>CM060932.1:553998345-554550845 GCA_030765085.1 Allium cepa
ATGGTAGGTGACACGGCACAACTAGGCAATGCCAGGGTAGATATACCAATTGCTATCCAGGCTGGTGGAAACGCGTAGCCGCAGTTACCGCCCACCTCGGACTAACTCCCCAAAATCAAAATATAGAAGTGGCCACTGAATCAATCCAAGTCAAAGTATAATATCGAAGAGGAGGGTCCGATCAGAGGAATGACCTCATTGGCCTGAGAATCGCTCCTGTTTTAGCCACCTTAAGCCAACTCACGGGAGTCGGGTCCACGTATTTACCTTACAGGAAACGTCGCCACCACCTACTTCATTCTGGAATCTCCACCGCGTACACGGTTAGTCAAAGTGGTTTTCGGTATCGACAGAGAGTATGTCCATATCCGATTCCGGTCTCTTTGCCAACCCATCGTTATTATAACACCGCGGTCATTTAAAAATAGGTTATACTTTAAAAATCAGAATAAACATTCCATTTCATAACCATGAATACAATATCATTTCAAAACCCAAAACCATATTTTATCACTTATCCCAATTATAATTCTTTTCCAAAATCATAATGCTTTAACTTCATAACGTCTGAAAATCAAATATTTCAAAGCATAATATTTTGAAAATCATAATTTAAAACCATAACTTCTAAAAACTTGAATGGTTTGGACATTCAACGGTGTATGAATTAAATGGTTTAACTTAAATGTTACTTTGTAAAAATAGTTCTCATGGCTTTACAAATACATTTCTTTATTAAAGTCTAAACCAAAATTTATATTATCTCTCTCAAGTTCCAAAACCACTTCAATTTATTTATATATACGTATATCCATTTTGAGTAACAATATTTCAAACTAAAATTGGATTTTATTCTTTCAACAGATCAATTGTTCTATTAATTAGTCTTGAATATTCACATAAAATCCATAAATAATAAGACTTCAATTTCTAGTAATAAAATATATATATTTTCCCAATTCAAATTATACTAGAATATTCATTTCAATTTATTTTGGGAAAAATCCAATTATAAATATCATATCTTAAAATTTCCAAACTTAACATTTAAACATATGATATAAATTATTAAACTCCATTTTCTTAATTTTCTTCCATTTTTAAATAAAGATTTTTATACACCTTTTAATTTCAAAATTTTAAACTTCATATGTATATATATATATGGAAGAAAAATATTTATACAATATAAAATTTAAGATTATTAGAAATAGTATTCCATCCAAACCATAGAAATCACATTAAAATAATTATATATAGACCGCGGTGCCTGTATAAAATTTTCTATCCTATGGTCAAGTGATACGGATATTTATCATTTTAATCCGCAATTTAAAAAAAATATAAAATTTTGCGGTTATATATCATTTCAAACCACAATCCCGAATGAAAAGAAATATGCATGATAATTTGCAATTTAATGATATACAATAAACATCCATTCATCAACATCATCCATCATCCAAATCGCAATCATCAATCAATATCAATCAATAACAATATTATTTTTGGTACTACATAACAGGTAATACTGGCAATTTTATTCAAATTAAATTTAACGGCTATTAATCTACAGTCTATATTCAGTAATAAATTATATAACTGTTAACTAGCAGTTCATATACAAACAAATAAATTTTAACTGTAAATTAATACGCAATAATTAAATCAACAGTTAAATTGAATAAATGCAATTTAACAGATATGATGAAATAAACATGCCAAATACTCATAAATAAATTTCTATTCATTTCTAAAATTAATTTAACAAACATATAAGCTTCTAGTAGTTGTGAGTGGGTTAAAACACTCACCTTTTGAATTTAAATTGAATTCAAATTCAATTTAAACCCAAAAATTTGACAGTCTCCAAATTCATCCAAACTTGTGCCAAAATGTCAGAAATTCCGATACGATCCCAGCAAAACAAACCGCGCGTGAATCCGAGCTCGTATGCAAAAGTTATGAAAATTTGAAAAATGGAAAATTCTGGTTCTGGGTCGACTTCGGGTTCGACTTCGGTGCGCCGCCTCAATTCCCCGATGCTTGCTTGGAGTTTTCGCCAAAACGACCCGGATCGACCAGAGTCATTTTCTTCCTGACCCGAAGTTGCTCTAGGGTTTTCTCCCCTGAAACCCGAAGCGCGACCAGAAGCTGCTGCAGATCCGGAATTTTTTTTTTTTTTTTTTTAAATTTGATTTTTTTTTTGAACTGACTGGATCTAGGGTTAGCCCCCGTTGAAGAAGAAGAGAAGCTTGAAGAAGATGAACGTACAGCAAATAGACAATAGAATGGAGCTAGGGTTTATAACTGTATATTTATAGGTAGGGTTGGGTTAGAGTAGATAGACTAGATAGATGAACGTACGAAACAAACTAAGGCCCAAAAAGCCCGTTCTGACCCCGGAACGAAATTTGTCAAACCCATATATCCAGATAGGTATTTTAAAATATTCTGAACGCGATGGAAAAAGTTTCACGTCCAAATTTGATCGTATGAAGAAGTTATGCTGAAAACAAGATTTCCAAATTGATTTCAAATTGATTTTAATAAAATTGATTTTCAAGGCGTTTCGCGTCCGTACGATCAAACGACAGGTCCGATCGATACGAAACTTGAAACCCTATAATAATTCACCGATACGGATCCGATGAAACTGGTTTCATCGAAATCCGAGTCCGTGACCAAAATGGCTATTTTCAATATTCATTAAATAAATTAAATAAATTATAAAAATCCAATTTTTACATCTAAATTCAAAAATGGACCAAATTTCTCCCTTTAAATTTTCTTAATTATTTACTCCAATTCTAAACAATTCAAGTGTCAATACATAGTTGTTCTATTCATCAATTTAGATGTTAATCCTTACTTAAAGGTTAAATTCCAATTTTTAATAAATTCAACATTATACGTTTGATTAAATTTATTAAATTCACTTCCTTTCTATTATTCAAAGTTATTGATGTCAATTTAATGAAACTAACATTGGCTCAATATCTATACATTAAAAATCTCAATTCTAAACTTAGATCTCAACTTATGGAATAGTTAGATAATAAATTCCATCTAAATCTACATCTTCCTACTATCTAAATATTTAGAAAAATTACTTACCACTTTTTATTGTAAATTTCTAAACTAGTAGATTTGTGTCATTTCTAGCCCTCTGGATATTTAATATTAACTAAAAGCAAATTTACATATAATTTCCATCGTCAATTATTTTAGTGAATAAATCTTCAAAGGTTACTGCAATTAATCCCAGTAATTGCAATAAATTCTAATAAATTTGACTTTATTTGATTACAACTCACAAATAAATCAATTATTACTCCCTACATAGTTAACGTTTCTTTTATATTCCAATACATTAATATTTACCCAATTTCCATCTTTTATTTGCATAAATTACTGTATTTCAATCTTATTGGAAATTTTGTTAACTTAACACTTGAATAAAACTTAAAACCTCAATTAATTCATTCCACTTCGGTTTCATTCTTAAGATTACACTAATTATTATATTATAAAAATGAAATTTTCCCTTGGTTACATCTTATTTATCCACTTACAAAAATTCCACACTAACTGAAATAATTTAGTGCATAAATTGAAATTGATTAAAATAAACTTAACAAACAAATAGAATAAATACGTACAATAATTATTGTCATAAATCTTTTTTATAAGTCTACACATAATTATTACCTTACAATACGTTTTACGTTACTATAAAATTTATACACTCTTCCGTTACCATATTAATAATTACTAAAGTAACGTTCATTCTTAATAACAACGTTATACTATTCAACATATAAAAGGACTCCATTCCCCAAATACATTCATTTATATTTATTCCCTTAAAGTTCTCCTTTATTGACTAGACACATTAATTTAGATTCATTTACATCGAATGCCCTTCTTAGCTATATACTCAATACATGTTAAATCTACATAATTTTTACCCTTTTATTCAAATTCACTTATACCATCAATAACAAAATGTTGCCCTAAATTTAGATCCAATTATATACATTAGATAAATGGGTAAACTTTTGTAATTATCCCATATATGAAAATATTTTTATGCATACATTTCCACTTACTTACTATGCATTCATTTATTAAATTACTAATTGCCTTAGTCAACTTATCCCCTATTTACTACCAAATTTCAAATTTAATTATAGCTTATCAATACATAAAATTTACATAGGCAAAACAAATTTTATTACTATCTTAAGTCCATTTATTATTGACAACATTCATTAAATTTCCTTATCAACACTTATTGCATTGATTTATTCAGCGGTCACCTTTTATTTAGTTACTATCCTTTTTACAATCCAATGTAAGTCTTCCACTATTTATTTTATATTAAATGAATTCCATTCTACTTATCTTTTTCTTGATATTCACTAATTCAACCCTTATATCAGTTTCTTATATTTAACTTTAAATCAAATTGTGACAATCTACATTATCCAAATCTATTGTCATAAAATTTTATTGTTACACTAAATTACAACTACTATACCAAATTTCTACATTTATTCTCAATTAGATTAGAAATTTATTAATTCAATTCATTTAATATTATTAATTTAACGGGTCGTTACAATCTCCCCCACTCAAAACTTTTCGTCCCCGAAAAGGAAAAAGAAGGGAGAAGGAAGAATAAACAGTACATCTTATTTCAAATATTAACTTATAAACAATAATTTACTGGATTAATTTCTTTTAATGAAATATACCCGTTTATAATCATTACAACCTTTTATACTTAAATCATTAAAGTTTGAAAAATATTCAACAAAATTCTAAGTCCAAAATTTACGAAATTTTTTGGCAGAGTCTCCTTTGTACGGTGAGGCTCGGGAGAAAATATAATATCAAAATATACAAATATATTACATATATTATCAAAATATTATATCCCAACACGGGAAAAATAGCGCTTTAAACGTAATCCGAAAACGTACCTATTTGTCGGGCAATATACGCTTACTATTTTGGAACCAAAAGCAGTAGCAGTTGCTTCCATCACCTGTATTCACTTATATAATTTAAAAGGTTAAATATTTATTTTAAAGTGAACTATTCAAGTGGATTCAATCATTAATCAACCAAACAATTCAACAACCATCAACCTTACAAACAACATACATACACAAACAAAGCAACCATTTAATCCATCAAACAAATAGTTGTTTGGGTTCAAACTTGAAATTTGTATGAAATGAAATTAACTATCAAGTGCATCCTTTACTCAACAGTCTTAGATGGAACAAAGATAGATACTTATTCATTTAACCACTTCAAATTTCTTACCCAACAACATAAATCAAACAACACAATTCAAACCAACCCCCAAATTTATTTATTATACATTTATCTCATGCTTCAATGGTTTGATTTTCTTTCTTTCATTTATGGAGTGATTTCTTTATTTCTTACAAATTTTCATTTTCCATTTATCACAAAATTCATTATATTTGTATTCCAATTTATTTACTAAAGTTTCTATCATCTATTTATACTACTTACCTTTACTTATAGTAAAATTTCCAATTTAACTTAAGTCTATACAATTAATTCTCATTAATAATAGCAAATTAATAGAATACCTTTATTACCTTACTCTTCACTTGTAAGATTTCCCCTTACATTTTCCTACTAACATTGCAACTTTTTATTATATGGTAAGTTATGTTGTTTTAAGAATGTAAGTGAAAATTTACAAGTTTCTTCTCCATTCCTTTAATTAATATATATTTGTTTTATAAATTACAATTTCGACTTACCTTTAATCTCATTCATTTATTTAATGTTGAAGTTTCCATTATATTTAATTACAGTAACCCTCTACTTACACTTAATTTATTAACCTTATAACTTGCATTCCTATAAGTGAAAGATTTTACTCATTCATTAACTATGGATTGCAGTCATTTATATTTTTCCTACTTTCCATTATATTAGGATAGGGGAAATTAAGGCGTACTTAAGTTAATAACCCTACAATCAAACTTTATAAATTAAGGAATTTCATTTTTACTTTCTTAAGGTTAAAATCACCTATTAATAATACAACCTTTAATTTTAGTAAAATTCCAATCATCACTTAAGTTAATATCATTAAATTCTTATTTATAACAGTAATTTATTGAATACTTCATTATTTCCAAAAATTCTACTTGCATAATATTCTATTCCACTCTTAATTTACATTTCAACCTTTTTATACTTGGTAAGTTATTTATATGTTAAAGAAAAATGCAATTGAACTTATACAAGTTTATCTAAATTCTTTTAATTCATTCATTGTTCAATAAATCTTTACCTCTCTTATAAGTTAAAATTTTAACTTCCTTTATAACTTAGCATTAATTCTCTAAATTAGAGGTTTCACTTCATTAATTACTTACCTTTTATTTCACTAAAATAAGTTAAACCATTAATTAATGGAAATTTAAGAATTAAATACCGGGTCAAATTTCAAATTATCTTAAAAAAAATAATAAATAATTTCTTACTACTTTTATATCTCAATTATATTTGTAAAAATTAAAATTTTAGATATTTTCAAAATAAATCTGCAGTAGAATTTACTACAGTGGTCTTTCCCCTTCGAAACTTGAAAATGAAAGTCGATGATGCGGCCGCCTTCACCGAAATTATTTTCCAGCGACAGAGAGGAAAGTACAAAATTTATTTTCTCCAAAATCTTCTTTAAAACAATTCTTCTGAATTAAAATGAAATATTTATAGAAGAAAATACTTATAAACCAAAGCATTATATTTCATAAATCCTTTGAAAGCAAAATTTTAAAATCCCAGACTTAAGTTCTAAAATCTCCAATTTGATTTATTCTAATTTCAACTTAGCTTCAATTATTATAAATATTTTTATTTCCTAACACCCAATCTATATCAATCAAATATATACATAATATCATAAAACTTTATTTTATATATAGAAAATATAATAGGCAAAATTATTTCATTCACCTATATTAAAACGGATATTATGTCGGTCTGTCCTATTAAGTGTTTAGAAATCCCTATTGATGACATAGCGTCCCATGCATCAACCAGAATTTATAAATACAAAGCGGAACAGGTCAACACAATATCAAAATCCTTTTATAACACTAACAAATACGCTCCCTCATATATATATATATATATATATATATACACTCAGCGACTCCCATAGGATATTTCTATCCTATTAACAAAGAGTCAAACCCCACAGAGCCAAAGTTTATCGCTAAACCAAAGCTCTGATACCAACTGTAACATCCCGCCTTTTCGCACACTTTAAACCGACACACGTGCCAATTCAAAGTGTACGCAAGGGCGGATTGTTATGGGGTAAATAAGAAAAAACAGAGAAGAAATAAAACAAAATAGAATCTCACAGCGGAAGGATAAAATATAATAATCAATATACAGTTCATGATAACTGTTTACAAAATATTTATTTTACTTATACAATGAATATCAGAGTTACACATACCGATATAATCAATGCAGCGGAAATTTAGAGTGTGGTGCAATACTATAAATAATATAATACGGATTCTTCGTCTTCGTCCTCCAAAGCTAAAATCTTCGATCCTGAAACGCTTGGACTGACCCAAGCGAATTTGAAAAGACAAAAACACTCGAGTCAGACTAAAAGATCTTATGTGAGTTAAATTAACAGAAATAAATATGAGTACAATAACTCAAGAGATGTTCGGGATTTACATCTCCTAAGGATCCGTTAAACTATTTACTATGTAGTATATTGAGCTATTATAATAGTGTCTATTTATAAAATAAACTTACTTTTTAATAGCATTAAGGGGTTACCCATATAGCCCTTAACACAAATAATGCCAATAGTCTATACAGTACCGTAATACCTCCTGATCGGGAAGCTACCAGAGGATACTCCATAGGTACGACACAAATAGAAACTCGTAGTAAAGGCTCGGTATGGTAGGTGACACGGCACAACTAGGCAATGCCAGGGTAGATATACCAATTGCTATCCAGGATGGTGGAAACGCGTAGCCGCAGTTACCGCCCACCTCGGACTAACTCTCCAAAATCAAAATATAGAAGTGGCCACTGAATCAATCCAAGTCAAAGTATAATATCGAAGAGGAGGGTCCGATCAGAGGAATGACCTCATTGGCCTGAGAATCGCTCCTGTTTTAGCCACCTTATGCCAACTCACGGGAGTCGGGTCCACGTATTTACCTTACAGGAAACGTCGCCACCACCTACTTCATTCTGGAATCTCCACCGCGTACACGGTTAGTCAAAGTGGTTTTCGGTATCGACAGAGAGTATGTCCATATCCGATCCCCGTCTCTTTGCCAACCCATCGTTATTATAACACCGCGGTTATTTAAAAATATGTTATACTTTAAAAATCAGAATAAACATTCCATTTCATAACCATGAATACGATATCATTTCAAAACCCAAAACCATATTTTATCACTTATCCCAAATATAATTCTTTTCCAAAATCATAATGCTTTAACTTCATAACGTCTGAAAATCAAATATTTCAAAGCATAATATTTTGAAAATCATAATTTAAAACCATAACTTCTAAAAACTTGAATGGTTTGGACATTCAACGGTGTATGAATTAAATGGTTTAACTTAAATGTTACTTTGTAAAGAAAATAGTTCTCATGGCTTTACAAATACATTTCTTTATTAAAGTCTAAACCAAAATTTATATTATCTCTCTCAAGTTCCAAAACCACTTCAATTTATTTATATATACGTATATCCATTTTGAGTAACAATACTTCAAACTAAAATTGGATTTTATTCTTTCAACAGATCAATTGTTCTATTAATTAGTCTTGAATATTCACATAAAATCCATAAATAATAAGACTTCAATTTCTAGTAATAAAATATATATATTTTCCCAATTCAAATTATACTAGAATATTCATTTCAATTTATTTTGGGAAAAATCCAATTATAAATATCATATCTTAAAATTTCCAAACTTAACATTTAAACATATGATATAAATTATTAAACTCCATTTTCTTAATTTTCTTCCATTTTTAAATAAAGATTTTTATACACCTTTTAATTTCAAAATTTTCAACTTCATATGTATATATATATGGAAGAAAAATATTTATACAATATAAAATTTAAGATCATTAGAAATCGTATTCCATCCAAACCATAGA
The DNA here is from genome assembly GCA_030765085.1 of Allium cepa. NCBI lineage: Eukaryota > Viridiplantae > Streptophyta > Magnoliopsida > Asparagales > Amaryllidaceae > Allium > Allium cepa. Next base: position 554,007,573 of record CM060932.1, read on the forward strand.
AATCACATTAAAATAGTTATATATAGACCGCGGTGCCTGTATAAAATTTTCTATCCTATGGTCAAGTGATACGGATATTTATCATTTCAATCCGCAATTTAAAAAAAATATAAAATTTTGCGGTTATATATCATTTCAAACCACAATCCCGAATGAAATGAAATATGCATGATAATTTGCAATTTAATGATATACAATAAACATCCATTCATCAACATCATCCATCATCCAAATCGCAATCATCAATCAATATCAATCAATAACATTATTATTTTTGGTACTACATAACAGGTAATACTGGCAATTTTATTCAAATTAAATTTAACAGCTATTAATCTACAGTCTATATTCAGTAATAAATTATATAACTGTTAACTAGCAATTCATATACAAACAAATAAATTTTAACTGTAAATTAATACGCAATAATTAAATCAACAGTTAAATTAAATAAATGCAATTTAACAGATATGATGAAATAAACATGCCAAATACTCATAAATAAATTTCTATTCATTTCTAAAATTAATTTAACAAACATATAAGCTTCTAGTAGTTGTGAGTGAGTTAAAACACTCACCTTTTGAATTTAAATTGAATTTGATCCCAGCAAAACAAACCGCGCGTGAATCCGAGCTCGTATGCAAAAGTTATGAAAATTTGAAAAATGGAAAATTCTGGTCCTGGGTCGACTTCGGGTTCGACTTCGGTGCGCCGCCTCAATTCCCCGGTGCTTGCTTGGAGTTTTCGCCAAAACGACCCGGATCGACCAGAGTCATTTTCTTCCTGACCCGAAGTTGCTCTAGGGTTTTCTCCCCTGAAACCCGAAGCGCGACCAGAAGTTGCTGCAGATCCGAATTTTTTTTTTTTTTTTAAATTTGATTTTTTTTTTGAACTGACTAGATCTAGGGTTAGCCCCCGTTGAAGAAGAAGAGAAGCTTGAAGAAGATGAACGTACAACAAATAGACAATAGAATGGAGCTAGGGTTTATAACTGTATATTTATAGGTAGGGTTGGGTTAGAGTAGATAGACTAGATAGATGAACGTACGAAACAAACTAAGGCCTAAAAAGCCCGTTCTGACCCCGGAACGAAATTTGTCAAACCCATATATCCAGATAGGTATTTTAAAATATTCTGAACGCGATGGAAAAAGTTTCACGTCCAAATTTGATCGTATGAAGAAGTTATGCTGAAAACAAGATTTCCAAATTGATTTCAAATTGATTTTAATAAAATTGATTTTCAAGGCGTTTCGCGTCCGTACGATCAAACGACAGGTCCGATCGATACGAAACTTGAAACCCTATAATAATTCACCGATACGGATCCGATGAAACTGGTTTCATCGAAATCCGAGCCCGTGACCAAAATGGCTATTTTCAATATTCATTAATAAATTAAATAAATTATAAAAATCCAATTTTTACATCTAAATTCAAAAATTGACCAAATTTCTCCCTTTAAATTTTCTTAATTATTTACTCCAATTCTAAACAATTCAAGTGTTAATACATAGTTGTTCTATTCATCAATTTAGATGTTAATCCTTACTTAAAGGTTAAATTCCAATTTTTAATAAATTCAACATTATACGTTTGATTAAATTTATTAAATTCACTTTCTTTCTATTATTCAAAGTTATTGATGTCAATTTAATGAAACTAACATTGGCTCAATATCTATACATTAAAAATCTCAATTCTAAACTTAGATCTCAACTTATGAAATAGTTAGATAATAAATTCCATCTAAATCTACATCTTCCTACTATCTAAGTATTTAGAAAAATTACTTACCACTTTTTATTGTAAATTTCTAAACTAGTAGATTTGTGTCATTTCTAGCCCTCTGGATATTTAATATTAACTAAAAGCAAATTTACATATAATTTCCATCGTCAATTATTTTAGTGAATAAATCTTCAAAGGTTACTGCAATTAATCCCAGTAATTGCAATAAATTCTAATAAATTTGACTCTATTTGATTACAACTCACAAATAAATCAATTATTACTCCATACATAGTTAACGTTTCTTTTATATTCCAATACATTAATATTTACCCAATTTCCATCTTTTATCTGCATAAATTACTGTATTTCAATCTTATTGGAAATTTTGTTAACTTAACACTTGAATAAAACTTAAAACCTCAATTAATTCATTCCACTTCGGTTTCATTCTTAAGATTACACTAATTATTATATTATAAAAATGAAATTTTCCCTTGGTTACATCTTATTTATCCACTTACAAAAATTCCACACTAACTGAAATAATTTAGTGCATAAATTGAAATTGATTAAAATAAACTTAACAAACAAATAGAATAAATACGTACAATAATTATTGTCATAAATCTTTTTTATAAGTCTACACATAATTATTACCTTACAATACGTTTTATGTTACTATAAAATTTATACACTCTTCCGTTACCATATTAATAATTACTAAAGTAACGTTCATTCTTAATAACAACGTTATACTATTCAACATATAAAAGGACTCCATTCCCCAAATACATTCATTTATATTTATTCCCTTAAAGTTCTCCTTTATTGACTAGACACATTAATTTAGATTCATTTACATCGAATGCCCTTCTTAGCTATATACTCAATACATGTTAAATCTACATAATTTTTACCCTTTTATTCAAATTCACTTATACCATCAATAACAAAATGTTGCCCTAAATTTAGATTCAATTATATACATTAGATAAATGAGTAAACTTTTGTAATTATCCCATATATGAAAATATTTTTATGCATACATTTCCACTTACTTACTTTGCATTCATTTATTAAATTACTAATTGCCTTAGTCAACTTATCCCCTATTTACTACCAAATTTCAAATTTAATTATAGCTTATCAATACATAAAATTTACATAGGCAAAACAAATTTTATTACTATCTTAAGTCCATTTATTATTGACAACATTCATTAAATTTCCTTATCAACACTTATTGCATTGATTTATTCAGCGGTCACCTTTTATTTAGTTACTATCCATTTTACAATCCAATGTAAGTCTTCCACTATTTATTTTATATTAAATGAATTCCATTCTACTTATCTTTTTATTGATATTCACTAATTCAACCCTTATATCAGTTTCTTATATTTAACTTTAAATCAAATTGTGACAATCTACATTATCCAAATCTATTGTCATAAAATTTTATTGTTACACTAAATTACAACTACTATACCAAATTTCTACATTTATTCTCAATTAGATTAGAAATTTATTTATTCAATTCATTTAATATTATTAATTTAACGGGTCGTTACAAATCGCGACCTACACAGATTGCAGGATACACAATGGTTACGCCTGGATCCCCCAGGAAACAATCCGTACCCCTAGGCCAGACTCATCCAGGCAATTTGGTATGCAGTCGCGAGAGAAAAAAAAATCATGGGTTACGCCACGGTGGGAACACTCGAGTATCACATCCGAAAAACCAAAAATCAAAGAGAATAATATCGATAGAATGAATCCACAATGTGGCCACAAAGCGGATATCAAGCAAAAGGCACTTTCAATATCATTGCTTTGAAAATACATAACATATAGTACCTTTTCAAATACCTTCAAATATCATACTTATATAAAGTCCATTATATATAGGGTTCTTTTTTTCAAATCGAATACTTTCCAAATCAATAGTATATCAAATTATACTTATATAGACTTCGATTATATAAAATTCTCTTTCCAAATTGAGTACCTTTCAAATCAATAGATTTCAAATCAACTTCATACTTATACAAATCCATTTTATATAAGTTCGACCACTCCCAAATCAAGTGCTAAATAATATAAGGTTCTCAATTTCAAATCATTTCAATATCAATTCAGTTTCAAAATCATATATGATTTCACCAAATTTTCTTCCAAATTAAATATCTAAATTCAAAGTTCCCAAAATAGTAGGTTTAAAAAATATCCCCGTTTCCAAATTAAAATAATTCAAGTCAAACAAATTCATTTCCAAAATCACCATATAACTACTGGTTTTTAATTTCAATTTAATTTCAAAACCAAGTATTTTCTCAATATCAATTATACTCAAAGTGGTTTCCAAATTTATAATTATCCCTTTAAAACTTTAAAACTATCTATTTCTATTTGAAATATCCAATTTACCTTTCTGAAAACCATTATTCAAAACTATTTTTTTTCAAAACATTTCAAAACTAAATTTATATTCTTTACCAAACATTTTATACTCTTCGAAATTTCTTAGCTTTGAAAATTTAATCTCGATTTGGAAGTGTTCGAACATTTAAAATAGTTAGGGAAATCAAATTTCCAAATTTAAGAGTTGAAAATCAACGTAAATCAATAAATCAATTTCAATAGATAGGATTATACTAAATCAAATCCGAAACTTAAGGACTGAACACCGGTCTCACTTTAAATTGTTTCAAATATATACATATATCTTTCGAAAATATCAAATTATACTTCAGAATTTGAAATAAAAATGGTTTTACAAAATCACTTGCATAGCGAAGCTATTAAAGAGGCCTCTCCCCCACTCTGAAACTCGAAAATCAATGTCGATGATGCGTGCACTCATCATCGAAATTATTTTCCAGCGACATAAGTGAGTTCTGGACTTCTATTTTCTTGAAAACTTCTTTGAAATTTCTTCAAAATTATTGGAATTTATTTGAACTTATTTGAAATATTTCTTATTCGAAAAATACTTTTAAATCGAATTATTTTTATATATTTTCCAAAATCATAAAACCTATTTCAACATACCGGAATTCAATTCTCGAATTTCAAATTTAACTCTTCAGTTATAAATCATTTTTATATAAATCAATTTCTTATAAATTTCCAAAATTTTAAATCCTTTCAAAACTTTTATATATATAATAACATTTCTTATTTGTTTTATATATAGGTATATAATCCTTATCGAAAACATTTTTACTTTTATATATAGAATAAAATCATAGTTATCAAAATAATAATTTCGGTATAAACAATTTCAAAAATACAACATACCCGATTTTTCAAAGGGTGATTCAAAAATGGATTTCAAAACAAAGATAGAGATTTTAATTAGAGGAACTCCAATCAATAGAATCCTGATTCGAAGATAGACTCGATCGAAGATGCTGCCACTCGATCGAAGATACTTTACCTGATTTCTTCCATGAAGCTGGAAAGTATATGAGACTTGAAGATGCTGCCACTGAGAGGCAGTAAGGGCAACAGGCTAAGTCAGCTCCAGACAGGGTTCCCGCTACAGCAAAGGATGTTCGGAGAGGTGACTCTAGAGACAATGCTGGGGGCAAGAAGGGAGAAAAGCGCTTATATCGAACAGGACCAAGATTTGACTCCTACACTCCTTTGAATGAAACAATCGAAAACATCTTCCTAGCCACCCAAGACGAAGTTAGATACAAGCAGCCCCCGCACAAGAAGGAGTCAGATAACACACTCAAGTCTGGAAAGTTCTGCCGCTTCCACGAATCCCATGGACATGACACCAATGAATGCCACCATCTCCGGGACTTGATTGAAGAACACATTAGAAGGAGGAGACTGGAACGCTATGTAAAAAGCCAGAACAGGACTCCAGCTCCCGCCAATGAAAACCCAGGGCTACCCTTCCCAGAGATAGGTGGAGGAAATCGCAACACCAGCGGCTCTAGTCAAGAGAAGATAGTGGTACATACCATATCGGGAGGACCACACATCGCCGACAGAAGCTGGGCAAAGATGGAAAGATACGGTAAGTCACTTTGAAACGATGAAGGCTACGTTAATTCTCTTATGGAAGAACGCCACCCGAAACGGAAAGAGAATGACGACATCACATTCAGTAGGCATGATCTAGAGGGAAGACAGTACCCACACATGGATCCTATGGTCATCTCTGCCTGGTTCGGTCCAGCCAAAGTTTTCCGAATTTTAGTAGACACTGGAAGCTTGGTGAATATTCTATTCAAGCATGCTTTCGACAAAATGAAGCTGTCAATGAAGGATGTATCTCCCTGCAACAAACCATTACATGGTTTCACCGGAGATGCGAAGGTGCCCCTCGGGCAACTGGACCTTTTTGTTGAAATAGGAAGTCATCCCCGCTCCGTTGTGCGAAAACAAACGTTTGTGCTAATAGAGAACCACTCGGCCTACAACGCCTTTTTGGGAAGACCAGCCTTGTCTGACTTTCAAATTGTCCTAGCCCCGTGGTGCCTGAAGATGAAATTCCCAACCGATAACGGAATAGGAGAAATAGAGGAAGATCGAGACGCTGCTCGAGACTGCTATGTAACTGAACTTCGCAATAACCGCAGAAAAGATAAAGGAAAAAACGTAGAGACTACTCTCTACATGAAAAGCTTGGAAGCATAGCAACTAAAGAAAGCCCCTCCTCTTCGATATACCAGTGATCCTTTCAATGAATTAGACCCCAGGGACAAAGAGAAGGAGGCCACCGCCGAGCCTGCAGAGGCTATGGAATTCGTAGTTGTAGACAAACATGACTCAAGTAGACTATTGAAAATTGGATCTCAACTAAAAGAAGAATTAAAGGATCAACTCATTGATTTTCTTCGCCACAACATGGATGTATTTGCGTGGACGCGCGCTGACATGACAGGAATCTCCCCGGACGTAGCATGCCACATGTTGAACATCGATCCCACCAAGGTGTCAGTGAAGCAGAAAAAGAGGAGTATGGGGGCAGAACGATCAGCAGCCCTTGAGGAAGAAGTAAAGAACTTACTTGCCAATGGCTTCATACGGGAAGCCATCTACCCAGAATGGATCGCCAACCCGGTACTGGTAAAGAAAGCTAATGGGAAGTGGCGAACATGCATCGATTTCTCCAACTTAAATGACGCTTGCCCAAAGGACTGCTTCCCACTCCCCCGAATCGACCAACTCATGGACAGCACAGCCGGGCACGAACTCTTATCCTTTATGGACGCATACTCAGGATATAACCAGATCCCTATGCATGCCCCCGATCAAGACCACACTAGTTTCATCACTGACCGGGGATTGTACTGCTACAGGGTAATGCCTTTTGGACTTAAAAACGCCGGAGCTACTTATCAGCGCCTCGTCAACAAGATGTTTGCAGAACTAATAGGACGAACTATGGAAGTTTATGTGGATGACATGCTGGTAAAATCGAGGAAAGCCAACGATCATATAAACCACCTGGGCGAGATGTTTTAAGTACTTCGCCAATATGGAATGAAGCTGAACCCTCTAAAGTGCTCCTTCGGAGTATCGTCGGGAAAGTTCTTGGGATTCATCGTCCATGCCAGGGGGATTGAAGCAAACCCCGAACAAGTTCAAGCTTTGCATGATATCAAGATACCATCCACTCGAAGAGAGATGCAAAGCCTAAACGGAAAAGTGGCCGCCCTAAGCAGGTTCATCTCTAAAGAAACTGACAAATGCATCCCTTTCATTGAAGCTCTAAAGAAAGACAAAGGAAAGTTCGAGTGGACTGACGAATGCTCGACGGCTTTCCTTAACTTAATCGAACACCTCCAGAGACCACCAGTACTCTCAACTTCGAATGAAGGCGAGGAACTATACCTATACCTTGCTGTATCGTCCCATGCTTTAAGCGCCGCTTTGGTGAGAGAAGACGATCGTGCGCAGCGGCCTGTATACTTTGTAAGCAAGAGATTTACTGAGGCAGAAGCCAGATACCCTAAACTTGAAAATCTAGCATACTGTTTGCTAATTACGTCATGGAAACTGCGACACTATTTCCAATCTCATTCCATCAGAGTTTTAACCGATCAACCGCTAAGGCAGGTACTCCACCGCCCCGACACCTTTGGGCGACTACTTAAGTGGTGCATTGAACTGAGTCAATATGATATCACCTACCATCCTCGCACTGCTATCAAGGGGCAAGCCATAGCTGATTTCATTGCCGAATTCACTACTAACGAAGGTAAGGAGCAATCTGAAATAGCAGAAGATATCAAGTGGAATCTGTTCGTAGATGGAGCATCAAATGAACAGGGCTCGGGGGCAGGTGTTGTGATAATCACCCCCAGGGGAAGGAAGCTGCACTACGCCCTAAGGTTGGAATTCGCTGCCACCAACAATGACGCAGAATACGAAGCAGTGATAGCCGGATTAGAACTTGCCCTGGAGATTAGAGTCGGTTCTTTATGTCTCCATAGTGATTCTCAACTTATTGTAAAACCAAATACTGGGAGAATTCCAGGCTCGAGGAGAACAACTCACAGCATATCTAAAGAAGACCAAGATGCTGCTCAATCAGTTGGATCACTATTTAATCAAACACATTCCTCGAGAAGAGAATCAGGAGGCCGACGAACTGGCAAAGCAAGCTAGCATGAAGGACAGTGCCGCTTCCCGAACAATAACCATCTCACAACAACTAGCCCCGAGTTACGAGACAATGAACATGATAGCTGCAATCGAAGAGGAAACTTGGATGACTCCTATCCGGAAATATTTACAAGATGGCACACTGTTCGACGAGCGTAACGAAGCTAAGAAAATCTTAAGGAAAGCTTCCCGCTACACATTACAAGAAGGCATCCTCTATCGGCGCGGCTTCTCTAATCCATTATTAAGGTGTATCGTTGGAAGGGAAGCCAGGGAAGTCTTGTCCAACATCCATCAAGGAAGTTGCGGAGATCACACCGGAGGGCAGACTCTAGCCAAGAAGACACTCCGATACGGGTATTACTAGCCCACCTTAAACAAAGACGCCCTGGACTTCGTCAAAAAATGCGACAGATGTCAGAAATTCGCTAAGATTCCTCAACTTCCCACAAATGAGATTACTCAAATGACCATCCCTTGGCCCTTTGCAATATGGGGAATTGACTTGATTGGCGAACTGCCAATGGGCCGAGGCGGAGCTAAATATGCCATAGTGGCAGTTGACTATTTCACCAAATGGGTGGAAGCGGAACCTCTAAATAAACTATCTTCGGCAAAAGTTATTAACTTCTTGGTCAAAAATGTTTTATGCTGGTACGGGGTTCCACTCAAAATCATATCGGACAATGGACTTCAATTTGACAGCGAGGAATTCGCCGACTGATGCCAAGAGCACGGAATTCACAAAAGCTTCTCATCTGTGGCTTACCCCCAGGCAAACGGACAAGTCGAAGCTGTCAACAAAATCCTCAAAGCCTTAATCAAGAAGAAACTTGAAAAGTCAAAAGGCGCTTGGGTGGATGAACTTCCTACGGCACTTTGGGCGTACCGCACATCTTACAAAACATCAACAAGGCATACTCCTTTCTCTTTGGCATACAGATCGGAGGCCATGCTCCCAGTTGAAACTGTAGTGCCTTCCCACCGTAGGATCCACTACAACCCAGAAGAGAACGAAGAACTCCTCCACATGTCTTTGGATCTAATTGAGGAGAGAAGAAACGATGCAACACTCAAAGCAGCAGCTCACAAGCAAAAAGTTGCAGCACAATACAATTCCAAAGTCAAGCATCGTAGCTTACAAGAAGGAGATCTTGTCCTCAAGAGGATCTTCCCGCGCCCCGGAGCGCTAGATCCAATCTGGGAAGGACCCTATTTAATTCATAAAGATCTCCGTAACGGAGCCTATATTTTGTCAACAGTGGACGGAGAGGTGTTCCAGAGGGCATGGAACATCCAACACCTCCGTCGACACTTTTCTTAACTTGTACTACCCATATGAAGTGAATTAACAAAGAGAATCGGTGGACGTAGGCATTTTCGTGCCGAACCACTTTAAAAATCTTGTCTCTTTTTAACTTATTCCTTTATATCTTGGCTGCTTGTTAAGCTTTATCCTTTTCTGTTGAACAAAATCATGTATAACGACATTTCAATTCTGGACACTTCACGGCGCAACCTCACCTGGACAAGACCCAACAGGTACTATGCGAATCTATGCACTCGCCAATGAGACACTTTTGCTCCAGCATCCCTCTGCTTCGGGTTAACTCGTTGCTCGCGACTGCCCTCAAAGCCAACTGTAATGAGCCAATTATAAGCCATCTAGAAGGCCAACTATAGCCGATGGCATCTCATTACGGCGTTCGGCTCGACGGCAACTGTGAACCTACTTTAAGCCCCAACATAAGGTGTGGCCAGCCAGGGGTAGTTCACGGTTGACGATCGGCACCCACGCTAGCCGGCCACAGTAAATCGAATAATACCCACGATTACGGGCCATAATGGCTCGAGTAGTTACTGTGCGCGATCTCGGCTCCAATATGTCTTAAGTGCGGCTGTGGTAAAAAAGATAAACTCCTCGCGGAGGCGTAAGATGGGTGACAAATGTCTCCAAGACCCACAACTAGGGAAAGTGACTACAAAACCCGTTTGCCACGAACTTAGGCATATCGACGGCCTTCCGTGATTGGAAGTTTTACTATTTCTCATATTTCCATTACATTTAAAAACTTTTCTCTTATCCTATATAACGGTCCCTAAAGTACAGGTCACAAAATAGGGGAACTCTCGCTTGTGAAAAATGAACTCATATCCGGATGACGGAACACTCAGCTACATTCCATACTCAGTCACACAAGACATTCAAAGCAACCCTCTACAACTAAAACACGAAGGGCGGTACTTTCTTCTCTTGTATACAAAAACGTGGCTTTAATTTATTCACACATCATATTGACATCGTAAGACACAAAATAATATTTTGAGCAGAAACTTAGCATCAAATACGATTGAATCACATGCATAAACACGCAATTGTATTTCTTATGCAACATATCAAAATGACAACAACATTCAAACATAACAGAATCAGCTTATGTTATAAAATTACATAAATTCATTCTTTACAAATAATATAATTACAAGTTACATTAATGTTTCGGACTAACATAGACAGCAACCAAAATGTGTACAAGTCAAGTCAAAGAATCGGAGCTTCGCCTCCATCCCGCTAGCCCTCCGGATCTACTTAACTGCAGGGTCAGAACTCCCCGCATGTACTCCAGAGGTCCCGCCTGCCCAATTCAAAAGAGAATCCATCAATAATCACGAAAGATAAGCAATCAAATCATGAAAAGGTTAAAAGAAAAGACTTACCAGCGTCTGCTCCCTGATCATCATCATCTAGCTGCACGCCTACCTCATCCGCAGCAAGCAGCCGCATGCCTTCCTTAACTGCCACCTTCTCTTCCTTAGTGCATTGGGCCGTAACCACATCCATCCTGAAAGCTGCACCACCTTCCGTATCCGCATCAGCCTTAGCTTCCTCCAAAGCCCGGAGATATATCCTAGTCATAACCTGGGGATAATTGTCCATCCAGGACAAGTTGCCCTGCCTCCAAGTGCAGAAATAAATGTCCTGGAGCATCTCATCCATCATCCCCTCGTTTTCCTCAAACTCTTTCATCCGGGCCTCAGAAGCCGACAGCCGTGCGACAGCAGCATCTCTTTCCAATCAGTATCTCGAGCAGTCAGCCTGAAAGGACTTCCGCATCACTTCCATCTCCTCCTTCAACTTGGCCTGAGCAAGCTCTGCGGTCTCAAGCTTCCCAGATAACTCCTCTACCTGCTCGAGATCCGCTCTCCGAACCTCATCCACCGTTGCGATGGCCATGTCAATTCGCTCCTTGCAAACAGCCTCCATTTTTCGCAACTCAGCCTTGCTAGCCTCTTCCATGGTTTTCTTTAGTCGTCGGAAGGCCGCCTCATGCTGGGATATCTGGATAGCCTGATCAGCAAGCTGTTTGGCCTGATCAGAAGCCTGTAGCCGCAACCGAATGTTAGCATTTCCGATTTCCTCCCCAGCCTTGGCCAGTCGAGCGTGATGCTCCATTAGCCTTTTGGTCTCCTCAGCCACCCGATCGATGCTTGCCTTGGCCTCATTCCCCATGGTCACAATCCGAGTAGTAAGAAAATCGAGGTCTAAGGACTTAGCCTCATCAAGCACCCGTACCATGGGATTGCGGAGAAGAAGATGCTCACCCATGGCCTCGTCAAAAGAGATGTCCTGAAAACTCGGGTCTAGATCCGGGTGGCCGGCAAATGGGTTGCGAACCAAACCAGGATGGTCTATCGGGGTGACGGTTGGATTTTCGAACGGATGCGGGGAAGGCATAAACTCAGTATCCTCCTCAGTAATATCATGGATAGGCTGGACTGGAGGCTGAGGGTCAGGTGAAGGTTCAAGCGAAGATCGGCCCCTCTTCCTCTTTTGCATATCTTCTTCAATAACTCCGAGAAGGGGGCGATATCTAACTACATCTCCGAGACGGCTGGTTGACGACTTTGGTTTGGCAGAAGCTTTGAGTAGCTTGTACTGTTCAAGGCGGTGCCGAATATCTGATGTCTTGGCCACCATACTCGTTCCTGGAACAAAAACCAGGTGTTACAAGCATACATGAAACTATGATCCAAGAAATATGTTAAGTTAAAAGGAGTAGGAAAACACGCTTATTTTACAAACCCTGAGGGGGAGTGGGATACTGCAATAAGTCCTGAATCTCATTCCAGGACGGGAGTTGGCCATAAAATATTACTAAGTCCTTACCATAAAGGGAGTCTACGAAAGTTAAGAATTCACCTTGAACCACCATAGTTGCCTTAGCTGAAGTACCCTTAGAAGATGAATCGGCACCAGTCCCAGCCTTGTCAACCTTCTTCGCCTTCTCCACCGAGGCTGATCCTTCCTCCAATCCCTCAAAAGCCTGGCGGAAGGCATCATCCGTCCACTCCTGGATCTCCCCTGCCTGCCCGGAAGAGAAAGCCCCGGCACCACTACCACCCTGTCCTTCACCTTCTCCATCTCCTCCGCTCTCCTCCTCGCCTCTTTCCTCCTCTCCACCTTCCTCCTCCGGAATATCTGGACATGTGCTAGGGGAGGGTCCATCAGACTTCTTAAGCTTTTCCCCCCCGACAACTGGAGGTATCGAGAAGGGTTTTCTCTTGCTGATCTTCGCAGTGGCCCCATCTTTAGCTTTGGCAGCCCTCTCCTCGGCTGTATCTCTCTGCTTAACCACGGATTGACGTGGCAGAATCAAGTTGTGCTCCAGGAGAGTGGCATTCCTGATCAGGTAAGAAGCCGACCTGTCCCTTCCTGAGATGGCCTCTATCTCCGCAGCTATCTGTACCAGGCGATCATTCTCCACGACCGCAAAGCCACCTGTCGCTAGCAAGAAATAAAAGCATATAAGAAGAAGCATTGCAATTGGGACAAAGAAATTACAAATGAAATTCAACTTACAGCCAGAGGTAAAAAGGCGAAAAGAAACAGAGTCATCCTTGATGAAGAACCATTCCTTCTTAAACATGGTGAACTTAGAGTATAGGTCCAGGACCGGCTTAAAGGACACGGCCGACTCTAAACTAATGTACGGAGACCCCTTCTTGTAGCCCCTCAGATTATACAAATATCGGATTTCCCGGTTAGAAGGGGGCGCCCATACCTCCTCTGGAAGATAACGAATAGACACACTAAGATGGCGTAAGAGTTGGGCTGAAGCTGGAAAGGAGCCACCTTCAGGTAGGTAATGAAGCTGACTATCCACACATTGATCGGAGGAATGGCCCCGCACATGCAATGGTATCGGCTATAAGCAAAGTATCCTTCAGGGGGATTATATGGCATGAACCCCTCCCCTGGCAACAACATGCATGCTCTATCAATCCCAAAGGATCGGGAGATAACGTCAAGTTGCTCCTCTTTGAGAGAGCTCGGAAAGCAATCAGGAGGAGAGTTCAGAAGCTCTTGGGGACCATACCCATCTACTAGCGATCTCGGGGTGGGTCCATGACGTTCCGGTCCTGGCTGGGATGGGGGCACAACGGGGGACTCTCGTCTATCCGTAGATTTCCTCTTTTCTGATCGAGTTTCCACTTTGCGAGACATTTATCTGTAACACCGGAAAAACATATTGTTAGAACAAGGAGTATGGAAATACAAACAAACAAGTACATGCAGCCTAGAGTCTCATTCGCAATTCGAAACATAAAAACTCGAGACCAAAGACCATTCGGCCTCACACTTCCCAAACTCATTCGGTAGTTCAAACCCACAAGGTTCATTCGGTAAATCAAACTACAAGTTCATTCGGTACTTGGGGGCAACGAACACATTCGGTAAATCAAAGCTTTCAGGTTCATTCGGTACACGAAATCCTCGAGTCCATTCGGTAATTAGAAGCGAAACCTCATTCGGCATTCCAAGCATATAAGGCCCGTTCGGCACTCAACGCCCAATCTCATTCGGCGGACAAACTCTTAAAGTCCATCCGTTAATACAAGAACATAAAGTCATTCAGCAGGAAAGAATCTCACCTGGTTCGGCTCGCTCTTTGATTCGACGAAACTGAGAGTTTGATTCGGCAAAAGGTTCGTCTCAGTTGGTAAGGAATAACGAAGGCACGTGACCCCTATTTATAAGCAAACCTCAATGACCGGACCAGATGGCTCGGCGCTTATAACCGAACGAGGCTATCCCATTAAAACAAAGCACGACATATGTTAAACATATGCCCTACTTTGGGGGGCAAATTTTGGGTACGTATCTACCACCCACCGAATCAAAGCAAACCAACTCGAAATAGCATGCCGACCATCCAGAAGTAGCATGCCGAACCAACTCGAAGTTGCCACCACCGAATCAACCTACCGGACCAAGCCACGCCTTCACCACCGAACCATCCGGTCCACCGAACCACCCTACTCTCCAAACACTACCGGCCCAAAACTCTACTTCCAACCATCACCGAACCAGCCACTACCGCATCACTCACCTCCGAACCAAACAACAACTCCCCCAAGCAACCACCGGTTCCACCTACTACCGAACCAACTGAGGCACCGAACCAACCCATATCTCCACGTACCACCGAACCACTCGCCACCGGACCACCTACCACCGGTCCAATCCCTCTCTCCACCGAACCAAGCCTTGCCGAACCAACACTGGCAGGCCAAATTGCTTCAGGCCAGGCCCACCAGCAACTATATACATCCAAGACCCCTGCCTCCAGCCTCACTCTATAAATAGAGGGGCAGGGGTACAACAATGGCAGACAAGTTTGAGAGCTCAAGCACGGAAGGAACTCTCAAACAACTTTTATATACTTGTAATCAAGGCTTTGTACTTGTAATCTGAATAGTAAGAGGGGAATAACATATAAAGTGGACGTAGGCATGTTCTGGCCGAACCACTATAAATCTGTGTGTCTTTTACAGTTTAGTCCCTGCTTTTTATATATTTGCACAAGTCCCCCAAATCATTGAAAACAACATAAAATCAACTAAATCATACGACTTGGAGGTGTTTGCCCATTTTTTGTGCAAACAATTACAAAATAGAAGATGGATATACTTATACAAATCGCGGCGACCTTAATCAGGTCAACCGTGACCTTAGGAGTATAATCGATGCGGAATTCCAAAATAAATCGACATTCGATCGCTAGAGATAGAATTCAGCATATCAAGATATAGCAGCATCGTAAACCGAGGATACAGAAATCTTCGGTGAACCAATGCCGAGTGTAAAGGAGTTTTCACCCCCTTTACAAAACATTCAGTGGAGTTATGGGATATTCCAGAATCAAACGAATATAAATAGAAAGAGACAAGAACGAATTTCGGAACCGAAGGACATTCCAAAATTCAAAGGAAATCGAGTCAGAAAGGAAGAGATTCAACTCGAACGAAAATGATTCTGTAAATAAATTTACCATATATGCTAAGTTTTGCCTAGAGCCAAAGCTCTGATACCAACTGTAACGACCCGCTATTTTGGACCATTCAAATCGACAATAAAACCATACATATCCGACTTGAATAATTCAAAATACCGAATTGTTAATTAAAATTTGGCAAAACTTAAAATATACAATAAATAAATCAATCACAGAGTAATATAATGCAGCGGAATAGATAAAGAATAGTAGTTCATGAGGCTACTATATACATCAGAGTTAGAAATAAAATACAATCGAATAGTTCAAATGCAGTGAAGTCTCCAATGCAACAGATGACTTCTCTAAACCAATCAACTGGAATGGATGGAATTTGAATCGATATTTGGATCTCCAAATGAAATTCCGAACTCCAAAGGTGAGTCTCTAATGCTGTATTACTCAGTCTGACCCGAGCGTAAAGCAAAACAAAAAACACTCGAGTCAAGATTAACATTCTTATATCAATAAATCCAACTCAAGTGAAATATCAACTGAAATACAAATAACTTAAAGGATGTTTGGGATAACCATCCTCTAAGGGTCCATGGAAATATCTACAAGGTAGAAATATACACTATAACACCGTGGTCATTTCAGCTTAATTTATACTTCAAAACCAAATTTCATTTCACTTCAAATATCTCTATATTTCCCAAAATAGTATTTATATATATTAAATAATTTATACCGTAAAATATTTTCAATTCCCTCAACTTAACAAATCGTTTCAACATCAACCCGACCTTTCCATTTAAATTAAATTCAATCTCAATTTATCAATTTAAATTCAACCCAATTCCTAAAATAACCACTTCAATTTTATCGATCTCAAATTCGGATTTGTAATCACAAAATACCCCTTTATATTCAATATTTTCAAACCTTTAAGTATTCAACGTTTCAACTAAGTTTTTATTCAATTTAGTTTTCTAAATAATAAATTCAAATTTAGTTCAACCTAAATTTTCATTTTAATTCAATTTAGTTTCTAAATAACAAATTCAACTATATTGATTTCAAATACAGATCCGAATCTCAAAATAAACCATTTAAATTCCAATATAGTTCAAGGCTTTAATATTTAAATGTTCAATATAACAGTTTCATATAGATCTCGATTTAACCTCACTATTATTTAGTCTTGAAATACTCCCTTATTAGATTCAATATCATTTAAGTAACCTTAAATTACATTTTACTCAATATTTTCTTTAATTTTATTAAACGTGAAATATTCATTAAATCACTTAAATCAAAAATCCAGTTACAAAATCATACCTTTAAATTTTCCTTTCAATAATTTCAAATCGATTTAATTGAATAAATCCTTATTTAAATACCATTTTTAATAAACCTAAATTTATCTCCCAATCTTAATTATTCAACTTTTTACAACGGTAAATTTTGAAATATAAATCTTAAAAAATACTCAAACATATTATATGGATTAAATCAATCTCAATAATATTATTATTAAATCTATATATAAAATTTCCATTTATATATATATATATATATATAATATTTTAAGAACCAATATTTATTAAATTCCATATATTTCTTTTCAACTGTAGAAATTTATTTTTAAAATATTTATATGGATCAACGGTGTCTATATATATTTCCTATCATATAGTCAAGTGCTACGGATATTTATCATTTCAACCCGTACACTAAATATATACGGGTGGATATCATTTCAACCCGTAATCCCAAATTAAATTAAATGAAAATCGCTTGAGTTTATCATTTCAACCCATAACGATTTTCTCCTATTCTAAAGTCCGTTCGGGTATGTATCATTTCAACCCTACTAACAGGGAACTTGTAGAGTGATAACGAATATGAAAATAATAATAACAACTGGCATATATCATCAAAATTAATATAAACAATAGGATATGGTGTCATATCCCATAAGTGAACAGTTATAGATAATAGCATATATAACAATTTAAATAGTTACAGCCTCATATTTCAATTGTCGTTTCAATTGAAATCAAATTTAATAAATAAAAGAACATTAATCTTGAATGATTGCTCACCTTTCGAGGCTAGAGATGAACGAAAGTGGGATAAATTACGAATCCAAGCACAAGTTTCAAAGCAAACCAGGATTGGCACGAATTCGATGGATAGAGCTGACAACAGAATTTTACGAGAACAAATCCAAATCAGATTGACATAAATTGAAAATATAACAGTATTATTTTCTTATTAAATTAATACTTCTTTTTAAGTCAAATATCAAAACAAAATACGTATGTAAGAAAAATCATTGGTTTGTATTAACACATGTATTAAAATCAAATATAATAAAATTTGAAATAAATGCTGTAACTTTTATATTGAAATATACATAAACATATACAAGTTTAAAGAAAAATGATGAGACCACTTTTCAAAATAACTTTATATATTACCGTAACAAAGAAAGCTACAAACGCTAACATAACAGTGTTATTATTTTATATAAAACAATATAACATATGTTACAGAACTGTTAAATCCCAAGACTTTGTAAACCACGTTCGTATATATTTTATTAGAATCAATACTATAAATCACTACAAACCAATGTATATATACTTAGAAATTTTATGGCTAAAGTATAAATTACACGTAAACACAGTTGTAAACTTATGCTGTAACAACCCGCATATTTATCGATTTAATATTTAAATATTTTATTTAAATATTTTGTTGTTAATCGGATATTGGTCCGAAAAGCTACTTTTTGCAAACGGTCAAATTAGGACTCGAGACTACTTCCATTGAGTTCGAAATGCCGTTTACAATTTTTTTAAGTATAAACATCGATAGGTTTGGAGTTAGTGAAATTTCACTAACTTTTCCCGCTTTGGACTTTGGGTTAGTTTAGTCTATTAAGCCCAAGTTCCAACCCCCTTCTCCCCACTCTTCATAAATTTCCTAACTAACTCATGCTTTGGCATTAATGGTGAAGAGAATGGGAAATTAAAACTCCAAGCACAAATTCAATTGCAAATCCAACATTCAACTCCAAATTCAAGTAGAAGATATTGGATTCAAGCTTTGGATTGCTTCTCCTTGCTTTCAAGCTTCATCTTCATAAATTTTAGTGCAAAGGTGAGATTTTTATCTCACAATTCTAGCCTATAACTATATTGGACTGTTGGGAATGATTTCCTATCACTTTTGCATGTATATTTGCATTTGGTTTGGATTGGATTGGGCAAAAACTCCAATTTTTAGCGTTTTGGTGGATTTTCTGCAATTAGGTCGCACTGCCTGGAAACGTCACTTTGGAGTTAGGTCGCTAGGTCGTGGGTCGCTAGGGCTTAGGTCGTAGGTCGCTCGCCACTACGTCGTTAGGTCGCGAGATACTGGGTCGTCCCCCTTTTGCCTTACGCCCACTCCCTTAGGTCGCACGGCTTTTGAGTCGTTAGGTCGTAGGTCGCTCGGCCCTAGGTCGCTCCACTTTAGGCCTTAGGTCGTTTGGCCTTGGCTTGTTCTGCACTAGGTCGTTGGACCTAGGTCGCTCCATTAGGTCGCTCGCCATTAGGTCGTGGTACCGTTAGGTCGCTCGACCATTCACCATTTTAGGTCGCCTGACCACTTAGGTCGCATGACCGTGTTAGGTCGCCCACCTGGTTGAGTCGCACCACACCTTAGCTCGGGCGCATTAGGTCGCGTACATGTTAGGTCGCGAGACCCATAAGTCGCTTGCCTCTGTTAAGTTGCTCGCCTCCCTTAGGTCGCTCACCTGGTTGAGTTGCACCACACCTTAGCTCGGCCGCATTAGGTCGCGTACATGTTAGGTCGCGAGTCCCTTAAGTCACTCGCTTCTGTTAGTTTCGCTCGACTCTTATAACCCACGAGACCCATAAGTCGCTCGCCTCTGTTAGGTCGCTCGCCTCCCTTAGGTCGCTCGACTCTTATAACCCGCGAGTTCCTTAAGTCGCTCGTCTCCCTTATGTCGCTCGATCCTATTCTCCCTTAAGGTCTTCACTAGGTCGTACCGTTTTGGACGGGGCGCTGCCCCGCACCCCCACCTTGAGGGGTTGCCACCCCCCTGGACCCCCCTCCGTAGGGGATCTTATCTGAAAAACATTGAGCTGATTTCCTTGGATTTTATTCAATCTCCGTATGCGATCTTTGTGACTGATTGTTTCTACAATTGCTTCTGTGTTTTGTCACTTTATAATATAAAGGTTTCAATACTAGTAGTAAATATCAAAACTCTTTTAACAAACAATTTCAACTCTATTTTTAATAACAAAGTTCTTTTCTTAAACCGTTTTCCAATCTATTAGTATATACAAACCTTTACCTCACTCGGATGAGAAATCTAATTAAACGACTTAGTAAAACAAGTGGTATGAAACGCTTGCGTTCACTTCATCGGTTAATTCTTGGACTTGTTCGATTGAACCACTTGTGACAAATTTTATTAGTGAAGATTTACAGTTTGTTCGTAAATATTTAAGTTAAGCAAGTGGTTATGGGACATGAAGCTAAACTTCTATATTTACTAGCTTAGTGTAATTGACACTTCTCGTTGATCATGACGATCATTCTGATGATTTAGACTAGCAACTGTGCGATGTCTCTTGTTGCGAGGTTAGACTAGACACCACTTGTGTGATTCCACTCACACATACCTTTTTGCTTTTTGGTTAGTCTGGACCTCAATCTGTGTTATTCCATTCACACATGTGGGGTAGCTCCCCTTGGTCTTCGGACCGTCATGTGATAGGCCTCTTTCTCTTTTCTATAATTTCTGGACTTCTTGCATTGATTTCTAGAATTTATGTCATTGACTTGTCATGAGTACAAGTTTGGGGTATGATGCCCTTTCCGAATCTTTGAGAAGATTCTTGTGATATTGATTATCTCTTATTGATTGATCTTCTGTTGATCATTATTTACATACTTATAGTGGTATGTCATTATGGATATTTTATGTTTATGCCATATCTTTTATGTTATATCATGTCATCTGATATTTATAGCTAGACTGATCTGTTTATTATTTTCTTAAATAATACTCGGGTCAGACCGAGATGTTACAGGTGCTTCTGCTTGACTTCTTCCCAGGGATTCATCACTCTGACTTTTGGCTAACTGTTTAGATTAGCAGTTTTTGTTGTATACACTTGAGATATAGACTCATAGTTGTATTCTTTTGTATAGCACGTGTTGCTATTCTTTTGTATTATTGTGGATCTTACTGACCACTACTCTGATGTAAACTTTCATGTGTTAGTTATATATTCATATCTTCTTCCGCCCTTGTGATATGGATGTCTGTGACTGATTTGTGTTATAATTATTTCTATGTTTGTTTCCAAAGATTATTCATAGCCACCGTGTGATAAGCAATTACATGGATGGTTGCTCCTCAACAGCCTTATTCTCCATGCTAGTTGACAGCACTACACCGTAGTGTTCTTGGCAAGCGTGGGTATAGAGGTGGGGCGTCACATATGCATAAACGAATAATAAAAAATCATACATATACTATTAAAATTTGTAAATAAGTAGGATATAAAGAATTGAATCTCAAATAAACAGTACTTTATCCTTATATATATTACTGCAAATGAAATGCAGTAATCTATATAACACTTAAAACAACATATAATATCAACTTATATACTATTATAATACAAAACATGCACGTGTATATTCTCTGTCCCATATGAAGTATATATATATATATATATATATATATATATATTCAAACAAAAATCAGTTTAAAACATACAAAGAAAATATATCTTGGAACATAGAAAATTATATAATACTTTTATATAGATATGCCTTGTATTAATTGTAAACAGTTGAAAAAAAATATAGTTCTAACTTATATATTACTCACCTTCTGCACTAGAAGAAGAGGAGGAGGAACAAAAGGTTGGAGATGGCATCAGGGAAGAAGGATGGTTTGCACGTCCTTCGGGTTGAAACAGGGAAAGAGGATGCAAAAGTTTTCAACAACATGAATTGGATTTGGGAAGATGAAAGCTTGATTATAAATATATACTTTATTTATTTGATAACGTGTAAGTATAGAAAAGGAATAGGTAAATAAATGATTCAAAGTGGAAAATGAAAGTGATAGACGCTATGATATCTAAAAATTTATTTCAAAGTAACGTATGCCACAGATCAGATCAAAAGAAAATTTTAATAGGAACGGTTGTCCATTGATTCAGCAAAGTATTTAAGGCAATAAAAAAAAGAACCGTTGCCAAATAAAGATAAGAAACGTATACCATAAATATAAAGTGATTAGAATAGTAACGGCCGCTCAGATTGAGCTGAATAATTATAGCAATAAATTTTTGTTTGTTTGGATAGTACATAATGAGGTTGGAAATGCAAGGATATTAAAATGGAAAAAGGAATGGACAGAGAAATTTAAGCAAAGATAAAACGTACAGAAATTTTTATCAAAAGTTATAAAGAGTTAAAAGCATTGAAACGTGGTTTCCGCTGAAATTTATTTTATTCCCAACTGAGGTGAGAGAGAAAGGAAAAGATTTCAAACAAATGAATTGTAACATCCCGAAATTTATGAATTTAAATTTTAGTAATATATTGGAACTTTTTGAAATAAAAATTGAAAAGTTATAAAGAAATGAAATATTCAACAAAACAAGGAATTGTTTAAGCCTAAAAAAAAATAATAATAAAATAAAATATAAGTTATAGATTAAATATTAATAAGTTAAATCTTGAATAGAAATAAAATTACATAAGTTACTAAATATTAATAACTAAAACAACTTTTCCTATATTTAGCAAAATAACTAAAACAAGTTGCTGTAAACAATATGAAGACATAAGAGAACAAATGAAGAAATAATTAAACAAATGAATCAAATGAATATGTTACTATACAAACCAGAAAATGTGTAAGCAAAAGAAAAATAATAATAATAAAATAAAACACTTCATCTTAGCAAAGTCAACAAACAAATTACATAGGAAGTGAACAAACAAAAAAATATATATAAAAGAATATAAACTATACATATAAATAAGAAAATGAAACAAAGTAACACTTAGCAAAAGATTAAAACAACAAGGAACGAGAGTGAATGAAAGGAACAAAAATAACATAATCTGTACTTATGAAGATCAAACAGCATGATCTGTAAACATGCAAGGATAGGAAGCATGTAACATTTAATGCTTCATTAAATGCTTTCATATTCAGCCATACATAAGTACAACAAAAAAATGAATAAAATAAAAAAAATAAAAAGAGGAGTCTTGCCTCAACAGCACTCAAGTAAAGCCTACACACCTCCATATATACATGACCATAGTTCTATTTGTTCAAAGAAAAAAAAACCCTAACAAAGGATAGAAAATAAACCTAAAAAATATATATATACAAGTTCAAAACTAGTTGCTGAAGGAAGAAAAAAAAAAAAAAAGAAACCAGAGAAAAAATTAAACTGCAGTCTTCCAAAAGACCAAAGTGCTTTCTGTTTCATATTTCAAAGTGAGTAAACTTTTGATTCCTTCACAATCTTATTGCCGAGTAAAGTCTTGGATAATATAGTAGGATTAATCATTAGGTTGCAGGCAAGAATTTTGAGTAAGTGAATTGATGTTGCCCTGTGTATGCTTGCACGAGAAAGTAATTCCCTGATTAGCTTCAGGATTAAACACAGTATACATTCCTTTATAAATACTCATGCATAGTTGCTTTATATTCTTTTAAACAAATTTTAGCAAAGCATGAAAACTAACAAGAAAAGATATAAACTGTTTCTTTTTCAAAGCAGAAGCCTCTCTGTTTCATATTTCAAAGTGAGCAAACCCACTTTTATTTGCCTGTACTTAGTGATATTGTTTTGATGATGCTCTTGAATGATGGTTAATATGCCTGCATGTTGTTTTATGTATGTACATATTAGTATGAAATTGATAGTAAGTATGATACACAGTGATAGGTTATGTGTTAACAGGTTTCATAATTTGTTTTAAAACTTAAAACTTTCCCCCAAATCTTTGGAAAACTTTTAGACATCAATATGATAGGTTTGTTAAAATGAGATCCAAGCTTTAAATATATTTCTAGTAGAGATTGGAAGAGAAAAATGTATATATCTTACTGAGGAAGAAAAATATACAGTAGAACTTGAAATTTCATAAAATCTGAATGTTGGGAAATCTTGATTCAATGGCACGATATAATTTCTCTTCAAAAACCATGATTTTTAAAACAAAAATCTAGATTTTTAACTTGATTGATCGAGCGGCATTTCGAGTTGAACGGAAATTCAACTGGTGGCAAATTCCGGTGACCTCGAGATCGTATGATCTCGAGCTTGGTGTCAGGGATAGCTTGAACGCTGATGGTCACCAGAAAAATGGCAAAAACATTTTTTAATCATCAGAGAAGCTATACGAGGAGGATATAGGGTTTGTGGGCAGGTTTGGGTTGCCCGCGTTTTTGAGCAAACCGCTTCTTCGTCGAGGGGTCTGAGATGATCGGTCAGGGGGGAAAAAGGTCAGGGGTCATTGGGGCAACTATGGACGAAGTTGTTCGGTTTCTGGCGGCGTCAGGCGTTGGGGCGAGGCAATTGTTTAAGGGTTGTTCGTTCAAGCTTTTGGGTTTGAGGACGAGATTTTGAAATTGTGATTTGTTCGAACTTGTGAGGGTTTGAGAGGCACGAGCACGTCGTCGATGACGTGTGGACGACCAGAAGTTCGACCGGAGGAGGCGATTCCAATTGTGCACGTATATGTGCACGAGTTGATGATCAGGAAGGTAATAGCCTGAAGCATTCCAGTTTGCACTCGTGTGGGTTGACTCGAAGTAAAGGTCGGGGAAATAGGGTAGAAACTCGAAGGAGGAATCGAGTGGTTTCAGGGTGTATCGGGATGAAATTGGACTTAAACAAATTTTGAAAATTTTTATTTACTCGGGTAGAATGGGGTAGAAACTCGAAGAAGGCAGCGTTCGAACTCGAGCGTGACTCGGGGGAGACTCGGGTTGGCCACCTGAAACAGCATGTTCAGTTGAGGCTTGTCGAAAACTTAAGTTTAAACAATGTTTATAAGCATTGTTTATAAAATGAAGATCGTTTATAAATGGAATGTGAAGTTAATAAATAAATGATTAAATAATTTATGATTTAAAATTACTTTTTAATTAATAATAATAAATAAATAAAAGCAATTAAAATTTAAAGTTGTAAATTTAAAAAAATCATTAAGTTGATAATTTAAGTTGATTGATTCAAAATTGATAGTTACATTAAGATAATTTATTAAGGAATAATAAATTAATATAGTCAATTGAGATTTAATTTAATTGTAATTATAAATAATAAATCATCGTTTTAAAGTAATCAAGAAAAAAATATATTTATATGGTTAAATTATTAAATCCAGATACATTATTTTACAAAATTGTTAAATAAATAAATAATGTAGTTTAAAATGATAATTAGGGTAAATAATTGCTAATCAATGATTTTGAAAAGAAATTAAGAATGAATTACAAAGTTGTAATTAAATTGATTTATAAACCATTAAGTGTTTAAATAAATTAGTAAGTAAGAATTTGTAGATTTTGAAACAATAAATTGAGTAATCAAAATTTAGTTTATTTATCCAGATTCTCATCATTAAATTAAATTAATTTAGTGGTAAATTTATTTAAATCACATTGGGAAGTAATTAACTATTGTTGTTAACTATTGAATGTAAATTCTGTATGATGTAATTGCCATGTTATTGCCCTGTGATTATGATTTGTTCTATATTGATGTGAAAACTTGTTGCCGTAAAACGACATTTAAAACTTCGATGCGACAGGGAATCAGATTTCAGTTTGTTATCCGAAACCCACATCGACTCTGTGAATATTTGTGAATGACATCCACATGTTTTAAAATTTGACATTCACTATTTGAATTAGCCGGGAAAGGACCTTTGTGTCATATAACCCATTCGAATATGTGATTCGACGTTATGGATAGCAATTGAAGACCGGTGTTGAAGACCGGGTATTTGCGAGAGCGATAGGATGATCTGTCGATTACTCTGCACCGAGTTGCTCCGGTATAGCTTCTCCATATGTGATGGGGAATCCGATCAGGATTGTGGATATCCGGATTTCAAGGACTTCTTTGGAAGTGCCTTCGGTTCTGTTCGAGCCCGGAACAGACTTGTATGGATAGTATGTCTGACATTACAAATTGAGATTTAAAGCCGATTTCTTTCAAATATATTTCTATTGGTGGCGGAGAATTTATTCTCTTAGCTTAACACCCTTCTCTGAGACGTACGAGCTCAGAGGTTATGTAGTTGAAGGTTATCAGCAATATATTCCCAATTTGGTAATGTGACATGCTGAGTGTTGCTGTGAAATGATCATTGTGTTGATTATTTGTGATAGGATCATTTGTTTGATCGTCTATCTTTGTGATCATTTCTATGATCATTTGTTGACCCAAAGCACCGCTTTTGTATAAAGTGTGTTTTTGTGGACGTGACTTCGTCGGACCTCACACCCCGAAATGGTCAAAACAGGAAAGATGCGGTAAGGTTATTGGGGGTAGCACCCCTTAGGGTATGTACATTTCCTTCTGGATAGAAATGGTATCATGGTATGGAGCCCAGATACTTAACTTATGTTGATATCGCAGATATATACATATATATATGATTTTGTGATTTGTTGCTGGGGCCCCGGTTAAAGGTTGGTTACGACCGGGCGATGGCATACTCGTGTCAGTAGTTACCCAGTTAGGGGTAACCTGGCCTTGTGTTGGTAGAGATCCGGTTTGGTTCTCGGGGACGTCCTTCCAGAGGCGTTCTCATGTGGCAATGGGAAGTTCCTTGGCCTGACCATTTGTTGGAAATCCAATAAAACAATACGAAACCCTATACGATTTTAGTTGTAGAACCTGCCATGCAGCATGGCGGTAACCTGCCACAAAACATGGTAGCTATAGTAGGCATAGTTCGGAATGTCTATGCTGGCTAAGATTAATATTCTATTTTCGAAATGATTTACTTCACTATGCACTAGTGATAATATCAAAGAATTCTTTTCTCGTACCAAGCATATTTAACTATCATAAGAAGAAATCTCCTCCAATTCTGCGTTTGCATTGTGTGTGTGGCGGGAGGTCTTATGGTAGTTCCATTTTTAAAAGCATTCCGAAAATTCTTTTATAAATCTTGTTTATTTAAATACAACTGTTTTGTTTTACTCATACCAGTCCCATGACTGATCCAGAGTTTATTGTTTTCTTTCCTAAACTCTGGGTGCCCATTATTTTCACACGGGCAGCCTAGTAGCAGGTTTCTTTATTTTGGAGTAGCAGTATTTTGGAGCTTTTATCTTGGATATATCTTAGGAGCTTTTGGAGATTACAGGTGTTAGCTTTTGGGAGTTCGTTATCACCCCTTTCATTTGAGGATTTTTGGATATATGATCACTGTTGTATTATCATGATGTTGTATTTAGAGATTGTGGCGTATGTATTATGTACTCTGTTGCATTATGGATATTATGTTGATGTTGTAACGGTGATGTTATTTATGATATTGATTCTGTTCCGCTGTTTTATATTCTTCTAAATGTTGTTATAAGCTCCGGTGATGCGAATTTGATGTCGTTTATTGGACATCGAGTTTGGGTCGTCACAAATTGGTATCAGAGCTGTTGGTTGAGTAAGAACTTTAGCTATGGAGTATAACACATTAGATGGCTCATTAGAGATAGGGTGAAGTATACCCTAGAATGAGTATAATCAAAATTGAAACTTTGAAATTTCTTAGTCTATTTCTTTTTACTGCTGATATTCCTTAAGATATTTCGTCTGTATATCTGAATCAATTTTCTTACTAATCTCAGATAGTGATAATGAGTGGACGCAGAGGAAGAATTAGGGGTCAAGGCAATGCTGCAGCACCAAATCAAATTCCCGCAGCCGCAGAAGCAGTAATAGAAATTTAGCAGCAGCCGGACTTGGCTGAATTATATAAGAAATTTGAAAAGCTTGGTGGAAAACCATTCATTGGCAAAGAGTCAATTATTGACGCTCAAGCTTGGGTAAGATCGTGTGAAAAGATTTTTAAAGGGCTAAAATTGCAGGATGAGCAGAAAAGACTTATAGCTTCTTGGCAACTCCAAGGAGAAGCTTCAGCTTGGTGGGAAACCATCATTGTAGATGAACCCGAGGAAGAATTTACTTGGGATCATTTTAAAGAAGTGTTTGAGAAACGTTACATGCCATCGGCGGGAGTTTCCAGAATGTATCAGGAATTTCTGGATTTGAAGCAAGGAAGTTTGTCGTTTGAAGAATACTTGAATAAATTCAGTGAACTATCTCGGTTTGGCCTGGAATTTCTAAATACACCTCTGAAGAAAAACGAAAGGTTTATCCGGGGAATGAACCAGAAATATCATGGAAGAATGACAGGTCATGTTAAAGAATCTTTTTCAGATTTGGTAGATATTGGATACAGGTACGCTACTCTTGATATACAAGAAGCAACTATGGAGAAAGGTAATTCAGGTAGTCAGAATTATAAAAAGCGAAAATTCGGAGGCAAGAAACCTTGGCAAGGCAATGAGAAGAAGAGGAACATTCTAGGAAGTGCAACAGAAAATGTCACTTGTTACAACTGCAAAGAGAAAGGCCACTATTCAAATGACTGCCCAAAACCGAAGAAGCCAGCTAGAGAATGTTGCAATTGTCATAAACCGGGACATTTAGTTAAAGATTGCCCAGTGATGAAGCCAGCGCAGGTGGCAAAAGTTTACACGATAAAGGAGGACCCCTCATCTTCAAAAGCTGATAAAGGGAAAAATGTCTTGGAAGGTAACCTTACTATTAATAATAGAACTGTTAGAGCTTTATTTGATACAGGAGCTTCACATAGCTTTATCTTCCAACAAACCGTAAATGAATTAGGACTTGAAACTAAATTTGCTGGCGATCTTATTTGCGTGAAAAATCTGGTTGGAGGTCCCGCAAATCTTAGTTCATATTGTAAGAGAGTTCCTATTTCATATGCTAGCTATAAATTTCCTATCAACCTATATGTCCTCGAATTTGATGAATTTGAAATCTTACTCGGTATGAACTGGTTATCGAGATACGATGCTAGATTGGAGTGTAGTAATCGGACTGTTTTAATCAAAACAAGGTTTGGAAATTTTATTGAAATCTCTTGTGAGAATCCAAGTCCAAGGAGTGACAGATTGATATATACTTTGGGAAATCTTGAACCCACTTTGCAGTCTATACCTGTTATTCGGAATTTTTCCGACGTATTTGATGAAGTAAAATCTTTACCTCCTCATCGAGAAATAGAATTCCGAATCGATCTTGTACCTAATACTCGTCCTGTTGTTCACGCAAGTCGCTGGATGACACCCAGGGAAAAGATTGAATTGGTTCATCAAACTAATGAGCTACTAGCAAAAGGATTAATTCGACCCAGTGTTTCGGAATGGGGCTCAGCGGTCGTATTTGTTGCCAAATCAGACGGATCTTTGAGATTGTGTGTAGATTACCGTGATCTAAATAAACAAACTCTCAAAAATAAATTTCCACTGCCCAGGATTGATGATTTATTTGATCAGTTGCATGGCGCTCGTTTCTTTTCAAAAATGGATCTAGCCCAGGGATTCCATCAATTACGAATCGCCAAAGATTGTGTACATCTGACTGCTTTCAGAGGTCCTAATATGTTCTATGAATGGTTGGTTATGCCTTTCGGGCTAATCAATGCTCCAGCATACTTCGTAGATCTCATGACTCGTGTGTTTCGGGAAGTTTTGAATAAATTTGTGCTTGTATTCATTGATGACATCTTAATTTTCTCCAAAACTGAAGATGAGCATGCCGAGCATCTTAGAATTGTCTTAGAAATTTTGAGGAGAAATGTTCTATATGCAAAATTTTCCAAATGCCACTTCTGGGTCAATGAAGTCAAATTCCTTGGCCATATTGTTAATGAAGAAGGAATTTCAGTAGATCCTAGCAAAATTTCCGCTATTCTTGATTGGAAACAACCCACTACTCCAAGAGAAGTTCGAAGCTTTTTGGGTTTAGCAGGCTATTATCGGAAATTCGTTCAAGATTTTTCTAAGTTAGCTAGTCCGCTGACTAAGTTAACAATGAAGAATGCAAAGTTCATTTGGGCTTCAAGATGTGAAGAAGTCTTTCAAGAGTTGAAAAAGAGATTGACCACTGCTCCTGTTCTCACTATTGTTAACGGGAACCGAGGCCTATCTGTCTATACTGATGCATGTGGTGAAGGGGTAGGTGCAGTATTAATGCAAGATGGAAAGGTGGTTGCCTACGCAAGTAGACAATTACGTCCGCATGAGAAGAACTACCCAACGCACGATTTGGAACTTTTGGCTGTTGTTTTCGCTTTGAAAATATGGCGACACTATCTTCTGGGTAAGAATCTTTTCAGCTTTCTTAATAATTTGCGAAATTAACTAAAGAAGTATACTTAATAAACTCTCGTTGTTTTAGATGAAAAATTCGAATTATTCACCGATCATAAAAACTTGAAATATCTTTTCACCCAGAAGGATCTGAATCTGCGACAACAACGTTGGTTGGAATTTCTGGCATCTTATGACTTAGATATCCAATATACGCCGGGAAAAGCCAATGTGGTTGCCGATGCTTTAAGTAGGAGACATGCTGTTCTTGCATATCTTGTTATCACTCCTACTCTCTTTGAGAAGATCGCAAGACAACAATATGAAGATGAATTTCTTCGGGAAATTTATAAAAGATTATGCCAGGGAGAAGACACTAGTTTCGAGATGGATAATAGAGGAGTAATAAGATTAAAAGGTAGGATTTGTGTTTTGGACTTCCCTGAACTGAAACGTGAAGTTTTGGACGAATGCCACAAGTCAAAATTCAACATTCATCCAGGAGTCAACAAAATGTATCGAGATGTTAAAAGAACATTCTGGTGGAAAACGATGAAGAGAGACATATCTATTTATGTGAGTCGCTGTGCTACCTGTCAGCAAATCAAGAGCGACCAAAAGAAAGTGGCCGGTTTACTTCAACCTTTAGAAGTACCGAAATGGAAGTGGGATCAGGTATCGATGGATTTCATCGACGGATTGCCACGAACCAAGAAAGGCAATGAAGCGATTTGGGTTATTGTGGATCGTCTAACCAAAAATGCTCATTTCATTCCAGTTAAATCTACTCGGACTGCGACAAGCTTGGCAGGTATTTATATAAAGGAAATTGTTCGCCTCCATGGTATTCCCAGTAGTATAGTGAGTGATCGTGACCCGATCTTCACTAGTAGATTTTGGGAAGCATTTCAGGACGCATTGGGAACGAAATTAAATTTCAGTACTGCTTATCATCCGCAATCTGATGGACAGACTGAGAGAGTTAACCGAATTTTAGAAGACCTACTGTGTGCTTGTGTTCATGATTTGGGTGGTTCTTGGGAGGACCATTTGCATCTGGTTGAATTCTCCTATAATAACAGTTATCAGGCCAGTTTAGAAATGGCTCCTTTCGAAGCTTTATATGGTCGTCCGTGTCGATCACCTACATGCTGGATCGAATCAGGTGACAGACTTGTTCTTGGACCGGATATGATAAAAGAAGCCACTGAGAAGGTAAATTTTATTCGAAAGAAGTTATTAACTGCCCAAAGCCGTCAGAAGAGCTATTATGACCGTCGAAGGAGAAATTTGGAATTTCAAGTTGGAGATTCTGTATTTCTGAAAGTATCTCCGATGCGTGGTGTATTGAGATTCGGGAAAACTGGAAAGTTGGCACCGCGTTATATTGGTCCTTTTCCTATTCTGGAAAGGATTGGTTCTCTAGCATATAGAGTGCAGTTACCCAGCTGGTTGTCTGGCGTACATGATGTGTTCCATATTTCTAACCTTCGGAAATATGTGCACGATCCAGATGATATTATTGAAGAAGCTGCTCAGCAGGATCTTGAAATCACTCCCAATTTGGCAGTTAGAAGGGAACCGATGAAAATTGTTGATCGTGATGAGAAGCGATTGAGGAACAAAATTGTGAAATTGGTCAAAGTTAAATGGAGTGGCGATCCAAAGGACTGTACTTGGGAGACTGAAGAGAATATGAAGAAGTCATATCCCAAATGCAGAATTGACATCTCGACTTAAAACTGTAAGTCATTTCCTTGTTTCCGAATTCGTATATTATTTGTTTACGTTTCTCTCTCTTTCAATTTCGAGGACGAAATATTCTTAAGGAGGGGATATTGTAACATCCCGAAATTTATGAATTTAAATTTTAGTAATATATTAGAACTTTTTGAAATAAAAATTGAAAAGTTATAAAGAAATGAAATATTCAACAAAACAAGGAATTGTTTAAGCCTAAAATAATAATAATAATAATAATAATAATAAAATAAAATATAAGTTATAGATTAAATATTAATAAGTTAAATCTTGAATAGAAATAAAATTTAAGAAAATGTATATTGTAATAAAATTACATAAGTTACTAAATATTAATAACTAAAACAACTTTTCCTATATTTAGCAAAATAACTAAAACAAGTTGCTGTAAACAATATGAAGACATAAGAGAACAAATGAAGAAATAATTAAACAAATGAATCAAATGAATATGTTACTATACAAACCAGAAAATGTGTAAGCAAAAGAAAAATAATAATAATAAAATAAAACACTTCATCTTAGCAAAGTCAACAAACAAATTACATAGGAAGTGAACAAACAAAAATAATAATATAAAAGAATATAAACTATACATATAAATAAGAAAATGAAACAAAGTAACACTTAGCAAAAGATTAAAACAACAAGGAACGAGAGTGTATGAAAGGAACAAAAAGAACATAATCTGTACTTATGAAGATCAAACAGCATGATCTGTAAACATGCAAGGATAGGAAGCATGTAACATTTAATGCTTCATTAAATGCTTTCATATTCAGCCATACATAAGTACAACAAAAAAATGAATAAAATAAAATAAAATAAAAAGAGGAGTCTTGCCTCAACATCACTCAAGTAAAGCCTGCACACCTCCATATATACATGACCATAGTTCTATTTGTTCAAAGAAAAAAAAACCCTAACAAAGGATAGAAAATAAACCTAAAAAAATATATATACAAGTTCAAAACTAGTTGCTGAAGGAAGAAAGAAAAAAAAAAGAAACCAGAGAAAAAATTAAACTGCAGTCTTCCAAAAGACCAAAGTGCTTTCTGTTTCATATTTCAAAGTGAGTAAACTTTTGATTCCTTCACAATCTTATTGCTGAGTAAAGTCTTGGATAATATAGTAGGATTAATCATTAGGTTGCAGGCAAGAATTTTGAGTAAGTGAATTGATGTTGCCCTGTGTATGCTTGCACGAGAAAGTAATTCCCTGATTAGCTTCAGGATTAAACACAGTATACATTCCTTTATAAATACTCATGCATAGTTGCTTTATATTCTTTTAAACAAATTTTAGCAAAGCATGAAAACTAACAAGAAAAGATATAAACTGTTTCTTTTTCAAAGCAGAAGCCTCTCTGTTTCATATTTCAAAGTGAGCAAACCCACTTTTATTTGCCTGTACTTAGTGATATTGTTTTGATGATGCTCTTGAATGATGGTTAATATGCCTGCATGTTGTTTTATGTATGTACATATTATTATGAAATTGATAGTAAGTATGATACACAGTGATAGGTTATGTGTTAACAGGTTTCATAATTTGTTTTAAAACTTAAAACTTTCCCCCAAATCTTTGGAATACTTTTAGACATCAATATGGCAGGTTTGTTAAAATGAGATCCAAGCTTTAAATATATTTCTAGTAGAGATTGGAAGAGAAAAATGTATATATCTTACTGAGGAAGAAAAATATACAGTAGAACTTGAAATTTCATAAAATCCGAATGTTGGGAAATCTTGATTCAATGGCACGATATAATTTCTCTTCAAAAACCATGATTTTTAAAACAAAAATCTAGATTTTTAACTTGATTGATCGAGCGGCATTTCGAGTTGAACGGAAATTCAACTGGTGGCAAATTCCGGTGACCTCGAGATCGTATGATCTCGAGCTTGGTGTCAGGGATAGCTTGAACGCTGATGGTCACTAGAAAAATGGCAAAAACATTTTTTAATCATCAGAGAAGCTATACGAGGAGGATATAGGGTTTGTGGGCAGGTTTGGGTTGCCCGCGTTTTTGAGCAAACCGCTTCTTCGTCGAGGGGTCTGAGATGATCGGTCAAGGGGGAAAAAGGTCAGGGGTCATTGGGGCAACTATGGACGAAGTTGTTCGGTTTCTGGCGGCGTCAGGCGTTGGGGCGAGGCAATTGTTTAAGGGTTGTTCGTTCAAGCTTTTGGGTTTGAGGACGAGATTTTGAAATTGTGATTTGTTCGAACTTGTGAGGGTTTGAGAGGCACGAGCACGTCGTCGATGACGTGTGGACGACCAGAAGTTCGACCGGAGGAGGCGATTCCAGTTGTGCACGTATATGTGCACGAGTTGATCATCAGGAAGGTTATAGCCCGAAGCATTCCAGTTTGCACTCGTGTGGGTTGACTCGAAGTAAAGGTCGGGGAAATAGGGCAGAAACTCGAAGGAGGAATCGAGTGGTTTCAGGGTGTATCGGGATGAAATTGGACTTAAACAAATTTTGAAATTTTTTATTTACTCGGGTAGAATGGGGCAGAAACTCGAAGCAGGCAGCGTTCGAACTCGAGCGTGACTCGGGGGAGACTCGGGTTGGCCACCTGAAACAGCATGTTCAGTTGAGGCTTGTCGAAAACTTAAGTTTAAACAATGTTTATAAGCATTGTTTATAAAATGAAGATCGTTTGTAAATGGAATGTGAAGTTAATAAATAAATGATTAAATAACTTATGATTTAAAATTACTTTTTAATTAATAATAATAAATAAATAAAAGCAATTAAAATTTAAAGTTGTAAATTTAAAAAAATCATTAAGTTGATAATTTAAGTTGATTGATTCAAAATTGATAGTTACATTAAGATAATTTATTAAGGAATAATAAATTAATATAGTCAATTGAGATTTAATTTAATTGTAATTATAAATAATAAATCATCGTTTTAAAGTAATCAAGAAAAAAATATATTTATATGGTTAAATTATTAAATCCAGATACATTATTTTACAAAATTGTTAAATAAATAAATAATGTAGTTTAAAATGATAATTAGGGTAAATAATTGCTAATCAATGATTTTGAAAAGAAATTAAGAATGAATTACAAAGTTGTAATTAAATTGATTTATAAACCATTAAGTGTTTAAATAAATTAGTAAGTAAGAATTTGTAGATTTTGAAACAATAAATTGAGTAATCAAAATTTAGTTTATTTATCCAGATTCTCATCATTAAATTAAATTAATTTAGTGGTAAATTTATTTAAATCACATTGGGAAGTAATTAACTATTGTTGTTAACTATTGAATGTAAATTCTGTATGATGTAATTGCCATGTTATTGCCCTGTGATTATGATTTGTTCTATATTGATGTGAAAACTTGTTGCCGTAAAACGACATTTAAAACTTCGATGCGACAGGGAATCGGATTTCAGTTTGTTATCCGAAACCCACATCGACTCTGTGAATATTTGTGAATGACATCCACATGTTTTAAAATTTGACATTCACTATTTGAATTAGCCGGGAAAGGACCTTTGTGTCATATAACCCATTTCGAATATGTGATTCGACGTTATGGATAGCAACTGAAGACCGGTGTTGAAGGCCGGGTATTTGCGAGAGCGATAGGATGATCTGTCGATTGACTCTGCACCGAGTTGCTCCGGTATAGAGTTCTCCATATGTGATGGGGAATCCGATCAGGATTGTGGATATCCGGATTTCAAGGACTTCTTTGGAAGTGCCTTCGGTTCTGTTCGAGCCCGGAACAGACTTGTATGGATAGTATGTCTGACATTACAAATTGAGATTTAAAGCCGATTTCTTTCAAATATATTTCTGTTGGTGGCGGAGAATTTATTCTCTTAGCTTAACACCCTTCTCTGAGACGTACGAGCTCAGAGGTTATGTAGTTGAAGGTTATCAGCAATATATTCCCAATTTGGTAATGTGACATGCTGAGTGTTGCTGTGAAATGATCATTGTGTTGATTATTTGTGATAGGATCATTTGTTTGATCGTCTATCTTTGTGATCATTTCTATGATCATTTGTTGACCCAAAGCACCGCTTTTGTATAAAGTGTGTTTTTGTGGACGTGACTTCGTCGGACCTCACACCCCGAAATGGTCAAAACAGGAAAGATGCGGCAAGGTTATTGGGGGTAGCACCCCTTAGGGTATGTACATTTCCTTCTGGATAGAAGTGGTATCATGGTATGGAGCCCAGATACTTAACTTATGTTGATATCGCATATATATATATATATATATATATATATGATTTTGTGATTTGTTGCTGGGGCCCCGGTTAAAGGTTGGTTACGACCGGGCGATGGCATACTCGTGTCAGTAGTTACCCAGTTAGGGGTAACCCGGCCTTGTGTTGGTAGAGATCCGGTTTGGTTCTCGGGGACGTCCTTCCAGAGGCGTTCTCATGTGGCAATGGGAAGTTCCTTGGCCTGACCATTTGTTGGAAATCCAATAAAACAATACGAAACCCTGTACGATTTTAGTTGTAGAACCTGCCATGCAGCGTGGCGGTAACCTGCCACAAAACATGGTAGCTATAGTAGGCATAGTTCGGAATGTCTATGCTGGCTAAGATTAATATTCTATTTTCGAAATGATTTACTTCACTATGCACTAGTGATAATATCAAAGAATTCTTTTCTCGTACCAAGCATATTTAACTATCATAAGAAGAAATCTCCTCCAATTCTGCGTTTGCATTGTGTGTGTGGCGGGAGGTCTTATGGTAGTTCCATTTTTAAAAGCATTCCGAAAATTCTTTTATAAATCTTGTTTATTTAAATACAACTGTTTTTTTTTACTCATACCAGTCCCATGACTGATCCGGAGTTTATTGTTTTCTTTCCTAAACTCTGGGTGCCCATTATTTTCACACGGGCAGCCTAGTAGCAGGTTTCTTTATTTTGGAGTAGCAGTATTTTGGAGCTCTTATCTTGGATATATCTTAGGAGCTTTTGGAGATTACAGGTGTTAGCTTTTGGGAGTTCGTTATCACCCCTTTCATTTGAGGATTTTTGGATATATGATCACTGTTGTATTATCATGATGTTGTATTTAGAGATTGTGGCGTATGTATTATGTACTCTGTTGCATTATGGATATTATGTTGATGTTGTAACGGTGATGTTATTTATGATATTGATTCTGTTCCGCTGTTTTATATTCGTCTAAATGTTTTTATAAGCTCCGGCGAAGCGAATTTGATGTCGTTTATTGGACATCGAGTTTGGGTCGTCACATGAATATATTCCAAATGAATGTAATATAAACGGTCATGGTGTGGTTCATCAGAAAATTTAATGCAATTTATAATTGTGTGAGCTGTACTTTGATTTAAGGAAAAAATAAAAGCAATTGATGGCTTGATTTAATAGTACGTTTCAAATTTGAAAAGAAAAGAGAAGTAAGGGTTGAAATTTTGATTTTAACTAAATGATCGCGTGAATGAGCAAATAGCAATTAGCAAATAGCAGAAAGAGATAATGGAATATATGGTAAAAAAGGAATAAATGAAATGTTAACGGATAGAATGCAAATTGAAATGGTGGAGAATTAAATATAAGGTGGAAAGGTAATTGAAATGGTGGAGAATTAAATATAAGGTGGAAAGGTGTGGCAACACTCACCCATAGATTTAGCTAAAACCTTTAAAAGAAATTTAATATCGTATGAGTTGTACGGTTTCAAATTTGAAAAGTAGATAAATCCAAGTCACAAATTTCAGCACCGATGACGCACGTTTTTATTGTTTCTGTCGCGTATCGGATCTCAAAATACAGAAATAAATATACCGTAGTGATCAGCACAATGAGACGATCAGAATGGTATATAGATATTGGTGGTATGATTGAATTATAAAAATTCGAATTTTCACTAGCAGAAAAATGCAGTAAAAACGTAGAAAATAAGATCACGGAGCTATAGAATTCCAAATTTGGCAAAACGAAAAATGACGTCTCAATCGGAAGATGATTTAGAATTTTTCTATGTAAAAATATTCAGGTCTTGAAAATAAATTTATTTCACCAATTATTAACTGATTTGAATTTAATAGAATTATATAATGAATAAACCTTCATATAATTAATTGAAAATTTACCATTTGCTATATTTAGTTATACGTAAACCAAATATTAAAACTTTATTTCAAAATATTATTGCTAAA
Organism: Allium cepa; assembly: GCA_030765085.1. Lineage (NCBI taxonomy): Eukaryota > Viridiplantae > Streptophyta > Magnoliopsida > Asparagales > Amaryllidaceae > Allium > Allium cepa. Next base: position 554,045,649 of record CM060932.1, read on the forward strand.
ATTTGTCAAAATCCAAATTTAATACGTTATAAAACCAATTAAAAATTAATAAAATTTTATGGGTGGTTGTAGATGTGAATTTCTGTTATCCAAGGAATAACGTAAATTTCAAGGTAGTTGTCATAATTAGATTCTTATCCTATTATTATTTCCACTGTGAGTTTAGATTTCTATCAATCTCTGATGGTGCTCATATTTTTTTGCATGTACCAAATCCAATGATCTGTGCTCTGATAGACTTGAGTTTTGATTTTGTCGAAATTTAGGCCCATTAAGGTGCGGGTTGCTGCAGGGCCAAAGAACTAGATTTAAAAGAAGATCTTGATTCAAAAGCAAAAAAGTATATAAACTTGTTCGAAGTATTGAAATGATCACTATATAAAGGTTTTATGTAACGACCCCTAATTTTGCCACTTCAAAAATGGGAGATTTTGTTTATTCGAAATTTAAAAGGGGTTTAAAACTTAAATAAATAAGTTATATATAATAAATAATAGTAGAGGAATTATTTATTATTATATCTACTAAATAAAAAGTATAAATTTGGATTTTAGAACAAATCAGTAAAAGTTAAGTTTTGTCAAAAATAAATAAATGCTTAAATAAATGGATTTAAATATTTATTTGAAAAGTTAAATCTTATTTAAAACACCTAATAAAGATAATAAAAGTATATTAAAAGATTTAAAAACATGTTAATAATCATTTTACAAAAATAACCAAAATTTGTCGTATTTTTTCAGTTTTACATACGCTGTAAAAAACTAGAGATTTTGATATTAATTAAATATGATTTTAAAATATAAAGAGACATGTTGTAACTTATTTAAAGAAGTAAAAATTTCATTTTAAAGTTTGGTTTACTTTAATATATAGCTAAACAAAAACTCAAATTTTGACTGTAATATTTGTCAACAAAAACACTGTTTTCAACCAAAACAGGTTGTCGTCAAATTGTTGCAACATGATACATTTTCTAACATACACATATGCGTAAATACAACTTTAAAAACTTTTAAAACACTTTACATTTAGCACTAAAAGAAAAAAGTGAAAAGATAAATTAAATAAAAAAAGTAAAAGGTATGATTTGACTATTTTTTTTAAAAAAATTTATAAACAACATCATTACTTATATCTTATCTCATTAATGAGATGTTATGTATATGTATAGGAAAGAAGCTAAATTATATGTTTAAATATTTGCAAACCATAATAAGGTGATACCTCTTCATTTCTTGTCACACTCTTCCATAACCATCATTCCACACATTAAATGCAACTCAAATCAAGGCTATGTAAAGTCCAAAAGTAAACAAATATATTAATGTCATTTACCACTAAGTTGTCCACATATAAATACAAGCTCAAAAACCTTCATTTTTCACTACATTTAATTCTACAAAATTTCTAAACTTCCCCTCTTCCTCCATTTTTCTTCTGCCTCCAAGCTATTCAAGCCCACAGCAACACCAAAATAAAAAGAAAGAAAAGAAAATGAGAAGAAAACGAAAGCGACGAATTCGAGACGTTTGAAAATAGCACGTTAGCTCGAGAGATGCATATCTTACATAAAAGATTGATGGGGTGGATATGAAGGTGAGAAGATTCTCACCGCTATATAATTTATATTGATTTTTGAATTAATTTGCTATGATAAGATAAACACCGTTTTATAATATGGATGTTTGAATAATTTTTTTGAATGTGGGATAATTCATAGTAACGTTATGACATTTGTCGTACTATACCCATATTGAAAATGTTAATGTCATATGATTGTTTGTATGGTTATGATGTTAATATGGATATCAAATTTCTATCATTATTGATAAAGTGATCCCTTTGTTAAATAAGACCAATTTTGCTGATATGATATACTTTAGAAAAATAAGTCTCTTTTCAATTAGAATTGAAATTAAAGTAAAAATAAAAGAGAATTTGAAATTTGAAGTGAAACGGGATTAAAAGGATAGTTAAATTAAAATTGAAATAAGATGAATAGTGAAATTGAAATCGATTTTGAAAATTGAAATTGATATTAAGATTAATTGAAGTTTAAAATTGAAATTAGATTTGAAATCTACGTTTTAATTGAGTTTAATTTGAAGTTAGAATTGAAATTGGAATTTAAAATTTAATATTAAAATAATAGAAACAAAATAATATTGTAATATGGGAATATTGAAAATACCTTTCAAATACTTTAAAAAGTGAAAATATTGATTTAAAATGGATTTTAATGATTTTATAAGTGATAAAATTCAATTTGAATTGATTATTTCAAATATCGAATGATAAGTTAAAACAAGGTGCGTCGCGCAATGGTAGTTCACGATTTCGCACCGAAAAGTTCAAATGAATTTGTAGAGTGTAATATAGCTCGGAATTCTTCGAGATAAGAAAATTCCGGACTATTATATCCATATATTCTAAATAAAGAAATAAAATAGAAATTTCGTTGAGTAGATTTTGAACTAAGTTCAAATCAATTTTTAGAAAAATCGCGTTAGTGTAGTTAAGTGGCCATAATATGAAACCATTTAAATGAACGTTTTTAATTATGGAAAAATATGGAATAAATTTGATAAATCCGTTTAAATAGTTTAAAAGAGACGTGAAGTGGAAAATATGAATTTTCAAATATTAAAAAGTTGATTAAATCAATTAAGCTTATATAGCACTTTCCGTAGCACTTTTATGCTGCGATTCTATAACTTTTTGAATATAAGTTTAAACGTAATGATTTTTCCTGAAATCAATTGTGAATTCTTTTTAAAAGGAAAATTAAGCATTTGAAAGATAATTTGTAATCTTTATAATCAATTCCAAAATAAAGTTGATAATTGAGTATGCGAAAACGACTAGTACATTTGTCCTGCCTATTAGATCTAGAAGATAAAACAAGGCGTTTAACTAAGGTTAAGGATGGAGCAATCAGTGCCCTAAACTTTCATGACCTCTGTTTACTCTTCTTAGGCGAGGGGTGGAATGGATCGAAAGGAAAGCTCAGATGCTCTAAAAAGATTATATTAAGTTTCTGAAATAAAAGAAGATTGGTATTATTCAAAATTTAAGCAGTCTCCAAAATGAACAAATTGCGACTTGGATTGCATAGAGATAATCTTCTTATACTTGGTATTAAAATCCAAAGAGGGAACTTGTCCTATTCGTGGAATTTAAAAGGTGGTTTCACCGTTATTACGCCCATAGCACTTGTTTTTTTTTAGAGAAATTGATGTTGAGTAAAATTAGAATGTTTTCTATGATCATATTTACTTAAAAATATTTGCTAAGATTGATTTTAGGGTTTATCATAAACGATGTCTTAAATAACATTGTTTTTGACACGTCTAAAAGTTAAGGAATTTGGATCGAAAGTTAAGTGAGGAAATTTGAGATATTATCCAAAGCAAAAGAATGAATTACTTAGAATTATTCTAAGTCAAAAGAAAGAGATTTCGAAATAATCCGAAAAGAATTAAAGTGAAAAGAGACTTAATGATCCTGTATACTCATATTCACTTTTTATTGATGATTGGCTTCGAAGGAACCAGGGTCAGATTTGGGTGATTCCTATCCGAAAAACCACTTCGAACCAATGTATACGTTTGAATGTGAAGACATGTTGAAGATGATGATTATTGAAGACCGTGGATCTTCATAGCGTGAGGACTTCTTGTTAATATGCTCTGGGTAGCTTCCATTATAGAGTTATTTATAGTAGTGGTCTCCTCGTTGTGGAGTTTTTTCGGATTGCAAGGACTACTCGCTACTAGTGGTAGTAATAGAGTGTCTTTGGTTTGTCTTGTTTCTGGAAAACTTGTATGGACGTTTTTTTGACATTGCATTTCTAAAAGATTATGTACATTGGTTTTTAAAACATACATCTGTGGTGGCAGAGAAGGTAACTTCTCTTATCTTAACACCCTCCTTGGGACATACGAGCTCAAGGGTTGTATTTTTATGTAAGGCAATTAGTAGTCAACGGAAATGGCTATGTGACATTCAGAGATATGATATGTGCTATGTGAAAAGGTAATCGTTGCCTCAAGCCTTATCAACTGGAAATAAACGAAACAGGGTTAGATGCGGCAAGGCTAAGTGGGTTATTCTCAATTAGGGTATGATCATCCTCTTTTAGGTATATTTCTTCCCGCCATGACGTTCGGGATCTAGATTAATGTGGTGTACGAAAATCGATGTAACGACCCAGAATTTTTAGAAATTTAAATTTGAATATTTAATTAATTTTAAATATTAATAAGTGAATTTATAAGCCAAATAATTTTTATTTGAATTATTGGATTTAATTGGATTTTTAAATCGATAATTTAATATGTTAAATTATGGAAATAATTGAAAATAGAGTTAAATACGATTGAAAATGATTTGTAAAATTTTATTTTATCATATTGAAGTTAGAACAATATTTTAGAACTTTTAAAATCGAATTAAAAGTTAATTTGTGAAAATTGAATATTTTAATATTTAAAATCGACTAGTGAAAATAGTCAATTTTTGAACAGTCTCAGAATTGAACGAAACCAGTTTCATCGGATCCGTAATGTGATATTATTGTAAGGTTTCAAATTTCAAGTCAATTGGATTTACCGTTTGTCCGGTACAAATTAAAACGCCTAGAAATCGAGTTAAATCGGTTTAATTCAAATTGAGCGTTTATAGCCATAACTCGTACATACTTCCGAATTAGCTTTCGAAACCTATTCCATTGTGTCCGGAACGCGGGGTAAACCATAGAAACGCTGGTTACGGCGCGTAAATCGGAGTTCGGAATTTCAGGGATGAATAGTGTTTCGTCGGTTCCTTATAAATAGACCCACCTCTTCATAATTTGATAAAAAAATAACCCTAACCCTAATCAAAACTGCACAGCCGCCACCCCTCCCTGAACGGCCAGAATTGTCTCTTCTTCTTCCCTCGATAACTCCAAATCCGTCGACAATTAGCAAGAATGTTCAACTACAAAGTGGTAGAGCACAACACGAACTAGAGATCCAACGGTTATGATCGAATTTGGATCGACGATGGAGGGGAAAAGGGGGTCGTTCTCTTCAGGCCTGCGCACGCCTTTCGAGGCTCATCATGAGGCCGAGCTCCACATGCTTCAGGCCGAGCATAGCTTAGGTCATGAGCTTCGAGATGAAGGTGGTTTGATCGAATTTCGTTGAGTAATCGCGATGCAAATCGAAACCCTAGTATGGATGGAGTGGGTTCAAGTTGCGGCCTAATTCCTGTAGAAGAACGTGAAGAGGAGAGAAATGGTGGACGGCCTGATGGAGAGGAGCATGGATCTGAGGGTTGAGAATGGTTGTGGTTTGAAAATAATTATTTATGTTGTAATAGTTATATATAAATCGTGTACAAACTTCAATAATTCATAACTTTTTCATACGAGGTCGAAAACGCGCGAAACCAGTTGCGTTGGAATCGTATGGACGAGCACTACGCGATGGAGATGGTTTGGAGTCGTTTGAAGTTAGTGAGAATTTTGGGTAAAATTAAACGTCCGTTTAATTTTATTCGAAATAAATCGCTAAAACGGAATTTAAAATCAAGGTGAGAACTTCTCACTCAATCGAATCAGTTTCGATTTTTTTTTAAATAGTTAGATTTAAAATATTTGAATGCATGTTTGAATGTTGATAGATATCTATTGATTGTTAAAATAGACATTATACGCCGTTATTAAGCGGATGTTATTTATTAAAAACATATACCGCGAATATTTCATAAACAGTGAAATTGGTATTATATATAATATCAATATATATATATTGGCATATGTATATATTGCAGTTATTGATTTCCCGCATTTTTTGTTTAGCGGATGAGACCCTATTACGCCGTCTATTAAGCGGATAATATTTAAATCCCATATACCGCGATAATTTCATACTGGAGCGAAATTGGTATTGTGCTAATGTTTGTGGATGCAGGAAAACAGGTTGGAGGGATCCAACTGGATTCCTCAACAGTTTTTATTTGATTTCAGATATTTTGATATTTGATGGATTATCATATTGATATATGATATCGTTGTTGTCGTGATTGACTATTTGGTGTGTAGCATCATTAGACCAGATTTTGGGATTTTAAAATGATTATAAAGTGATTTTTGAAAATATAAAATATTTTTGGAATTGATTCATTTTAAATAAATAAACGTTATAATTTTTAAGGTTATAAAAATTATGGTTTTTTGTGAAATATAGTTAAAAGCTGATTTTTGAGAAATATAGTTAAAAACTGATTTTTGAGAATATGATGCTATTGAATTTATAAAATAGTTAAATCGAGATATTTTAGAATTTATTGTGAAAAGTCTAAATATAGGATTTATAAAATTTAATTATTTTATGAATCAAAATGGTGAAATTATAAAGGAAATTAAAGACGTTTTAAAATATTAATATAAATTGATTTATATTAAGAGATTTATAAATGGATATTTATAAATTGAAATATGAACATTATAAAACGAGTTTTTATAAGTGTTTGAATGAAGTGAAAATGAAATTCATTAATGAATGAAATTTATAGAATTATATAACGGTGAAGTTATAAATGGAAATTTTATAAACAGTAGGTTTATAAAATTTGTAAAGTTCAAAGGAACGATTTTTGCAAATAAATAAATTATAAGTGTTTGACTTATAATTTGGACTTTTGGTTTATAATTAAAATTATAAATCGAATAAGTTAATAAAGAGATTTATAAAAAGGAAGTTTTTATAAATAAATAGAAATGGAATTTATAAACGTTGTTTTATAAATTCGCAAATGATTTATTTTAATAAGAAAATTGTTGAAACCTATTAAAGGAGTTATATTCACATTTTTGAATAGTGAATAATCCTTTAAAATAAATTGAATAGAAGTGATGAAATTGTTAACGAAGTTTATTCACATTTTTGAATAGTGAATAATATGTTAAAGAAATTGTTTTAGATATGATGTTTTAAATAGAATTAAAACTATCTAACGATGTTTTTAAAAGGTATTGAGATTTGAAATCATAGATTTCAACATTTATTGTTGAAATAGACGTTTTCGAGAAATAGAAGGAGATGATGGACTATAACACTGTTGTTATAGTAAATGATTTCCGAAAGGAAATGTTTTGTATAGTATTGGGATTTATATATCTATTTTAATTTCGAATCCCTATACTAGTGATTTTGGGTTGTCGTAACGATGTTTTACGCAACATTCGTTTTGGCCCAAATAAATATGTTTAAGTGAATGATTTCCTTAAAGAATGAAATATATACTTAATTTCGATTTAAGTATATTGAATATTTTCTAAGTGTTGAAAATAAATAAAAAATTGTGAATTACTTATGAATAAATAAGTAAGGAATTGTTTTCCAATATAAAGTGAATATTTTAAGAATTTATCTTTTTGAAGATAAATTGAAAAGATAAATTGAAATGAATAATTGAAATCGAATATTCATTGATATCTTGGAATTATAAATTCATTAAGGAATTTATAAAGGAAGTGGAATTTGTTTAAAAATAAATATTGATTTATTTTTGAAGTGTGAAATTATATATCTAGTGAAGATATTTTGGAAAATATATAATTTGGAAAATTATTTGGAAACTGGTGATGTGTGCATATCCAGTGATAGTTCAATAGCCGAGTATCAATATTTCCCTTTGAATGGGTAATTGATGTGATTTGTTTGAATGTGAATGCTACACTTATTTTTAAATAAGCGCTCACTATTCGGGTTAACCGGGAAAGGACCATGGGGTCGTATAACCCATTCCGAATATGTGATACGTCGTTGTGAATTGCATTGAAGATCGGTGTTGAAGACCCGGTATTTGCGAGAGCGATAGGATGACCTGTCGATTTACTCTGCACCGAGTTGCTCCGGTATAGAGTTCTCCATATGTGATGGTGAATCCGATCAGGATTGTGAATATTCGGATTGCAAGGACTTCTTTGTAAGTGCCTTCGGTTTTGTTCGATCCCGGAACAGACTTGTATGGATTGTGTGTCTGACATTACAAGTTGAGATATAAAGCCGATTTCTTTCAAATATATTTCTGTTGGTGGCGGAGAATTTATTCTTTTAGCTTAACACCCTTCTCTGAGACGTACAAGCTCAGAGGTTATATAGTTGAAGTTATCAGCGATATATTCCCAATTTGGTAATGTGATATGCTGAGTGATGCTGAAATGATCATTGTGTTGATTATTGTGATAGGATCGTTTATTTGATCGTCTATCTTAGTGATCATTGTGTTGATCATTTGTTGACCCAAAGCATGGATTTTGTATAAAGTATGTTTTTGTGGACGTGACTTCGTCGAACCTCACACCTCGGAAATGGTCAAAACAGGAAAGATGCGACAAGGTTATGAGGGGTAGCACCCTTTAGGGTATGTACATTTCCTTCTGGATAGAGGTGGTATCATGGTATGGAGCCCAGATATTTAACCTATGTGGTTACTACGAATTTATTACTTTGTGGTTGTTGGTTTTCGGGATCCCGTGAGAAAGGTCGTTTACGATCGGGGAATGGCGTGCTCGTGTCAGTAGTTACCCAGTTAGGGGTAACCCGGCCTTGTGTTGGCAGAGTTCCGGTTTGGTTCTCGGGGATGTCTTTCCAGAGGCATTCTCATGTGGCAATGGGAAGTTCCTTGGCCTGACCATTTGTTGGAAATCCAAAGAAACAATACGAGACTTGTACGGTTTTAGTTGTATAACCTGCTATGGAATGTGGCGGTAACCTGCTATTGAACATAGTTAGCTATAGTAGGCATAGTTCAGAATGTCTATGCTGGCTAAGATTTATATTCTACTTTCGAAATGAATTTTTCCTACACTATGCACTAGTAATAATATCAAATGTTATTTTAAATGCGTATCAAGCATCTTTGACTATCATAAGGAGAAATCTCCTCCGATTCTGCGTTTGCATTGTGTGTGTGTGCGGGAGGCCTTATGGTAGTCTCATTTTTAAAAGCATTGCGAATTGAATTTAAAAATATTCCTCTATTTTGATTTTAAAGTTAAATAAACTGTTTTGAGTTCTCACACCAGTCACATGACTGACTTGGAGTTTATTGTTTTCCTTCCTAAACTCTGGGTGCCCACCAATTTCCACACGGGCAGTCAAGAGTAAGGTTTATCAGGATATTCTGGATATTCTGGAGTTGCTGGAGGCAAGCTGGATGGCATGGCATATTACTTATATAGTATTTCTTTTTCCGCTGCACTGTTTGTTGTTGTTGTACACTCTGATGATATGATGTAATGTAATGTGATAAAATGTAATAACTGATATAGTTCTTGGTTTAAAGATTATTCATTTATTATTATATGTTGTTCCGCTGCGAATTGTGAGATTCTGATGTTGTTGTGTGTGTTCTATTTCTGTTCCGTCCTATTTTCTTCTGTTTTTCTCTTTTCCTCTATTCTCTTTTTCTTTCTATTTCTTCTATTTTAAAATTTCCTATCTTCTCTTCTCTCTATTTTAAAATTCTGTTCTATTCTCCTTATTTTCTATTCTCTCTAATTTCTATTTTCTTTTCCCTATCTAAATTTTCTATCGTTTTCTTTTTCTTTTCTTTCTTTCTTCTTTCTTAAAACCCATAACTATTCGGTTTTTCGGCAACGAAAATCCGCGTACGTTACAATCGAGCACTCGGATAAAAGTTGGTAACGACCGGGGAATGATGTATTCGGTACTATCTAGTTACTAAGATAGGCCGGTCTTATGTTGGTAGAGGATCCTTTGTGATGGTCTTCGGTACATTCCTATAGAGATGTGCTGCTAGAAGATAGTCCCTTCACCTGGTCATTTGTATGGAAATCCATTCTTTAATAAGAACCTACGGACTTGATTGTAAACCTATTATGCTGGAATTTAATCAATGTAACAATTTTGGCTAAGATTAATAAGCTTATTTGCAAATGTTTTCAAAGAGATGTCATTAAAAATAATATCAAATGTTTTGATATAAAAGTGTTCTAGTTATCATAAGGTAAAAACCCGTCCATTTTTATGTGTGGGCGTGGTCTTATGAGATACTCTTTCTTTTCAAAGGATTTTATTCAAAGGCCGATATTTGACACTGTCATTTATTATTGAGTTTTTCTCACGCTGGTTTATCAAGCCTGATCTGGGTATTTTCAATACTTGGGTCAGATCCGAGTAGTTTCAGGTTAGTCGAAGATGGTTGGAGTTTCCAGCGGAGAGCTGGAGATATTCATCTACGTATGGACGTATTCTATTGTCCGCTTTCGTTTGTTTTTTGATATGTGTCAGCAATTGTAAGGACAGATGTTTATAACTGTCCAAACTGAATTTTGGTTAGACTCTGATATATGTATTTAAAAGTTTTCCGCTGTATAGATATTCGTTCAATATTTTATATTATTCCATTCATGTGAGATTTTGTTCCGTCTTATTTTCTTTATTACCCTTGATCATAGATACTTTCGTGCAACTTGGGTCGGACATGAGTGATTTATTGTCGGCTCAAAGGGTACGGAACTATAGTTCGTCACATTTGGTATCAGAGCTGAAGTTTGAGCGAGAACCTTGGCTTTGTTATAGGTAAAGGCTCATCAGAGATAGGATTAGTAATATTCTCGAATGAATAACTCATTAGAGATAGGGTTAGTAATGTGATGCCCCACCTCTATACTCACACTAGCCAAGGACACTACAGGGTAATGTCGTCGATTAGCACGAAGAATAAGGCTGTTGAAGAGCAATCATCCATGCAATTGCTATGTGCGAGTACCGATATGTCAGATAGTATTACATGCATTTTGTTTCAAGAGGAAATCTAACATATCAAATACAAACTCAAAGCTACTATACAGTGGCTATGTGGTCTTTGAAAACAAATATAAAAATCAATATAACACAAATCAGTCACAGATATTCATATCATTAAGTCGGAAACAGATATGAATAAATCATATAAAAGTGTATATCAAAGTAATGGTCTAAGATCCACTACACCATAAAAGAATAGATACAAGTGCTAGACAAAAGAATATGTATACATCAAGGAGTCTATATATCAAATGTATAAAAGCAAAAACTACTAAGCTAAGTAGTTAGCCAAATGTCAAAAGCTAGCCCCAGCTAAGAAGACAAGAGGAAGCACCTGCACAACGTCAATCTGACCCGAGTATTATTTAAGTGAAAAAATAATAAACAAAACAGTCTAGCTATAATATCATATAAGATGAGATAGTATATGAGATATGACAAAAACGTACGATAACAACAATGCCATACTATGAAAAGTATACATTAGATAACAACAAAAATCATACAATATCTTGAATTTTCTCAAACACCAAAAAGAACGTCATATTCTTTATTTTATTTACCAAACCACAAATATTGATACAGCTTATCAATACAAATCACGAAAATTGGTGAAACACAAATTCCAGAAATCAACAATCAGAAATCCTGAAAACACAAAAGGGGAGGCCTATCACAAACGGGAGTATGAAAACTCACCAACACGTGTATCACAAACGGTACGCTATTCCATGATCGCTAACCATCAAGTTTGAACCGAGACTCCACAAACGGCCTGAAGATCATGGGTCGCTATCCCACCAATTTCAACCAAAGCTCCACAAACGGGGTTTAGTCCCCCACAAAGCAAAGAGACATCGTACATCACTAGTCTAAATCATAAAATGATCATCATTGATTGATAAGTGTAAATTACACTAAGTTAGTAAAAAAATGAGTTTAGCTTCGTGTCCCATAATCGATGGCTTAACTTAAATATTTACGAACAAATTGTAGATTTCCACTCGAAAATTGTCACGAGATTTCAATCGAACAAGTCCAAGAATTAACCGACGAAATAAACGCAAGCGTTTCATACCACTTGTTTTGCTAAGCCGTTTAATTAGAATTCTCATACGAATAAGGTAAAGGTTTGTATATACTAACAGATTGGAAAACGGTTTTAAAAACAAGCTTTGTATTAAAAATAATGTTGAAATCATTTTTTGTGAAAGAGTTTGAGTATTTACTACTAGTATAGAAACCTTTGTATTTAAAAGTGACATATCATAGAAATGATTGTAAAAACAATCTATTACCAAAAATTCACATTTGACGACGTGAATTCAAACCATAAAAATCGATATCAAATCCAATCAAATGGATATTCCCAAAAATTCTTAAATGAAGTCATCAAAGTCGATAATAAGTGACAACAACTAACCGGATCAACAAAAATCGATAAAATTTAGAAATAGACTCAAAAACAGCCAAAATAGGCAAAACTGCACAGTTCCAGACGTTTGAAATTACCAACCAGTCGTCTGAACCACTAACCAGACGTCTAGTTGGATTTCCAAATGTCTAGATTTTGCATCTGCCTTTTTTCTTTTTCCACGGACCAGTTCCAAACTTTTGGATTTTTCAACCAGACGTTTGGATTTTCAACCAGATGTTTGGATTTTCATCTAGACGTCTGAAATTTCCTGCTAGGCAAAAATCAGCCTAGCTCAAAAAGGACAAAAGTCCAAACCGGAGGCGATCGAACGAGTGACGGAGACTAGGAATTTATGCCAAGCGACAACCCAACCTTATAGGCTCTTCGATACACCCCAAATAACATGTCCAAACATCCAAGATAGGATTTTTAATGATTTTGACTTTAAAACATCAAAATTAAATAATTCACCAAATCTATTCAAATCAAAAGCAAATGAACGTGAGTTGATGTTACGAATCCATCCCTAACAACAATGAAAGCTATAGACATAGATGTGAGTTCGAAAACTCACCTTTAAACCCAAAAACAATGAATGAGAAGCTCTAAAACAAAGGAAAGGTCAACCACTCTTCAACTTCAACCTACGAAGCTCCAATCTAAGCTCATAAGCAAATATTTTCTAAGTTAGGGTTTAGGAATTTCTGAAAATTGAAGAGAGATTAAAATGAATAAGATGAAGAGGATGCTTATCTAAACTTCTCTTTGGTTTCTGGAACTCGAATTTTAATTTCCTAGTAACTAGGGCTTAGGAATTTTAATTTCCCTTTCTTTCCTCCATTTTCCTTTAGTTTGAGAGTGTTTAGGAAAATGTTATGAATGAATAAAGAGGAGTGGAGGCGGAGTTAGAGCATTAGATGAGTTGGATTCTCGTGTTAGGTTATTCGATAGAAACCCAAACCCAAAGCCCCAAATAATAATACCAAAATTCTAGTCAACTCCAAACATATCGATGTTTATACTCAAAAAGGTCGCAAACGCCGTTTTGGACTCAATAGAAGTGGCTAGAATTCCAATTCGACTATTTACGAAAAGTAGTATTTCAGACTTTATTCCAACTAACGATGTTATATTTGAATAAAATATTTAAATATACAATCATAAATTATGCGGGTTGTTACAAGTAACACCATAGAATGAGCTATGAGAGTGTTATATATATGAGCGCGTATTTGTTAATTTTATAAAAGTGATTTTGTTTTAAAGAAATTGGAAACTAAAATAATTTTTCCTTGGGTTTATATTTTAAATATTAAAGGGGATATCATTATTTTTGGGTTAGAAATTAAGGATTGTTTGTAATTTCCTTAGTAAAACTAAAACATGAATATCTTTTGATTAGAATTGCACGATTTGACTATAAGATATTCCGTATATAATCAATTAGTTGAAAGCTAGAATTTAGAATTTTAATTATGTACCCTTAGATAATTAATATTATGAAATAATAAGGATTAAGTGATTATCATAATGGATGGATTTAAAAGCAAAGTACAAATATCTTGTGAAGTGAAATTCACAATTTGAATATAAGACATTTAATGATAATATTGAAGCTAGAACTGGCAATTGGAGAAAGCAAAAAGAAAATGCATACTTCGAAAAATTCTTATCAACAAGATAAAAAAAAGATAAACCTAAATTGAGACTTTTTGCAAATATAATATAAAAGGGTAACCTTTTTACTTTTTAATTTTGCTTAGTAAAACTAAAATATGAATATCTTTTGATTAGAATTGCACGATTTGACTATAAGATATTCCGTATATAGTCAATTAGCTGAAAGCTAGAATTTAGAATTTTAATTATATAACCTTAGATAATTAGTATTATGAAATAATAAGGATTAAGTGATTATCATAATGGATGGATTTAAAAGCAAAGTACAAATATCTTGTGAAGTGAAATTCACAATTTGACGATAAGACATTTGATGATAATATTGAAGCTAGAAGTGGCAATTGGAGAAAGCAAAAAGAAAATGCATACTTTGAAAAATTCTTATCAACAAGATAAAAAAATGATAAACCTAAATTGAGACTTTTTATAAATATAATATAAAAGGGCAACCTTTTCACTTTTTATTATTTAATTTAACTTGTGAGAAATAAATCTCCTTTGTCTTTTAGTGCTAAATGTAAAGTGTTATAAAAGTTTGTAAAGTTGTATATATGCATATGTGTATGTTAGAAAATGTATCATGTTGCAATAATTTAATGACAACTTGTTTTAGTTGAAAACGGTGTTTTTGTTGACAAATTTTACAGTCAAAATTTGACCTTTTTGTTAAGCTCTACATTGAAGTAAATCAAACTTTAAAATGAACCTTTTACTTCTTTGAATAAATTAAAACATGTCTCTTTAAAATTTAAAATCATATTTTAAAATCATATTTAATTAATATCAAAATCTCTAATTTTTTACAGTTTATGTAAAATTGACAAAATGCGATAAAATTTGGTTATTTTTGTAAAACGATTATTAACTTGTTTTTAAATCTTTTAATATACTTTTATTATCTTTATTAGGTATTTTTAATAAGATTTAACTTTTCAAATAAATATTTAAATCCATTTATTTAAGCCTTTATTTATTTTTAACAAAACTTAACTTTTGCGGATTTGTTCTGAAATCCAAATTCGTACTTTTTATTTAGTAGTTATAATAATAAATAATTCCTCTATTATTATTATTATTATTTATTATATATAACTTATTTATTAAAGTTTTAAACCCTTTTTAAATTTAGAATAAACAAAATCTCTCATTTTTGAAGTAGCGAATTATGGGTCGTTACATTCTTCCCTACTTAAAAGCATTTTGTCCTCGAAATGAAAGTTAGATGAAAGATTATATCCCATACTCGTATCCTCAAATATTTTTACTTATTTATACTGATGATAGAAAAGAAGAAGGTCGATATCATAACAACACTAAAATAAATGATGCCAAAATACATACAGAGATTCCCCACACTAACCTGAGTACTTATCACGTAATTAAGGTTATATATACATACATCAAGTCATACTTCTATCGTACCCATCCTAGTGCATACTGCATACTTAAGATAATATATACAACAACCAAATAAGACTATGCATCCAAAAACAACCAAACTGATACTATATCGACATAAATGAATACATCTACATAATTGAACCCCTGACCTGAGCATGTACTATACCTGAGGTCTATATATACACACATACCAAAACATCAGTCCAACCCTTATATCTTAGTATCTACTATTTAAGATAACTACACAACTACTATGTTGACAGACCCTAAACATCATACTATATGTGATATTTGATTCGGTCTATTATATGAATCCATAACTTTACTTCCGAATTAGTATCTAGTGCAGACTTTGATCAGACTTCCTAATCACAAACCCTTACTTTCCTTGTATAGATCTCAACCATGATAGAAAACTTGTGTACATAATCATAAACTCTCATCAATGCTCGCCGTTAAGAATCGAATGATAAATCCTTTTTTGGATTGGTGTAAACGCCTCAAAGTTCTGTACTCAAATCTTAGATCAAAATTTATATGCCGAAATGATCTACGTTTAACTTATGTACTTATTCACATTCATTTTTACCTAATAAATTTTTTCAAAATTTCTAGTAATCCAAGTTTATTTCACAACCATTTACTTTCTACTAAATTCATTATTACTTAAGCATACAAATATGACTTAAATGTATACAATTTACCTTTACTTCCTAAGAGTATATATACATATCCTTAAATTTCAAACTGTTATTACTTCAATTAGCGTGTTTAACAAATGTGGAACTCTACTATTATCTCAAATTAATAAGTTATAAAACCTAATCCTTAGTTTTATTTATCTAAGGTCTTAATTTAGCTAATATTATTTATCCAATCGATATATTAATAAGACAACTTTACAAAGTGTACACCTTTTTCTTTTAATTATGCGATTATCTACTTAACTTATTTACCTATCCATTTCTAAATCAAATTTCTTAACCTTAAATGCATCAAATACCATATAGTCAAATTGTTAATCTTTATTCACATGATATTTTTTATTTAAACATTTTCATCCAACAATCAACCTACTAACCATATTATTCAAAACTTCCCCCTATTTTTTTAACCTATCCACTTCCAGTCTTACTTTATTATGAATTACAAATGTTACCCTAAATGTTTCACTAATTCAAAATTTTATATTAGGATGGTATTTCTTATATCTCTTATTCCTAAATTTCACTTTAATTTTTTGATAGTTGGCTAGTAATACCCGTAGTAGAGTATTTTCTTTATCAGGGGTTTTCCCCAAAATGTAATCACCACATTCTTCTTCATAGACTTCGCTCAAGACTCATTTGATATCATTATGGGTGATACACCGAAACATGGGAATGGATAAACTCCTTTCTACACATGACTTCTTCTTGGATGATTTGGCATGAAGCTTTGAGAAGGATCTGTCGTTTTCCATTTCTCCATTCAGTAAGAATTCCTCATTGCAGATAGTCTTTGATATGAGCCAACGATGACCCCTTTTCTGGCTCTGTCTCCAAGATCTATCCAATCTCCATCCTTCAATGCTTGGAATATTAAGTATTTCAACCGAAACAAACTATGCCTATTGCGCAACCCTGAAACTGGACAATTTGGCCAGTGACTTGACTCTTTTCATTTTGTTCGCTGAGTACATGTGTAATGATGTAATACGTGAAGTCGGCTGGTAGCTCTTGGACCTGGCCGAGATAAGGAGCAAGACAATGCCCCCCAACAAGATTAACTTCCTTAACTTTGCATACTACCAATCAGGAATCACAAAAGATATGTAAAGTTTCCACTCCAAGTCCTTTAGCAAGTTTGAGGCTGGCGGTCGAGGCTTCATACTAAGCAACGTTGTTTTTTACAGGGAAATCGAGTTTCAGGACGTAGCAGATCGATCGTTCCTCAGGAGCCATTAACATAACTCCTGCACCATAACACTGATCACTGGATGCTCCATCCACACACATTTTCCATCTTCTGGTTGGTTCTTCACTACTCTTCGAGTAGTCATCTGATGTAGTGAATTCGGGTATGAGGTCTGCTAATTTCCGTCCTTGGATAGCTCCTCGAGGAAAATGAGTGATATCGAATTGGCTTAGTTTGATATTCCATTTAAGTAGTCTTTCAAACGTCTCAGGTCATTGTATGCAACGGTTGGTAGACATAGACGTTAATGGAGTGAGCCTAAAAGTAAGAGTGGAGCTTTCATGATGAAATCAATAGACATTACGCTAGCTTTTGAAGCTTTGGGTCGATATTCCATGCATGGCTTGCGATAGTCAACGAAATCACACACGCATGTCAGAATAGGCCCAAGGGAGCATATCATCATTTATTTGGAGAAATCCAACTAATTCTTTTATCATCATTGCACTGAGCTGTGATCCGATCTTCAGCATCCGTGAAGGGTCGCCATGGCTAGTTGTAATGTCGACTGTCAGCTTAGCGAAACATTGGTCTGCTTGGAGTCACTAAATTCGAAGTGCCGGGTCAGTGAAGAATGGTGCTTGAAGTCATATTGGAGTTTTCCTAGAGTCATTCATCTATGTTCTCCAACTTTTTGGAGTATCGTTTGAGAAGCCATTGCTTGTTTGTTCTCTTGTTTCCATTCAGAAGCTGCCCTTGATCCTCTATGCCCTGGTCGGTCATAGGATCTAAGGGAAAGTGGATAATGGGTACAGAATTATGGTTCGTCACATTATAAAATTATACATCTATCAACGAAATCTAGGTTAATCGTTATAAAATCCAAATACAATGCATCAAAAAGCCTAAAGGGCGCAATTCTTAGATTGTGTAAAGAAGTGCTTTCACCCAACAATGTATTGCAAGAGAACCGGTACTCCTTAAAAGAGAGGTCTCTACCTTTGGATTGCCTTATGAAAAATTGATACATATCCATGTGGATGCATGATTTATTAAAAGAAAGATAAAGATTGGAAATTGTGTATATTCTTTGAAAATCTAAATATAAGTCGATAAAAACCATTGGTTAAGGTGTGTTGAAACTAGGCCAGCCTGCAGCGGAATAAATAAGTGAATTTCAATTTTTTTCCATTAGATCAGTTGGGCCTATGAAGTCTAAATGTAAATTAGATCCAACCTAACCAAACTTTAAATAAAATCTTATTTATTTAAAATCGATCAAAACTAAGTTTAAAATTAATTTAACTTAATTTAATAGTGTATCAAATAAACCTAACAATAATTAATAAGAGTTAATTAGGGAAGGAAACCTTTCTTTTCTTTCACTAAAACAAGTAATTAATTGAGAGCATAAATCTCATTACATGGAGAGAGGGAGATAAACCTTTCATTCTCTCTCTTTAACTAAATTTATTAATTCATTAAATGTCAATAACTAGCAAATTATTCGTGGCATGAAATGTAACTATGTCCAAATGTATTTTACTGTTAATTGTGTAAGTACAACATATCAGATTGTGTACAAAGATGATGTTTCCTTCATATGCTTTTTTATTGTCCACGGTATTATTTAAAACACATATATACATATACATATATATACATTTATGTACAATAGACTTATACATACAAATGTGTAAAAATTAAGTTTCACTATTTTATAAGCTTTAAAATTAAAGACTACAATTTTGAACTTAGTTTCAAAACTAAAAGGGTTCAAGATTGAAAATTTATGATTTTACATAAAAATCCATCTTATAAATCTTAAGTCAAATTAACGTACTCACATATGCACATGTATACACACACAAATCATTGTAAGTAATGTTTTAAACTTAATACAACATCTTTATATTCAAACTTATAAATTAATATATGCCTTAATATAAAGCAATAAACTAAAGTCTAACTTTAAATTAGAAGGAAATCCAAGGTTTGTGATATTTTTCAATAAATTCCAGTTATGTTTATAATGAAACTTTTTTTGCAACTTTAAACAGAAATATTTAAAAACTAAAAGATTGGATTTAAAATAATGAACAAAAACATACGTACAAACATCAATAAACTACATATGTTTTCTATTTGAATTAATAATAGAAATATTTCATTAATTAAGATTTATATTTCAAACAAAATGTTTTTCCCTAAGCAACAAATTTGAAACAAAACCAAAATAGATGGGATAAATCATATGTATGTATGTATGTATATGGTGCAAAGGTTTCATGTCTAAACTATATATGCAAAATAAACAATTAATTAAATATGGAATCATATGATGTAGATCTAATAATGACAATATGAATAGGTAAGCAATCAAAATGTATCTTAAAATGGATCTAAATCAAAATAACGCGGTGAGCATATATAATTAATTAAGATGGACCGAAAGGGGATCTAGTACATGTGATCAAACAAACAAATACTCAGATGATACGAAATATGTAATCAATCCAAATTATATACGCAAAGTAAATAATGAATAAATAAAACTAGAAGTACCTTGAGATGTTGCTAAGAGAATGCACCTTGAATGATGAATCAAAGGCTTTTACATTCCATAAATCGGTCTTTGAATTTTGCAAGAACTAAGGGATTAGAACCACCTTGTGTTATCAATTTTATTATATGTTTTATTATGGAATTTTAAAGATTTGGAAGCCATGAAAAATTCAAAATTTTATGATAGGAGAGAAAGAGAAATGATAGTTTATAGGACAAAAATCAATATGTAAAGAAAATAAAGGGATATTTGTTTTAAAGGAATGATAGAAACCTTTCCTCTTCCTTAAAACTTTCCCCTCATAATTCTTTTTTTTAAATGTTTATCAAATCCTCTCTGCCTTTTATATGCATGTTTAGCCTTAGATGGTGCCACATGGGCCCTTAAAAAATGTCCAAAATGCTATTAACATCAATCTCATTTAAATCCAATTCAAATGTGTGCACGTTATGACCTTTATATACGCACTCTATTAAATGCTAATAATATTTATATAAATTAAAATAAAATTTTAATAATTAATATTTCACAATATTAATTAATTTAATTTTTTAAAATCCCTTTTTGTAGTATTTATTATGTTTAAATCAAATTTAAACACTCTAATGATATCGCATATCGATAGGCAAGTTCATAATTATTATATACGTACTTTAGTAAACAATAATGGCATTAAAACAAATTAAATAAAATTTAGTAATTAACATTTCGTAAATATTAATTAATTTACAATGATTATAAATTAATTAAGTCATGTGGTCCATTTAGAGCATTCATCATTTCGATTGTGCGACTCAAAAGTGTAAATTCAGTCAGCGATTATGTCGAACTATTCGAATATTAACGTTCACACGTCACTTATCAAGTGTGTGACATTTTGGCTGAATTTATCGCTTACACATCTTTTGGTAAAAATCCAATTTTAGTTATTATAAGCAGTACCCAATAGTGAAAATTATTTGTATCAATTCTCTTCGTTAAACGTGTATCACATTAGGACTTATGGAATTTGGTAATGTTCAAAATTCCAATATTGTCCACATTTAGCTTTATAGTCCAATTACAAAATTCTTGGTTTAATAGTAACAGTTATTATTCACTGAACTGCTCTAACCAGAGACTTTGACTTTGAGTTGATATCGGCTGATCGTGATACTAAACTCATATAACTGAGGAGACGAATCCTCGCTTGAATAGTACTTCACTTTCAATGCTTCTACTCGACCCAACTATAGTCATTCGATGGACGCTATGCCATGATTTAACTTAATCAAAACCGAGCTTCCACATTGACAATCAACATTATACTCAAGTCGAGAGAACTGTGTAAATTAGTCACATCAAAATTCTTTGCTTGACCTTAGTTATATTAACCGATAGAAAACTATCGAGTGAGTTATTTCATAATTATCCAGTAACTATCAGCATATAACCCCGTGGTGCCTCTAGCAGTCATGAGTAATAGATTACCCAACATTTAGGGAGCGTTTTTGTACTCTAGTCTCAATGTATGTATCGATATCCAGTCTCGACACATCTTGACTAGGAATAATTAAAAAGTATATTTAATTTTATTGCAATAAATTTCTCACAGTTACAACACTTTGTAACTACTATCACAAAACATTCCATTTATGGATTTTCTATTAAATATACTTTTAGTTTAATTAGTTAATTAATATAACCAAATTATGTCAATTATATAATAGAAAAAACACCTTTATTTCAAACAAGATTGGTCAATGAGTTAGATATATGTAACAAATTAAATAATTTCCCCTATGGCATACCCTAACTCTTTCAATCTCCCACTTACACTTGGGGTCAATTATGGAATCTTATTCCAACTTCTCAAAACCAATTGGGCTAGTCCCTCTGCAAACGGATATGCTATTATATTTTAATTATCAAATCTACAATCAACTCTCTCCGACGGCGATAAACTATTTTATCATGTGGAATAATTCGTGGCATGTCTCTCAACTTCTAGTAAGCTCAAAGCTCTGTAATAAACTATATCACAACATTGTTATCGTATAACAACGTTATGAGATTATCAACATTTGGAATCGGCTCAGCTATAAATTTGTGCACATATATTTTATATACATTGCTTTTGTTGCGGTGTTATTCAAGGCGATGTACATAACATTTTTCATTGAATCGGTCGTGGTATTTCATTTGAAACATTTTCATCCTAAAGATTCTTAAATTGAATTTATTATTGACATATTATAATCAATATCACTTATGAAGCTTGAGCCCGAACACTCCTTTAGAAGGAGTTTCTGTTTCTGGAAAAAATTCTCTAGTATTTCATAAATACAGGAGAGCACTTTAAACAACCATTTAGTGATATCAATTTGGATTTGATATTTACTTCATGTATCCAATACATAAACAAATCATGATATCATAGACAACATAACATGTATGATAATTCCTATTGCTAACGCATAAGGAAGCCATCTCAGTTGTTCTATATTAAACAATTTAATAAGGTGTCTTTGCATTATGATTTGGGACATTCCTAGTATCTTTTATACTCACTGTAAAAGACATCATTTACAATCCAAAGTTAAGTATTAAAACAACTATGGATGATTTTAACACAAGTACATCATTAAAACCAATAACAAGTTGTTTACTTATAGCTTAAAAATATCAATGTATCTTTTAACGTTCTTTTTTACGAACACATGCTTCCTTTGCATTTTGATTGATAATCAAACTATTTGATATTTTTATAAAAATATTTTTTCAATTTTGATGCTTATAAAATGATACCTTCTATCATTTCGTGGATCATATCCAAAGACTCACAAACTCGATATCGCTCCCATTGACTTCAAGATATTTATTATTATTATGTGTAAACAGTTTGCTCTAAATCATTGATTAGTATTTTCTATTTCAATACATTTGTACCAAACATAAAGTCATACTAAGTAGTAATTTAGTGAGTAAATCCAAATTAACTTTAGCATGTTGAATACTGAATCTATCACCCTAATTTCAACAACTGAAATTTGCGATATTATTCTTATCAACGTTGCTCATTTAATTCCAACTGCATTAGTCTCACTCATAAAGACACAATCTCGACCGATTGATCATATCCCTTCGGTTACGACTAACAAAATCAGATTTTGATAGTGTACTTGGGAATTCTTTTAGATTTGCGCATCATACCGTATCATAGAGTCAACATTCTTAATGGTTTAATTAAACAACCGAGGATTATATATTTTCGACATTGGTAAAGACTCATAGTTTCTCTTCAATGTATGAGAATACATATTAGACACTTCTATTTGAAGTGTTTGTTTAGGTAGTCAATTTCTTTTCTTTTTATCTAATCAGTTATATCTATGGATCGTATCCAATTCTATTTTACTACCAATAATTCATTAAAGAAATTCATTCACAATGAAGTTGGTATTCTTGAAACAATAATGGTTTCTCAGCGCAAAAGAATAGGTATTCATAAACGTTCTATGAACTTTATTTTTTATAAAACTGATTTGGTTTTGTTTACAAAACTTGTATTCAAAACATAAATATGTCATCCAATGACAATCTTTTCCAAAATCCTTTTGGAGAGATTTATACAAGATCCCTTATGAACAATTATTACGTACGATCTTTCGACTCATACAACCTGCCAACTCCTTGGCCTAGGATATGTTGGAGTTTCTTATAAACCCTTATCTTGTGTGATTTTGTAAACTGTTATTTAGATGAAATAATATTAACCTTATGTATTATTCTTAAGTATATGACCTTATAGAAAGAAACACTCACATTTAATCGTACATTGTCCAACAAAGTTCGATTACTCCTTATCGGTGCATCATTATGCATTATATGGAGGAGTGACTTTTGAGATTGAATCTTTATTTATTTTTAGGAATGTTTGGAACTTTTCCAATATACTCACCTATTCGGTCAAATCAAATCATTTTATTTTATTACACCTTGTTTAATTTACTTTCGTTTTATGTTTAATGATCTTATCATAGACATACTACATGAGTATCAAATACACATGTCCATGTTGGTGATACATCATCAATGAATATAACCAAGTATGACAAACCAATTTGGCAGTAATAGACTCATGATTGCATACATCTATATGTATCAATTCGAAGAGTTCGTCAACTCTTATGATGCTCCCACTAACTAGGTGCATAACTCTTCAATTATTTTTGAGATATAATTAATTAGTGTCATATGATTCATAATCATCAAATAATAAAAACTATTCCTCAAAACTACAAATTAGTCGATAATTCCAAAATAATTATAAATAATTTTGAATACTTCTGTATTTTCGACGCATCACCTTTGTTGTGAAAATAAATACCACATTACAGTTTTATTCCATAACAAATGTTCGTAATATTCACAGTGAAATATATCTATATCTATTTTTCAGTCGGCACCAAAAATAATCATTATTTCATAAATAATGTTCGATGTGTTTTATGATTTTTTTTACATAATTTAATGCAAATATAAGTGTTATATGGAATGATTCCACTATTTCCGTTATTACTATAATAGTGTACTAAATTCGAAGGTCCATCATCCACTTAATATAGATTTGTTTGTTTATATATTACAATTTGTTTACCGTGGAGAGTTTTTTTTGTCAAATATCTTGAACTTAAGGAAATAAATTTCATAGAAAACATTTTTCTATCTGAAAATACATTTCAGAATAAAAAATCATATTTCTTATTCCAATGTTAAGTATCAATCACTATTATTATAATTCTCATTTCCGTTGTTTCATTATGAAGCAAAAGTGACTATTCGCTCCCTCCATCCCAATTGTACTTTAAATCATATCTGATCTTATATATTCGTTTTTTTCTAAATGGTCAAACCATTCTAAAGAAAACTCTTACAATAGCATAACGAACTCTTTACAAAAGCGCATTCGATTATTCTTAACTTTTAAGGACATTAGATAGTTGCGCTTTGCATAAACCGATCAAAATGACATTTCAGTGATCCAGTTCTTAGATTTATATTGTAGTTTTGGTCTAGTGTAACATTTAACACGATATTATCTTTTATGTAATTAACCAAATTGAATACTTGATCTCATAGTACTGTTTATTAAATTATTTCGAATGAACTAATTTCATCGAAGCATTATTGTAACAACCCGCATATTTATCGATTGTATATTTAAATATTTTATTTAAATATTTCATCGTTAGTCGGATTATGGTCCGAAAAGCTACGAGACTCGAGACCCTTTCCATTGAGTTCAAAATGCCATTTGCAAACTTTTTGAGTATAAGCTTCGATATGTTTGGAGTAAGTTGATTTTTGCTACTTTTTCTATAGGGCTTTGGGTTTGGGTTCAACCCATTTGCCTAATTCTGGTTATATCAACCCAAACCCTCTCCACTTCTCTTCATTCATTCCTCATTTCCTAACTCTCTCAAGCTCAAGAGAATAATGGGGGAAAAGATTGAAAATTAGAATTCCTAAGCCCTGGTTCCTTTGCAAACTCAAATTCTTGCTCCAAAATCAAAGAGAAGCCATTGGTAAGCCTTCTCTTCATCTTCTCTAACTCTTTCTCTCTTTAATTTCAGAAAATTACTAAACCTATTTTGGGAAATGTTTCTCTTTTAAGATTAGATTCAAGCTTTTGTGTTGAGATTGAAGTGTGGTTGATCTTCCCTTGTCTTCAAGCTTCTCATTCTTTGTTTTTGGGATCAAAGGTGAGATTTTTGTCTCACATCTTATTCTATAACTATCTTTGATTGTTGGGTATGAATTCCTAACACTTATGTGCATTTGATTTTGATTTGGATTGGTTTTGTGAATATTCCAATTTTTAGTGTTTTGGGTTCAAATCTTTAAAGATCCTAACTTTGACGTTTGAACATGTTTTTGGTGATGCATCGAGGAGCCAATAGGACCGGGTAGCCGATGGGCGTAATCCCCTAGCGTCCGTGCTTGACCGGTTGCAAATTGAGTGAGAGATTGCACTTCTATTAAATAGGGTAGGAATTGTAGATATTGCAGTTCGGCCGACCGAACCCCCTGGGTCGGTCGACCGAAGCTGTAGCCGAAACTTTCTAGGCTATTTCGGTCAGCCGACTCAGGAAGCCCGGTCAACCGACCTGCTCCTATTTCTCTGTTTTGCCTATTATGCTCATTTTGCTTTGCTTTTCCAATCTTTAATCGACTCTTCTTCTCCGATTAGTTGTTATCACCTTTGTCAACTTTGATAACTTTTATTTTTGGAATTTTTGGGTATTTCCATTTTGATGGATTCAGAATCGATTTCTTTGGATTCTTTTCAAGTCTTCGTATGTGAATTTTAGTGATTGATTGTTCCTACAATCATTTTTATGATCGGTCACTTCAAAATTTAAAGGTTTTCAATACTAGTAGTAAATATCAAAATTCTTTCATCAAAACGATTTCAACACTATTTTATTACAAAGCTCGTTTCTTAAACCGTTTTCAATCTACTAGCATATACAAACCTTTACCTCACTCGTATAAGAAATTTAATTAAACGGCTTAGTAAAACAAGTGGTATGAAACACTTGCGTTTACTTCGTCGGTTAATTCTTGGACATGTTCGATTGAATCTCTTGTGACAATTTTCTTGTGGAGATCTAAAATTTGTTCGCAAATATTTAAGTTAGGCTAGTGGTTATGGGACATGAAGATAAGCTCATATATTTACTAGCTTACTGTAATTGACACTTCTTGATGATCGATGATGATCATTTTATGGTTTAGACTAGCAATGCGCGATGTCTCTTTGATTCAGTTCATCGGACGTTACGCTGTACGACGTCATTGTTCCGTTTTATTGTGATTTGGTTCATCGGACGTTACGTTGTACGACGTCGTTGTTCCATTTTATTATGTGTTGGTTCATCGGACGTTACGTTGTACGACGTCGTTGTTCCATTTTATTGTGTGTTGGATCATCGGACATTACGCTGTACGACGTTGTTGTTCCGTTTTATTGTGTGTTGGTTCATCGGACGTTACGCTGTACGACGTCGTTGTTCCGTTTTATTGTGTTTTGGTTCATTGGACGTTATGCTGTACGACGTCGTTGTTCCTATTTATTGTGTTTCTGGATCATCGGACGTTACGTTGTACGACGTCGTTGCTCCGAATTATTTGATCTCTGGATTTCTAATGGTTGATTTTTGGAATTTATTCTTCATCAACTTTTACAAATTGGCATTGATATGTATGTCATTATTTGTGGCTTGGTGAATTAAATTAAGAATATGACATTCTTTTTAATCTTTTAGAAGATTCTTGTGAAATCGATTAATCTGTAGATTGATTTTCAATTACATACTTATCACCGTATGGTTTTATGGTTATCATACGTTTTTGTCATATCTCTTATTCTATATTACTTTTTTTTTATATTTATAGTTAGACTGATCCGTTTATTATTTTCTTATTAAATAATACTCGGGTCAAACCGAGATGTTACAGGTGCTCCTGCTTGACTCCACATCTGCAATTATTATTCTGACTTTTAGCTAGCTACTTAGATTAGTAGTTCATTTTGTTGTATACATTTGAGATATAGACTCCATGAAGTATACTTATTCTTTTGTGTAGCACTTGCAACTATTCTTTTGTGATATTGTGGATCTTGTTAGACCACTACTCTGATGTACACTTTTATGTGTAATATTCATATCTGTTTCCGCCTTTGAGATATGAACTTTTGTGATTGATTTGTGTTATGATATTTCTATATTTGTTTTCGAAGATTACATATAGCCGCTGTGTAGTAGCTTTGAGTTTGTGTCGGTATGTCGGATTTCCTCTTGAGATGAAAAGTTATATTTTTATCTGGCATATCGGTACTCGCACAAAGCAATTATACAGATGGTCGCTCCTTAACAGCCTTATTCTCTGTGCTCGTTGATGGCATTACCCCGTAGTGTCCTTGGTTAGCGTGGGTATAGAGGTGGGGCGTCACAGCTTGGTATCAGAGCCAAACTTCGGAACGATGTAGAATAATTTAACAAGGGTCATCGTCCTAAGTCCATCTTAGGAGTCGTGCCTTAGGATTAATTCGAGTCTTCGTACCGTCATATCCTATTTTCTTTTGTGATGCCTTGTTTCATCAATTATAATTGTTTGATATTCATTTTGAGAATAACTTTTCTTCTTCTTTCTTTCTTTCTTAAAGAAGAGAAATGGTTAGACCAGGCCGTCCCAGCGCCGGTCAATCTAGTGCTACTCCCCAGGATGGAGTATTTATGTCTGCACAGCAACTTCTTGATCTTGTAAAGAACGCTCAGGTTGCCGGACCCATTCCGGAGCCTACTCATCCTAGATCCGGTTTTTCACGCTTGTGCAGAGACTATACCGATTTGGGTGGAAGGCCATTCAAGCGATCCAAGAGTGTTATAGAAATTCAAGCTTGGCTCAAATCATGCGATCTCATCTTTTCTTGCATGAACCTTGTTGATCTACATCGAGTCCAAATGGCTTCTAGCATGCTCCAAGAAAGAGCATTAGATTGGTATGAGCTTTTGGTTTCTTAAATCGTTGAAGCATATCTTACTTGGGAGAAATTCCGGGAAAGATTGAAGTTGAAATTTGTGCCAGAGGCTGAAAAAGTAACTTTGGCCCGGTGTTTTATTGACCTTGTTCAAGGTGAATCTTCTGTGAAAGATTACGTCGCATCTTTCGAATCTCTCTCTAAATATGGAGTCGAGTATATTAATACCCCGATGAAGAAAAACCAGAGGTTCGTCTATGGGTTGAATAAGAACCTCAAGAAGCCATTACTTATGAAACTAGAAGTTTCTTTTGATCAACTTATTGATATTTCTCTTCGACTTGAAGAGGCCGATAAAGAAAGCGACGTTGAAGTTGTCGGTGCTAAACAGAACTTCAACAATAACATGAAGAGGCCTATTAAATTCAAAGCCCCCAGTCCCAACAAGAAAGGGAAGCAACAAACTCCGGAAGCAAAGACTCCCACCTCTAGTCGTGGACAATGATACAATTGTGGTTCCACGGACCACTATGCAAAGGAGTGCCCGAATCCTCTCTTTTGTCGTTATTGTAAAAGTTCGGGTCATCTTATATCTACATGTACCATACTCCGAAGCAGGAGAGAGGGAGAGCTGAATGTTGTTCAGGCTCCTAGTGATACTTCTCCTGGTCAAGGTATTTCTTAATCAATCCTTGATTTCATTTGTTTTGTGATTATCCTTTTTCGGGTTCTTGCTGACATGAGTCCATCTCTTTATTTTGTATCAAAAGAACTTGTTGATTTCTTTTCTTTAAAATATTTTGGGCTTGTTGACTTCTTTGGGAATTGCGAATCCGGTTGATGGATCCGCAACACTCAATTTTCTTTGTTTTGATGTCGAGATTATTTTATGTGATATTTCTTTCCGAGCCAACTTACATGGTATACTTTACTTGGCTGCGGAATTGATATTTTTTTATAGAAAGGATTGGCTTAATTATTATAAAGTCATATCATATGTTCCGAGTGGACTATTCATCTCCGACATTTTCTATCTGTTAAGCAGATTTTTACTTTTATTTGTGATTCCGATTTCAAATTTTTGGTGGCATCAATTTTTATTCTTTAAACCCGCATGATGAGGAAAGTGTTATTTCTCTCATCTAAATAGTTTGTGAAATTTTCCGGTTTATTTGAACTTGTCTTAGGATTATCACCTAAGCAATATCTTATGTGGTGTTAAGGTCTTTTCAGCTCGACCTTGCCACTGGCTTTCATTGCTACGAGTTGCGGTAGTTAGCATTCCGCACTCATTATGATTCTTATGAATGACTTATAATATCATTCAGTTTGTCCAGCTTATTTCATCTGTTTTATAAATCGAGTATTCTATGAAAATTTTGATGAGACCATTCTTATATTTATTGATGTTGGATGAAAATAGCAATTTAAAAATTATACAAATCTTTTTCATAAGATTTATTTATAAGTATAGTTGGATTTTGTTCTTAAATGAGCAAAGAATATTCTTAAAAGTTTTTAAGAGACATTTTTATTATCTAGAAGATGATTTTGTGATTGTATTGCCCATTGAGTGCTTTAAGAATTCTGGTCGATGCTTGATCAACGTTATCGATAGTAATTTCCTAAACGCTTTGATGAGACAATCAGACACGATATATTGACTTGTAAAATGTAAATTTTTCTTGAAAGAAGTTTACATTGAGATAATTGTAACTTTGAAAGTTTTAGCTTTTTGGGAAAGAAGATTATTTAAAAGAACTCTTTTTCGATACTCTTATTCTTGTGATTCCCGAGGGGAACCAAGACTTAATCTTTTGTACCAATGCTAATCGTATTGGTTTGGGTACCGTCATCTTGCGAAAGAGAACGTGCTATCACTTTTGTTTCTATACAATTAAAGCCTATCGAGACTAGGTATGCCACTCACGATCTAGTGCTCGCGGCTATTATTTTTGCTTCTAGAGTTTGGCATCATCATTTTTGGGGGAGAAATTTATTCTCTACCCCGATCATAAATCTTTGGAATATTTATTTTCTCATAAGGAACTTAATGTTGGCTAGAGTTCCTTGCATCTTATGATCATAATATTCTTTGTATACTCTCGGAAGGGAAATCATGTTGCCAATGCCCTTAGTCGTAAGCAACAAGTGGTTGTCTTTTTGATGATGTCCGAATGGAATGATCTTTTACCAAGTCCATCGGACGTTTCGATGTACCTTGTTTTATTGAGCTTCGTCTCATTTCTTTTATGGGCTTGCGTCCGATGTTCTTTTATGGTGTTCGGTTCATTGGATGCACCGTTTTTGTACTGCGTCGGTGTTTCGAATTATTTGAGCTTCGGTTCATTGGACGTACCGTTTTTGTACTGTGTCGATGTTCTGAATTATTTGGGCTTTGGTTCATCTGGCGTACCGTTATTGTACTACGCCATTGTTCCAAATTATTCGAGTTTCTAGTCTCTCGGGCGTACCATTATTGTACTACGCCATTGTACCGGCTCAATTTTCTACTACTCATGACGTTTTCCACGTCTTTCGACTACGGAAATGCCTTAGGGATTCCGATTCTTTATTCCCGAGCCCAGTGTTATTGAGGAAATTGAAGTTTCACCAGATTTGACTTTTGAGCAACATTCCATTCGCATCATTGCTTCGGAGGTTGAACGCCTTCGGAATAAAGATGTACTTCGTGAATGTTCATTGGTTCTCAAATCTCAAGGATAGATCTTGAGAATCCAGAGAATTCATCGAGCGAACACGTTCGGACTTACTCTTTCATGCTCTTTTTAGTGAACTTCTTATTTCAAATTTTCTTTTGTGTTGATATGCTTTTATGGTTGTTACTATTTATTTTCTTCTTAAGTATTGCGAGGAAGCAATTTCTTTAAGGAGAGGAGTCTGTAACAACCCGCATATTTATCGATTGTATATTTAAATATTTTATTTAAATATTTCATCGTTAGTCGGATTATGGTCCGAAAAGCTACTTTTTGCAAACAGTCGAATTGAGACTCGAGACCCCTTCCATTGAGTTCAAAATGCCGTTTGCAGCCTTTTTGAGTATAAGCTTCGATATGTTTGGAGTAAGTTGATTTTTGCTACTTTTTCTATAGGGCTTTGGGTTTGGGTTCAGCCCATTTGCCCAATTCTGGTTATATCAACCCAACCCCTCTCCACTTCTCTTCATTCATTCCTCATTTCCTAACTCTTTCAAGCTCAAGAGAATAATGGTGGAAAAGATTGGAAATTAGAATTCCTAAGCCCTGGTTCCATTGCAAACTCAAATTCTTGCTCCAAAATTAAAGAGAAGTCATTGGTAAGCCTTCTCTTCATCTTCTCCAACTCTTTCGCTCTTTAATTTCAGAAAATTACTAAACCTAATTTGGGAAATGTTTCTTTTAAGATTAGATTCAAGCTTCTTGTGTTGAGATTGAAGTGTGGTTGATCTTCCCTTGTCTTCAAGCTTCTCATTCTTTGTTTTTGGGTTCAAAGGTGAGATTTTTATCTCACATCTTTGTCTATAACTATCTTTTATTGTTGGGTATGAATTCCTAACACTTATTCATGTGCATTTGATTTTGATTTGGATTGGTTTTGTGAATCTTTCAATTTTTAGTATTTTGGGTTCAAATCTTTAAAGATCCTAACTTTGATGTTTGAACATGTTTTTGGTGATGCATCGAGGAGCCAATAGGATCGGGTAGCCGATGGACGTAATCCCCTAGCATCCGTGCTCGACCGGTTGCAAATTGAGTGAGAGATTGCACTTCTATTAAATAGGGTAGGAATTGCAGAAATTGCAGTTCGGCCGACCGAACCCCCTGGGTCGGTCGACCAAAGCTGTAGCCGAAACTTTTTGGTCTATTTCGGTCTGCTAACTCACGAAGCCCGGTCAACTGACCTGCTCCTATTACCCTATTTTTCCTATTATGCTCATTTTTCTTTGCTTTTCCAATCTTTAATCGATTCTTCTTCATCGATTAGTTGTTATCACCTTTGTCGACTTTGATAACTTCTATTTTTGGAATTTTTTGGTATTTCCATTTTGATGGATTTGGAATCGATTTCTTTGGATTCTATTCACGTCTTCGTATGTGAATTTTAGTGATTGATTGTTCCTACAATCATTTTCGTGATCTGTCACTTCAAAATATAAAGTTTCAATACTAGTAGTAAATATCAAAATTCTTTCATCAAAACGATTTCAACACTATTTTATTACAAAGCTCGTTTCTTAAACCGTTTTCTATCTGCTAGCATATACAAATCTTTACCTCATTCGTATGAGAAATCTAATTAAACGGCTTAGTAAAACAAGTGGTATGAAACGCTTGCGTTTACTTCGTCGGTTAATTCTTGGACTCGTTCGATTGAATCTCTTGTGACAATTATCTAGTGGAGATTTACAATTTGTTCGTAAATATTTAAGATAGGCTAGTGGTTATGGGACATGAAGCTAAGCTCATATATTTACTAGCTTACTGTAATTGACACTTCTTGATGATCGATGATGATCATTTTATGGTTTAGACTAGCAATGCGCGATGTCTCTTTGATTCTGTTCATCGGACGTTACGCTGTACGACGTCGTTGTTCTGTTTTATTGTGATTTGGTTCATCGGACATTACGTTGTACGACGTCGTTATTCCATTTTATTGTGTGTTGGTTCATCGGACGTTACGTTGTACGACGTCATTGTTCCATTTTATTGTGTGTTGGATCATCGGACGTTACGCTGTACGATGTCGTTGTTCCGTTTTATTGTATGTTGGTTCATCGGACGTTACGCTGTACGACGTCTTTGTTCCGTTTTATTGTGTTTTGGTTCATTGGATGTTACGCTGTACGATGTCGTTGTTCCTATTTATTGTGTTTCTGGATCATCGGACGTTACGCTGTACGACGTCGTTGCTTCGAATTATTTGATCTCTGGATTTCTAATGGTTGATTTCTGGAATTTATGCTTCACCAACTTTTACAAATTGGCATTGATATGTATGTCGTTATTTGTGGCTTGGTGAATTAAATTAAGAATATAAAATTCTTTTTAATCTTTGAGAAGATTCTTGTGATATTGATTAATCTCTAGATTGATTTTCAATTACATACTTATCACCGTATGGTTTTATGGTTATCATACGTTTTTGTCATATCTCTTATTCTATATTACTTTTTTTTGATATTTATAGTTAGACTGATCCGTTTATTATTTTCTTATTAAATAATACTCGGGTCAGACCGAGATGTTACAGGTGCTCCTGCTTGACTCCTCATCTAGGATTATTATTCTGAATTTCGGCTAACTACTTAGATTAGTAGTTCATTTTGTTGTATACATTTGAGATATAGACTCCATGATGTATACTTACTCTTTTGTGTAGCACTTGCAACTATTCTTTTATGATATTGTGGATCTTGTTAGACCACTACTCTGATGTACACTTTTATGTGTAATATTCATACCTGTTTCCGCCTTTGAGATACGAACTTCTGTGATTGATTTGTGTTATGATATTTCTATATTTGTTTTCGAAGATTACATATAGCCGCTGTGTAGTATCTTTGAGTTTGTGTCGGTATGTCGGATTTCCTCTTGAGATGAAAAGTTATATTTTTATCTGGCATATCGGTACTCGCACAAAGCAATTATACAGATGGTCGCTCCTCAACAGCCTTATTCTCCGTGCTAGTTGACGACATTACCCCGTAGTGTCTTTGTCTAGCGTGGGTATAGAGGTGGGGCGTCACAATTATACATTACGAACTATGATTGTTCCCTATATAACTCTTATATACGATAGTATACAGATCAAATATCCATAGTCTTGTAATGCTTTTAGAGTTCGAAACTCATAGAATGCAACAAAGGGTCTTGACCAAATAAACATGTAAGTGACCTTATTACAAACATATCAAGTAGTTGTAAAATTAGCCACTTTTTTGGGTGTAGAAAATAATAACATGCATTAGACATTTAATAGTGAGTATATGCTATATTTCTATCGGTCAGTTTTCAATTCATTTGTATATTTTAATTGATAAACGTTTTACCAGTCATATTTAATGCATAAATTTATTATTGTAGATAATTGTAACATTATTTAGCATATGTTCTTACAATAGTATAAATGTTATATGTTACCATTTCATTTTTCTAATAAGACTCCCCCTAGTCTTTTATGTTTCTCCAAACCCTAAGATGAAATATAGAAGTATTTTGACTTTACTAGTGGGTGTAAGGACTCATCTGTCTTGGTATTCCGACCTTGAGTTTGATAAAAAAATCATAGCCTCACAAATGATGGATAACTCCTTATCGGTTGTATCACATACAATTCCTAACCTATGTTTTCTTGTCCTAATCTCATTTCGACCTTGAGTTTGCTCAACAAATCAAAAAAGATAATTCACTCGTACCTACCATATCGCGATGGCCTATGTATAGTTTATATATCTTGAGTTCGCTCAATAAATAAATATAATTATCTTACCTCATCTATTTGATATATTAATAATACATATAAAATCCCTAATTTGAGTTGCTCAACAACTAAGGAGTATACAAGCAATTTATTAATATGTATATGGTAGACGACAATATTATATTGAAGATTTATAATCTTTAATATAATTATATTGAGTGATATCGACTTATGGAATAATGTATTTATTATAAAATACCCCCGTAATTCAAGTGTCGGACACATCGAAAATTATGATATACATTTATTTACGTATTTACTCATTCCTTAGGTCTATTTAGGGGTTCTTATTGTTCCACTTTTAATTATACATTCATATTATATAAGTTTTATTTATATATAACTTTTATATTTCATATTACTTATATAATAGTCTTATGTATAATATTACATTAATTAAATCTTATTCAATTAATTAAAAATTTAATTAATTTTATATCATCTTCATATAACATTTATATTAAATGTTTTTGCATACTATAACCTTTATAGCATAAGACATATATCCATTATATGCATTCATTATTTAATTATTAACCTTTTAATTAATTTATTTAATTAAACAATTTTATTTAAATTATATCAATTTCAAATGTTATCTTATATACATACATGTATACTTACGTTATCTTAAACGCTTTTAAAATAACATAACATATATCAACATATATAATATATGCATGTAAGTATTAAATAATTAACTCATTTAATTAATTAATTTTATTACTCTTATTAATAAATTTTAAAATTTGAAATTAATATTTAAATAGTTTCAAACATTTTGAGATTTTCATTACCTTTACAACATTTTGAAAATATGTTATATTATAATGTTTTATAATAAACACGATTTTTATTTTAAATTTAATTTTTGAATTTAAAATCTTGTCTTAATTTTCAAAATTGTTTTGAAAATTAGCCCAAGGCCCAATTCAAATTTGGGCATTTTCTGTTTGAGGCAACCTTTTAGGCTCAATTCACCTTTCAGGCTAGGCTAGTAATTAGGTCAAACGTGGTACTTAATTACTGTGACGACCCTCCTTTTTGACCATCGAAAGTCGATACCGAACGCTACCGCTATTTTCCAATATCGCGCATCCAATCGACAAAAGGGCAGACTGTTAGGGTAAATAAAAAGAAAAAAATGGAGAATAGGGATAAACAGAATCTTCGAACGGAATCGACAACATATAATATAATAATCACAGTAGAAAATGTCACTCCTAAAATACAGTGTATATCAGAGTTAAAAACTAACCTTATCAGCTGGACAGTTGTAAAATCCTGACCTTACAAATGCTGATAGGGATACTACATAATACAACGGTAAATGAATACTACGTTAGATGAATCATCAACTCCCCTCCATGATCTCCATAACACCAAAGAAATTCTGAGATAATCTCGGTCTGGCCCGAGCATTATAAATAAATAACATGTGGATCAGTCTGGAAATACCAGCGTGAGATAAGTCAAATAATGGGGAACATATAAAGTTTTGTGAGAACATGCTACTAAAGCGGAATGAGTTTTCACCTCACAAGAATAACATCCATACAAGCATGAGCAGAATAAATATCAAGAACAAATCCAAATATGAATGAGCATAAATAATATTAAACCAAACTTGAAAGAATGGAAATAAGCCGAGTAAAATCCAAACTGGACAAAATGGATAGTACAAGGAAAACTGTTCGACTTCATAGAATGGACTAACTAAGGTAACAATCCAACTTGATAGAATGGACAAAAACAATACTTAAATGTCGTGATGAGGAGTTGGCTATACTTTTGGTAATTTAAAGCTAAAACAGATTCAGGGTTTTCGAATCAAAAGGTGCACCCCTCTTGGAATATACCTTTAGTAATATACTTCTGAGAAGCTTATATGCTCTGTGATACTTCTTGAAAATGTACCAGCCAGACCCCGCCACACCTTATCGAGGATCCGAATATTTCACACCTAAACTCAAATCGTTTTTCACGTGGCGGTACACAAAAATTTAGATGAGATGTAAAATACCCTAATGGGAGCAACCCTACATAATTTTACGTCCACTCGCGCTTTTGGTTTAGTCTTTTCCAACAACGAATCAAACTTTATCTTTTAAAACCAAATTGAACTTGTGCTTGATTTCCATATTGGTAAATCATTTATAGAATTGATTCCTTATTGTTAAAACATTAAGAGAATAATTTTTTCCAATGCTCGAGCCTGGTGGCCTAAACCAACATCAGACCAATACTAGAAGATTATCCAACTTGACATCCCAATAATCGAGTTCCAATTCCTTTTTAACTTTCTCAAAATTTTCCCTTACCCTGTCAAAACTTCTATGTCATTTTGGATAGGTATTTGGGTTTTCTTTTAATAAACAAATCATTTATCTTTATATAAAATAGTTAGTATTGCCAAACACTTTTATATCATTGCTATATCAATTTTAAAATCTTTATTAAATCGGTTTAGTAACTTTTAAATTGGTTAATAAACTTAAAACACTTTTATTATATTATTCAATTTTACTTTATTCGCTTTTATTGAATCAATTAATAAATTTTAAATATCAATAGTTAAAAATATTAAATTCAAATAATCATTGAAAAAATGAATAATTAATATCAACATTAATTAAAATCATAAGTAAATTTTAAATTCCATTAATTGAAAAAATTAATTAAATTTAAATAATCATAAATTAATTGGATAATTAAATTCAAACTTCATTAGCTGAAACGATTAATTAAAACATCATTTGTTAAAATGATTTTTTAATTATAGAACATCATTAATTAGAATGATTTAACTAAATTCCAAATATCATTAATTAAAAAAATTAATTAAATTTAAAATAGTTATTAATTAAAATGATTAATTAAATTCAAATATCATTATTCAAAATGATTAATTACTTTTAAATACCATTAATCAAAAGATTATAAACTTTAATCAACATGAATTAAATAATTAATTAAGTTTAATAAATTAATTAAACTCCATTATCATTAATTAAAATAATTAATTAAACTCAAATAATCATTAGTTAAGATGATTAATTAAGTATAAAGCATCATTAGCAAAAATGCTTAATTAAATCTAAAGATAAACCGATTTTAAAACGTTGTCTATTAAACTGATTAAATAAATTTTCAAAATCATTAGTTAAAATGATTAATTATTTTAAATTATCATTAATCCAATTGAATAATGAATTTTAATATTCTATTTAGCAGAAACATAAGCTCAAGTTCATACGACAAAGTTTTGGGAATGAAATTGAATAAACGACGATAGAGTGAAATTGCTATAACAACACTTAACAAATTAAATGGAATATCTTGATTTATTTCAGTTAAATATCAATAAAATAACATAAGGATGTAAATAAATAATTATGGGTAAGAAACCCCTCAGGGTCTCTTTACAGATTACAAAACAATGGTTATGGATAATATACACACACACAAACTCTCAATCATATGGGTCCATAACGATCAAATCAATATGTCATCCATATTCCAAATGGAAATTCAACCAAACAAGAAAACAATTTAACTAACATCCAAACAATCAATACACGTTTATAACATTATTGATATGATATAATAAATTTAATGTGAGTTAAACTCACACTGGTCTTCATTCTCGTCGAAATGTCCCGATTTGGACTAAACCGAATGGTTGTCAAATATTTAGCCTAAATTTTCACTTGCTCCTAATCCATCCAAACTAATTCCATCGTGGAGATCTCGACGACATGAGTCCAACGCGAAAAAACAGGTTTCGAATCCGACCTCGAACGCAAAAGTTATTCATTTTTTAGTTCATCGTTTTAATTAAATTATTTAATATGCTTAATTACAACATAATTACCCTTAATTAAAAAAAAATCTGTCTTCCTCAACTCGTCTCATTCTAACACATAAAAAACTTGACTGCGACCTTCCCATCGTCACCGCGCCTCCATCCCAACACCGTCTGCCGCGCGTGTTCACCCACGCATATGCCTACATCTCCCGTCTCCATCAGCGCGAGTCTCCTCACCCAGACCGCCACCATCGCCATCGGAACTACCCAAAACTACCATGCCTTTGAATGCCATTTGTCGCTGCTTAGACAAACTTCAAGCCAATCCAACAAATAAATCAATTCATAACATCAAGGCGGTAACTACTCTAGTGGATGTCGTGGCCAAACATTGCCTTTGGTGGTCATGAAGGAGGAGGGTTGTTGAATTGGTGGTGTTATAATTTGAAAATGTCAAAGTTTTTCTTCCCTTAGATTTGTAAACATGAATATATATAAGGGAGGGAAGGTTATGGGTATGAACATGTGTGGTATGACTAGGGTGCTGCCTAAAAAGAACATATATAAATATTATTTTATTTGATAAAATATTCAACAAAACACAACCAAAAAAATATTGAACTCCAAACGAGATGTGCCGCCTGACGTTCTATATGTTATAACCCTATTTCGAACATAATGGAACTAGTCTTAAGCTCTAATTCGATCGTATGCGGAAGATAGCTTTTGAAATCTATTTATTATATTAAATTTTCAATATTAATTTCTATGTGTTTAAAACTCGCACGACTAACGATTCATCCAATCGCTGTTACCCGGCTACTTGGCCCAACTACAAAGCGATAGTTGCAGAAGTTATAATTTGCACTAGACAAGATTCTGATCAAGAAGAGACTGGAGATATAAGGGTTTGATGCAATCGATATGGTTTGGCATGTATGTGCGGCTCGATAGGTGTGGATCGGAATACATGGCTCGGTCAATGACAAAGGTCACACATGGCTCGGTCTAGGTGGATCAGCAGACGCCGCTCGGTCAAAAAAGAAAGGTCGTGCATGGGTCGGCCAAGATAGGTCAGTCATGCCTTGTTCGACGCTTGTGGTTCGATCATAATGATTTGGCACGTATGCTTCGGCGTACCTAGGACAGTGCATCCAAAAGGGAGTCGACGAGTTACCTGGTGTTTCCTCACTTCGAGTTCCAATGCCATTTTCTTCGAGTTATATGCCACCCTACTTCAAGTCATCCACAAGGACCCCTGGTTCGGCCAAAGTGGCTCGGTGGCATATGGTTCGGCCATCAAGGCTCAATTTCTGTGGGTCGGATAACATGGGTTTTCTTGGGGGCCAAAGTGTCTTGGTCATGGGCCTATATAGGGAAAGCAACCTGTCTTCGTCTATAAATAGAGGGGCAGTGGCACAGTTGAAGGGACCCTTTTTGGGAGAACTTGAGGGAGACTCTGCCATTTTTTATACTCTCCTCTTTTTGATTCAAACTTTTATTCAAGTGGTATGTTTATGGATTGTATCTGGATTCAAGTGATTGGGAAAGTAATAAAGATTTATTCAAAGTGGACGTAGGCAATGATGCCAAACCACTATAAATCTGGTGTTCTTGTTTCTGTTGTTCTTTTTGCATTCAATTACATCATTTCTCTATTTTAATTTACTCTCTTCATTAATCTCTCTACACAATTCTATTCAAGGGTGTTAGTGACCAATTTTTGTGCTAACAATCGCTATGAAATTCGACGACATATTATAATTTACTATTACGGATCCAATAAAACTGGTTTAGTTGTAATCCAAGACAGTGCCCTGGAATGAAAATTTCATAGATTTAATTCTCAATATTTATCCAATCTATTTATATTTGTGAATAATTTTAAAAATTGAATTCACCGATATTATTTGTTAATTAAGATGAGCTTAATAATATTATTAAATCCATTTAACTAATATTAAATTTCATAATTCAAATTCTTAGACATGCCTTATAATTGAATTATAAGTTATTAAATTCCAAAATTCAATTATTTTATATATTTAAGCAAAATTAAACATTTAAACTAAATTAAACATTTAAAATCAATTAACCAGAATTTTGGCTTGTTACAGTTAATCAATTTCAACCCTAAACGTTACCTTTCTAGACATCGTAATAAGTGGGAAGGCTAATTAGCTAGCCTTAACATTACTAATTTAGACAGTATAGGCTATTAGGCTCTGATACCATTGTTGTAACTAGACCAGCTCGTAGTAGAAGAAATGAGTGAAATTCAATTTTTTTTCCATTAGATCAATTGGGCCTATGAAGTCTAAAGGTGTGTTAGATCCA
The DNA here is from genome assembly GCA_030765085.1 of Allium cepa. Classification (NCBI taxonomy): domain Eukaryota; kingdom Viridiplantae; phylum Streptophyta; class Magnoliopsida; order Asparagales; family Amaryllidaceae; genus Allium; species Allium cepa. The sequence goes on from CM060932.1 coordinate 554,086,596, forward strand.
ATCTAATAAAACTTTAAATAAAATCTTATTTTATTTAAAATTGGTTAAAAGGAATTTTAAAATTAATTTAAGTTAAATGTATAGTGTATCAAATGCACCTAACAATAATTAGTAAGAGTTAATTTAGGGAAGGAAACCTTTCGTTTGTTTTCCTAAAACAAGCAATTAATTGAGAGCATAAAATGCATTACATGGAGAGGGAAACCTTTCATTCCATATCTTTAATTAAATTGATTGATTCATTAAATGTCATCAACTAGCAATTTATTCATAGAATGAAATGTAACTATGTTCAAATGTATTCTACTGTAAATTATGTAAGTGTAACAGATAGATTGTGTACAAAGATGGTGTTTCCATCATACGTGTCTTTACTATCCATAGTATTATTCAAAATACATTATACATGCACACTTATATGTAATAGACTTATACACATAAATGAGTTAGAATTAAGTTTCACTATTTTATAAGTTTATTAAAGACAACAATTTTGAACCTAGTTTCAAAAGTAGATGAGTTGATTTTACTAAAAGTCGAACTTATAATTCATAAGTCAAATATATGTGTGTGTAGACACACACACACACATATATGTATACACAAATCATTGTAAATAATGTTTTAAACTTAATACAACATCTTTATATTAAAACTTATAACTTAGTATATGCTTTAATATAAAGTAACAAACTAAACTTTAACTTTAACTTAAAAGAAAATCCCAGGGTTTGTGATATTTTGCAATAAAGTCCAGTTATGTTTATAATGAAACTTTTTTTAAACTTTAAATGGAAATATACAAAAACAAAAAGATTAGATTTAAAATAATGAGCAAAAACATACATACAAAAATTAATAAACTACATATGTTTTCTATTTGAATAAATAATAGAAATACTTAATATTAAATGCTTAGATTTCAAACAAAACATTTTTCCTTTAAACAACAAGTTTGGAACAACAACCAAATAGGTAGGACAAATCTAACATATATATATATATATATATATATATATATATATGTTGCAAAGGTTTTAGATCTAAACTATATAGGAAATATGAATAATTAACTAAATATGCAATCATATGATGTAGATCTAATAATGACAATATGAATACGTAAGCAATCAAAATGTATCTTAAATCAGATCCAAATCAAAATTACATGGTGAACATATATAATTAATTAAAATGGAGAAAAACAGGACCTAATATATGAGACCAAAAAAGAGGTACTCGGATGATATGAAATATGTGATGGATCCAAATTATATATACAAGGTGGATAATGAATAAATAAAATTAGAATTATTACTTGAGATGTTGCCAAGAGAATGCGCCTTGAACGATGAATCGAATGCTCTTAGATTTTGTGAAACAATCTCCGAATTTCTCATGAATTAAGAGACCAAAACCACCTTTTGTTATCAATTTTATTTGATATTTTATTTCAAATTTAGAGGTTTGTAAGCCATGAAAAATTTGAAATTTTTTGACAGAAGAGAAAGACGAATAATTGTTTATAGGAAAGAAATCAAAAAAAAAGGGAGATTCGTTTTAAAGGAATGATAGACACCTTTCTTATTCATTCCTTAAAATTTTCCCCTCTTAATTCCTTTTTTCAAATGTTAACCAAATTGTCTCTCTCTTTTATATGCATGGCTAGCCATAGATAGTGCCACATAGGCCCTTCAAAAATGTCCAAAATCCCACCAACGTCAATCCATTTAAATCCAATTCAAATGCGCATGCATTCATAAATTTTATATATGCGCTCTATTAAATGCTAATGTTATTCAAATAAGATTTTAATAATTAATATTTCACAATGTTTAGTTAATTTAATTTATTTAAAGCCCCTTTTTAGCATTTATTCTGTTTAAATCAAATTTAAACACTCTAAAGATATCTTATATCGATACGTGCGTCTATAACTTTTATATACACACTTTACTAAACTCTACTGATATTCCAACAAATTAAATAAAATTTAGTAATTAATATTTCATAAATATTAATTAATTTAATTAATTTACAATGATTATAAATTAATTAAATCATGTGGTTCATTTAGAGCATTCATCATTTCGGTTATGTGACTCAAAGGTGTAAATTTAGTCAGCGGTTAGTATCGAACTATTCAAATATTAACGTTCACATATCACTTAGTAGGTGATGTGACATTTTGGCTGAATTTATCGCTTACACATCTTTTGGTAAAATTCAATTTTACTTATTACAAGAGGTACCCGATAATGACAATCATTTACACCAATTCTCTTCGTCAAACCTATATCACAATAGGACTTATGTAGTTATGGAATTTTGTAATGGTCAAAATTCCAATTGGTCCATCTTCAACTTTACAGTCCAAACATAAAACCCTTGGTTTAATAATAATAACTATTATTAAATGAACTACTCTGGCCAGAGACTTTGGCTTTGAGTTGACGTCATTTGAACGTAATACTAACCTCCTGTAACCGAGGAGCCGAGTCCACTTTTGAGTAATATTTCATTTCCAATGCTTCCACTCAACCCAATATATTATTTTGATGGACACCGTGCCATGATATAACTATAATCAAAGTGGAGCTTCCACATTGAAGATCAACGGTATTATCAAGTCGAGAGAACTTTGTAAATTAGTCACATCGATATTCTCAGCTTGACCTTAGTTATACTAACCAATAGAAAACTTTCGAGTGAGTCATTCGATAGTTATCCAATAACTATAAGTACATAACCCCTTGCTGCCTCCAATAATCATAAGTAATACATTTCCAAACATTTGGAGAGCATTAGGTACTCTAGTCTTAACGGATTATCCATATCCAATCTCGATACTTCTTGACTAGGAATATTTAAAATGGTATATTTAATATTACCGTGATAAATTACTCACAGTTACGACACTTTATAACTACTATCGCAAACATATATGGATTTTCTATTAAATATACTTTTAATTAAATTAACTAATTAATATAACCACATTATATCGAGTATATAATAGAAAGAAAAAACCTTTTTTTCAAACAAGATTGCTCTGAGTTAGATATATGTGACAAATTACATAATTGCCCCTAGGACATACTTCTAACCCTATCAAGGCGTACCTTTCTCCGTAATACATTAGTTTTGATTATATCGAGATTGCAAAGTTTATATGCGTCTACTACTATGGCAAAGCACATATGATGACATAGTGAACGATAATGAGAAAGGTGTTTTATGTCATCCTTCAAACGGTAAAATTTGGAAACATTTCCCTGATTTTGCTGAAGAACTATTAGACCTGGTTTATGTATGGATGGTTTTGCCCCTATTTGCATCGTTCGGTAATCATTAATCAACACGACTGGTTATTCTAACACCCTACTATCTCTCTCTTTGGATATATATGAAGATTTCATACATGTTTCCAACCTTAATTGTTCCTGGAGCTAAAAATCCAAAAAATGGATAGGCATGTACTTGTTGCCTTTGGTTGATGTTGGAAAAGCTATGAACGTAGGATATCGTTACGCACAATGTCGCAAATAAAAAAACTTTAGAATGTTTGCTTATTTATTATAGATGATAAGCGATTTTCCTACGTGTGGGATGCTTTAAAGATGGAGTACTAGGGGAAAATTCACTTGTCCTATTTGCATGGACTGGACGAAACAATTTAGACTTACATATGGTGGCTAACAACATTGGTGGGATCGACGTCGTCCTTTTTTAGCTATAAACGATCGCTTTAGATTTGATTAAAATACTTTATATGAAATAAAACTATTACTTTGAAGCCTTTATCCATTCCGAATAGCGAAGTAGTATTCGAGCTTGTGCAAGATTATCTAAATATACACGAGATAAGAAAAGAGCCCAAAATTCATGGTAAAAGAAAGCGCATCATAATTAATGTAAACAAAGTATATTTTGAGAGTTACCATATTGGAAAAATCACAAATTTCAACACAATATAGACATAATGCATAACGAGAAAAATATGTTCGAAAATATCTTTAACACGAAAATAAATGTAAAAGGAAAAATAAAAGTTGATTTGAAATCAAGAAAGGATATAATGTTATATTGTAATCGTCCTAGGCTTAAAATTGATAGTGAACGACCAAATTTCAAACATTTTGCTTGTTACAAGTTTGAAAATAACCGATCCGAGAATGGATACGAAAGTATCATTTTGAAAAGCATCAAAACTGAACAAGTGTTTTGATAGAAATATCATATAATTTGATTATCAATCAAAATGCAAAGGAAACATGTGCTCATTAAAAAAAGGGTTAAAAGGTGCATAAATATTTCTAAACCATAAGTAAACAACACAATACTGATTGTTAACGATGTACTTATGTTAAAATTAGTTTAGTTGCTTTAATACTTGACATTTGATTTATAAATGATGTCTTTTATAGTAAATAAAAAAGTTAGGAATGTCCCAAACGATGTGCAAGGACACCGTATTAAAATGTTTAATACAAAACATATGAGAAGGATTCCTTATGCATTGGCAATAGAAATTATTATACACATTATGTTGTTTAGGATATCGTGATTTGTTTATATATTTGATATATAAAGCAAATATCAAGTCCAAATTGATATCACTAAATGGCTGGTTGCCAATTGTTACACATTTTCCTATTGGCATGTCACAAACTCTCGGAAAGGAACCCAAAAGTGTTAACGTGTGTCCCATACCACTCGTTTGCACTAAATGGTTTACTAACCGCTAGTAAATTTCACACTCAAAGAAGTAAAAGGCTCACCTCATATCATCGGTAAACTAGACCCGTAGGCCAAAACGATCAAACAGACAAGTTAGGAATTAACCGAAAGGATAAACGCACGTATCCCATACTACATGTTTACCCAATCGTTTAACTCTCCTTCTCATTCGCTCGACAGTGCAAAAACGTGTGTCTTGTATAGAAATTAAGTTGAAGAAAATGATTTTTAGGAACGCTTCGTAATCGCTTTAGAAATTGCCTTTGAAATTCTCTTATTATAGAGTATTTAATTTTTATACTTAAAAATAATAATATATAATAATAATTTCAGAAGCCCATTAATTTGAAAAACATTTTTAAAACACATTATAAAACCTGTGTATGAAATCCAAAAAGAAATATCAAGAGAACATCGAAATAACCGAAATTACACCAAGTATTATCAGTTTAAAACAAGCTGCGACTCAATATTCCACTGTAGGTTTGAACAAGTTAACAGTGTCAAAATGACTTGAAATTCTTTAATAATGTAGCTCAACATTCCTACTTTAATTCTCAAAAAAATCATTCAAATCCGATTTTTTACGAAGAATTTGCATCGTTTCAAAGTTGGATTAAAACAAGGTTAAATCGCTGAATTCCAACATGTTGCGGGTTCAAGTTTGACAGCAGTTTCAAAACAGCGAAAAATCCAGGTTGTGGTGCAAATTTTCAGGAATGTAATTCAACATTCCTACTTCAATCTACTAAAATAATCACTCAAATCCAATTTGAAATGAAGAATCTGCGTCGTTTCAAAGTTGGACTAAAACACGGTTAAATCGCTGAATCCCATCATGCTGTGGGTTCAAGTTCGACAGCAGATACATACAAGTTAACATGGTCGGAATGACCTGAAAATTTATAGAAATAAATTTCAACTTTTTTAATTTAAATTTCAAAAAGAATCGTTGAGTTTCGATAATAGAAGAAGAAACTGCGACGTCTCAAAGCCAGACTCTTGCCAGAAAGTCAATACACAGGAAAAACAAAGGCCAGCGGCTTGTTTAGCCAGTTCGCCCCTATCCAACCCAAAATTTGGTAAAACATGTAAGTTATATAGGATATTATAAGATTTACATAACATCAAAAATCATCAAATTACGATAAGTAACGAAAGAGTTATAGCAAATTTAATTTCTAGTTTCACCTTAGAAAATACAAAGCCTAAAATATACCCCCTGTTTCAAACCCAATTTCGTCCTTTTAAACATCAAAATTTCGTAAAGTGATTAAAAGAAAGGTTGTAGAGAATTTCCTAAGCTTTCAAGGACATTAAAAATCATTGAACTCCGATAAGGGATGAAAAAGTTATGACTCAAACAATTCTCAGATCTAAATTTATTGTCGCTGTCGTTTTGCTCTCGGGACAAAAACAAAGAAGTATAGTTTTAACCAATTTAACTCCAAAATTTCATAAAACTCAAAACATGAAACTTTTAGTACAAAGTATGAGTTTTCCAGAACATTAAAAATCATTATATTTGGGTGAGAAACGAGGGAGATATGGCCAAATTTATTTCAGGTTCAATCGTAGAAAATTTGTTTCAGCAACCAACAAAGAAACAACATATAATCGACATGCTAGCTTGTTTAAATTAGAAATGTGAGTTTATAACTCACCTTAGGATTTATTTGTAGCAAATTAGCAGATTTATTAAGAAAATATTGAACCTTTGGTCTTGGATTGAAGTTAGAAACATGTAGAGTTTGATTTGCTACCAATTTCTCCTTGATTTTTAATTAATTTGGAGCTTAGATTTGGATTTGGAGAAGAAACCATTATTTGGTTTTAGAGCTTTCTAGGTTAGAAGAAAAGAATGAGGAGGATAGAAATTAGATATTGGGTTTGGACCCAATATCCAACTCAATAAGCAATGTTAAACACTTAGCCAAATTTTCTAGTTTTCTCAACCATTTTTCTACGTTTTAAAATGCTATACTCTATCAAGTTTTTACATACAATTTTGTAAAATGAATATATCATAAAATAAATTATTTTACATTATAAATTTGAATATTTTCTACATTTTAAACCATTAAAATTTTATGAATAACATTTTATTATTTATTTCAAACAAAATTTCCATAAACATCAAAAATAGATTTTTGCTCAAATTCATTGTTTATTCAAATAAACAATTTATAAATCAATTTATCATTCCAAATTATAATTATTAACCCTAATTTAATTAAAATTGCATTTTAATTTATTAATAGGTAATCACAAAACTGCGGGTTGTTACAGACTCCCCCAAAAGAAAATTGCGTCCCTGCAATTTCTATAATGGAAGGTATTTATGACATCTATTTCATCACGACCAGATTGAAATCAAAAGATAGGATCATAGAAATTCACCTTCAACAAAGGATGAAAGGATCAAGACAAGTTTGCTTAGAAAATCCTATGGTTTTCCAAGTACAATAGTTTGGGTTAGCGGACCATAGAATTTCATAAGCGGAACATTCTTATTTCAAAGGTGTTTAATCTTCGAAACAACTACACGAATAGAATTCAACACAATACACAAGTCGGTGAGACTTGTGACCATGCAACATAAAAGAATTAACAATTGAGGTTAAATCTCGAAGATATAACGAAATTGGATTACCTGGAATATATCATGAATACCCAAAACTGAATAGAAAACGATGCATGAAAGCAATCGAACCAATGCGTTCAGTAATAGTAGATGGTCCTATATAACTAGGAGCCAACTTTCCGAATACACTGAAACACACTTAGCTCCTTTAAAGGAGTAACACAAATAAGCACAATCATTAAAAGAGGATTCAACAAAAGATAGGTGGTATCTCAAGTTACCACCATAATACATGACTACATGAATGCAAGTCATCACAAGAATCACACTAAGGAAAGACATACAAGAATGGATTACAAGAAATTTTCTCAAAAATATGTTATAAGAGCTTTCACTCAAATTTATTTTCTTTTATACACATAACTCAAACTTCAATACTTTAATTTTTTTAAAAGTTTCTTACTTAAATTTTCAATTCAATCATCTTTACTTTAAGTTTAAAGTAAATTAAATTAGAGTTGTTCAATACTCTAATTCCAAAAATAAACATATTACAATAAGTAATATATATATATATATCCACTAAATTTATCAAATTTTAAACCATTTTACTTTATGATTTAAAAGGACATTTATTAGACCCTTCATCGATGGCTCTAAATATTCGCTAATTAAATTTTCTCAAATTTTTTTCTAAGTGTTTAATTTTTCAAAAAATTCGGCGGAGTCTCCTTTGCTTGGAGAGCCCTTTACAATTTTATAAATATGAATTATAGATATACATCGACCAATATTTCGAAACATTATATATATATATATATATAATTCTTAACACATAAATACTAAGTAATTCATACCTTTCATTTTTAGCGTTTAAAATGTGTGCATGCTTACTTTTATACTTACTATTTTGCTAATTAATAATTCAAATATCCTCTTTCACGTGCACTTAACTTATTCAAACATATTAGCATGCACTTATAAACATATAAAGTGCTAAAATCATAGTTTAAATAAGACAACAACTCGAAACTTCAAAATTTTCAAATTCAGGCCTGCTACAAAGAATCAGGCTTTTAACATAGTAAAACTTATAATCTGAAAATACTCATAAAACAAAAGTTATTCTACTTAGTCCAAATTTCCAGCAATATAAAGATCATCAAAATCAGATTTAGATTTTGAAAGTTATGCCCAATTTACATTCAGCTTTAAACTCAGAAATTATAAAAGAGGACAAAGATGTCCATCAGTGTTCAAACTCATTTTTGAATAATCAAACTACAAAATTTTCAAAAATTAGACAAAGATGATTTTTAGCTTACTGAAAGCACTCTCTTTTGCACAAAGAATGGACTCATTTGGATTTGTAAATCATAAGTTATCGCTGTTTTAAAACAGCACCATTCAATCAAAATTTTCCAACACAAGACCTTTTATTGTCAAAATTTTCAAACCATTATTAAATCCAAACTATATAAGTTTAGATCAAAAATCTTTTCTCTAACACATTTATTACATGATCCTTTTCTCCAGAAAGCCATGACATCTAGAATTACACTATAATACATACAACAAACTTTCAAAATGGTTTACAAAGAATTTTTTTCCCAATTAACAAACAAGTCTTTTAAAAGAAGACTCATATTTTAATTAAGATGATTGCTTTTTTATATTAGTAAGAAACAATTATCTAACCAGACTTTGGAATTACATGTTTTTTTGCTTTCACAATTAAAAATCTTATCTTGTTACTCTATTTATTATTATTTCTAGCTTTCCACAAAAATTTGCATTTTATAATAATTGAATCTTTTATATTCAATTTTCTCTTAATCCAAGCTAACAATTATTTTATTATCACTAAAAACTAGCCAAGGTTGATACTTAATTCAAACCTGGTTTCAATTGAACTTCACAAATACATAATTAACAATTTTAACACTATTTAAATCATAACCAAATTACTCTAATGGTTTTGTTCCTTATTAAATTTCGTGCTAATTCAAAAGCACCAAATTAGCATTTTCTTAAATTTTCCCAAAGGCATACTTTTTTTCCACTTATTATTAATCAAATGATTAAATGTTTAAACTAATCTTCATAATCCTTTTACTTTTTACTAAACCTCATTCTAATCAATATTTTATTTTTCTAAACAATTCATATTCTTAATTTGAATACTTTGTTTTATTAATCACTATCACATAATAGTTTCATCCAATTAAGGTATTTCCTTAATTAAAATTATTTTCCATATAATGAATTACCATAAGGTAATATTTTCCAAAATACTTTACCCAAAAGCTTGCTTAAGCATTTAAAAATTTCCATGTATGTAAACTTTCACAAACATGTAATATAACCAATACTGAATGCAATTTATTTAAATGAAACCATATTCAAATTTTCCAATTATTAATTTATAAAATGATAACATCTAACTAATACATTTATAGTGAATGACATTATCAGGGACTGTAAAGTTGATCAAGATCAACATTGGCTCTCTACTTCCCTCCACGTCACACTATTTTCATAGGTCCTTAAGTATATATGAAATACTTATCTCAAATGACAATTCAGAATTTTTAAAATCTTTGCAATATATATATATTTTTGCATTCAACATCCATATTAGTAAATATTATTTATAGCCATTTCAAAAGTATGTATCACATCGCCCCGTAAGCGTTAGGAATCCCTAAAGATAACGCTGATCAGACGCATCAAACAGAATTCTTAAATACTTATTAGCCAATTGACACAAGAAATTATAAAACCTGTTTTGATTTCTTATGGAATCTTAAACTTGGTTGTAACAATGTTTATTTTCAAAACATAATTTTTTTCTTCTAATTATACAACCATACAATCAGTTCATAAAACAATCAAGTTATATACATAAGCATATCTCTTGTTAGAAAGATTTTCTATTCACATGGATGCTTTCTTTCCTAAAATTCTTTTAGTAATTTTACTTCTTTAAAATGCCTCCATTGAATTCTTAAACATTAAATTTTTATTTCACTTTAACCTTTGGTTAAATACCACTTATGAATTAAATTTAATTTTCAAAATTTAATCTTTCTAATAATTCTTACGGTAGCTACAACTTGAAGACACCGCAAGTTCTTATCATTAGCATTGAGTAGGTTTCTAACTCTCGATTATATCACCTACTCAATATTATTTCAACAATTACTATTCTAACACACGTTCATGCAATTATCAACCAAACAAGCATTTATTAAAACCAAAGCATTAAATGTGCCTAGCGAAAACGGTCACACCTTTTTTGCTGCGCAACTCTAATCACTAAAGATCAAAACACATAATTTAAATTTAAGCCATCTGAGGTCTAATTTCTACTATTTTGAAAATAGTGATATTTAGAACCCTTATAATGTTTGCAAACTTATTATCCATTCTAAGAAAATGAAAAGATTAAAGGCACGATTGAGGAATACGATAGTGGAAAACTATATTATCACTTGTATTATACTTGGATGTATTGTAATATGTGTTTCTATTCTGTGTTTATCATATTTTGTTCTGAGCTCAGCGTTGATACTAAGCTGTGACGCCCCACTCTGAGACCCAAATTAACAAAGAGTATTACGAGGTAATACCTTCTGCTAATGCGGATAATAGGGCTGGATAGGAGCGGCCATCTGTAGCCTTGTCTTAACTGTCTACTGAATACGTCGATAAGTGCTATCTATTTTTTTCTTCTCAAGTGGATCGACATATCCAATAAATATTTAATACAAAACTTTAATGGATAACAGATCTATCAGAGCAAAACATAACACCTCAAAAGTAAATAACATCATAAAATAGCATAAATGCATATATGCATAAGTACATATACAATCACTAGTATGATCCAAAATGATACATCAAAGGGGTATGACGACCACAACCCAAACATGGGTTAGAAGAATAAACATATCAGAGTAGGAAACTAAAACGAAGTACACAAAAGCTATAAGAAAAAGAGCTAGCAGAATAGTCCATGCAGAAGCAGAATAGGCTAAGTCCGAATGTACCTAACTTGAAACACCTCGGTCTGACCCGAGTATAAAATACACAGATTAGTCTAGCTAAACAAATCAGTAAAAGGTTATAGCAGAATAATAGAGCAAAAGAGCATAGTGATATTCTTCTTAAACAAGAAGGAACAATAAGAAAGCTAACCATAGACAAATGGAGGATACACATCATGTATGGCATATATGGTTACACTAGGTGATAGAACACTATAGCTTCAATAAGCATAAAACGCAAAGGAGAAAAAAAAAATCTCATGAATCGCTAAAATGTAGCATGCTTCATATCATCGGCAATCATAAATCAAATAAGAATGGTTTAGGGAATAATATAATGTAAACTCCTAAAAGAGTAATTCCCAAACCCGCCATATCGACAACTCTAAGGAAAACATAAGCAAAAGTCATCTCGACATAAGCCATAAGACAAATGTCAACAAAGAGATAAAAATCTCATACAACGCCAAAAGACAAATCCCATAAATAACACGAATAGACAATCTCAATATATATACTCCGAAAGGCAAATCTCAACATGCCATTGTAGGCGATGAAAATCTCAAAAGAACTCCCAAGAGTCCAAAACTCCCCAAATAATTGCCACCGAATGGTTCAAAGGACCGATTCCAAAATGACACACACAAGGGTGTCTCAAAAAAGTTTTGCACATGCTATTTTTTCCGAGCACTGTTTCACATAATAGGTACCTCGCCCAAAGGCAAACGCCAAAAGACAAATACGCCGCAATGACAAACAAGCCGCAAGACAAATACGCCGCAATAGCAAACGTCCGAAGACAAATAAGCCGCAATGACAAATGACCTGAAGGTCCAGTACTGGCACGCCAATAAGTAAATGTGTAAGAAACTCTTGGTAAGGAGCGCAAAAAGTGTTAACGTGTGTCCCATACCACCCATTCGTACTAAACAATTTACTAACCGCTTATAAATTTCACACTCAAAGTAGTAAAATGTTCACCTCATATCATTGGTAAACTACACTCGTAGGCCAAAACGATAAAACCGAAAAGTTAGGAATTAACCGTAAGGATAAATGCACGTATCCCAGGAAAAGACGAAGAAACTGCGACGCCTTAAAGTCGTACTCATGCCAGGAAGTCAATACACAGGAAAAACAAAGGCCAACGGCTTGTTTAGCCAGTTCGCCCCTATTCAACCCAAAATTTGATATAGCACAAAACATGAAAGTTAAGAGGATATTTTAAGCTTTCTAGAACATCAAAAATCATCGAAATGTTAAGTAACGAAAGAGTTATGGCAAATTTAATTTCTGGTTTCAACTTAAAAATGCAAAGCCTGAAATATACCCCCTGTTTCGAACCCAATTTCATCCTTTTAAACGTCAAAATTTCGTAAAGTGATTAAAAGAAAGGTTGTAGAAAATTTCCTATGCTTTCCAGGACATCAAAAATTGTTGAATTCTGATAAGGGATGAAAAATTTATGACTCAAACAATTCTCAGATCTAAATTCATTGTCGCTGTCGTTTTGCTCTCGGGAGAGAAACAAAGAAGCATAGTTTTGACTAATTTACTCCATAATTTCATAAAACTCAAAACATAAGACTTTTAGTACAAAATATAAGCTTTCCAAAACATTAAAAATCATCAAATTTGGGTACGAAATGAGGGAGATATGGCCAAATTCATTTCAAGTTCAATCGTAGAAAATTTGTTTCAGCAACCAACAAAGAAACAATATATAATCGACATGCTAGCTTGTTTAAGTTAGAAATGTGAGTTTATAACTCACCTTAGGATTTATTTGCAGAAAATTAGCAGATTTACCAAGCAAAGACTAATGCTTTGGTCTTGGGTTGAAGCTAGAAACATGTAGGTTTGATTTGCTACCAATTTCTCCTTGATTTTTAATTAATTTGGAGCTTAGATTTGGATTTGAGAAATAAACCATTATTTGGGTTTTAGAGCTTTCTAGGTTATAAGAAGAGAATGAGGAGGATGAAATGAGATAATGGGTTTGAACCCAATATCCAACCCAATAAGCAATGTTAAACACTTAGCCAAATTTTCTAGTTTTCTCAACCATTTTTCTATGTTTTAAAATGCTTTGCTCTACCAAATTTTAACATAAGATTTTGTAAAATGAACATATCATAAAATAAATTATGTTACACTATAAATTTGAACATTTTCTACATTTTAAACCATTAAAATTTTATGAACAACTTTTTATTATTTGTTTCAAACAAAATTTCCATAAACACCAAAAATAGATTTTTGCTCAACTTCATTGTTTATTCAAATAAAAAATTAATAAATCAATTTATCACTCCAAATTATTATCATTAACCCTAATTTAATTAAAATCACATTTTACTTTATTAACAGGTAATCACAAAACTGCGGGTTGTTACAGGTATATTAATTAATCAATTTAATTAAAAGTATATTTAATAGAAAATAAATAATGGGATGTTTTTTGATAGTAGTTACACAGTGCTACAATCGTGAGTAATTTATCATAATAAAAATAAATATACTATTTTAAATATTCCAAGTCAAAATGTATCAAGACTGGATATTGATACATCCTTTGAAACTAGAGTATGTAACTGTAACACCCCATAAAATTCAAGAAGAAATTAAGTAATTAGAATAAGGTTAAAAACGAAAATTTTGTAAATCTTGGAATTAGACCACGGGAGTTGCACCATTGCATCCATGGTGATCGTCTGATCAATTTCCATATATAATACGCTGAAAACGGAGTCTACATGGAGAAGTTATGGATGTTTAAGTTTCAAAATCTAAAATAATTTAAAATTAATTTGAAGTTTAAAATTTGAATTTATTCAAATTTCAAAATTTCAAAATTTGAATTAAGACATTTACTTAAGCTAGAACTAGTGTTAACGAGAAATTAAAGTTAACGGTGATATAATTGGAATTAAAACTGGGTAATAAATCAAAGAAAGCAGAAAAATCAAAAGTCGCCGGTTGAAAGAAGGCCGGTCGACTGCCTCTATGATAGCGGTCGATCGAACGTTCCTCATTTCTTCCTACCTTTATAAACAGACCCCTATACCCTTGTTTTTCCTTCATAAAATTTCAGGAAGACCAGCGAAGCTTTGTAAAAATATTTTCCCTTAGGGTTTCAAAAATAGTAAACTTTCTGATAAGTAATAATAATTTCCAATCTCTAATTTAAATTAATTCTTCTTCCCTCCATCTTCTGATTTTTGAAATCTAATATATACATACAATCTATTTGTTGTATATTCAAAAGGGGGTAGGTCTAATAGAAAATTAGGAGCGGTGGAAATCAAATCTCTTCTTCTTCTTCTTTAGATTCCAAAATCAGTTAGAACTTTCAAGTAAAAGGTCTAGATGTTAATTCTTTTTATTCCCGATTCTATTCCCCTAGGTTTTTGATTATTAATCTAATCTCTATATACAATTCTCTTTGTTGTATAGCAAGAGAGATCTAAAAGAGAATTAGGCATGACAGCATCAAATCCAGTTAGGAAGCAGATAATTCTCCATGAGTGGAAATATCAGGTTTTTCATACTTTTGTAATCGAATATTATTTATTTGGATTTAATGTGTGCCTTGGTAAAATAGGTAAATGAAACATAACATCTAAAACCTCCAGAACTTCCCTAAGTAAATATCAATCTTTGTATATGTTGGAATTATAATTGTTTTTGGTATTGGTATTAAAATATAATTAGTTATTAGAATTAGATAATCTATGGTCAATTCAACATATTTTCCCTCTTTTGAATTAAAGTGCTAAAGGTTTTAAAAGAAAATAATTTAGAAATGGTGTGGAAATTATGAATTTAATTGTTTGTAGTTTGCACCGCCTATTTCTACCACTTAAATAAATAAGGAATTCCTTTCCCACTTCAAAATGTTGTTTATGAAGGTCGAATTGAATATAGGTGATTTAATTTGTGACGGACTATTCTTTAAAATAGAAAAGGGATTAGAGTGTATTAATATAAGACAAGTGTAGATATTCATGTTTGTACAAATCTATTTTATTTGGTTATGCTAGTAGCAGTTCTTGTTGGAATTATTGATTTGCATGAGATTGATATTTCAAAATACCTTGTAAGCGAATTATTGTAACGTAATGATTAGACTTTAAATTCCAAGATTAAAATATACGCGTATAATATTAATATATTGATTATTAAATTTAATAATAATGTATTAATTATAGCGTATTGAATGTATTGATTAGAATTAATAGGGTACTAAATAACATTAATTTATAGGAAGTAAATTAGTGTAGATTAGGAAGTTGATCCCTAATTAGGCGTGTAATAAGGGAATACCTTATATGACCTCAATTATTATTCAGGTAGAATGACATATGTATATAGTGGATATACATATAAGTTATGACTAAGTTATAGGGATGCCAGGTTAGTCCAAAGCTACATGGATGTCTGCCTAGTTAAACCTGGCTACCAGCAGTGTGGTTTTGCAGACTAATATAGGACATCACCTATAATAAATAACCACAATGGACACGAGGTTAGTCCCAATTATGCAGGGTAAATCTGCCCAGTTAATCTAGCTACCAATACTTACGAAGGGTCAGATTAACGAGTCGGTTATGGGTCATAGATTATGTTTTGGATGCGGTTGATGAAATCCTTCGGAGGGGTCCATTTCGAGTTGAGGTATTAAGTGGTTATTGTAACGAGACGGATTTTGCCCGCTCAAAAATCGACATCCATACTTCAAATCGTATTCGAATGCCGTAGATCCAACCGTTCAAATCCGATTCGCCGGAGCTTATAACAATCATTAAGTAAACAACACAGCGGAATAAAGAATAATACATTGATATACAGCTTTGATACAAATAATCCAATAGATATCAATATACATCAGAGATATGATACAATAAAATAGCAGCGGAAAAAAAAATAGATAACATCTAGCAGCGGAACAATATAACTCTAAGATAGTCTTCAAGGAAGAACTCCAGAAACTGCAACTCCATTTCCAAGAATCAATCCAGCAGAAGCTCGAACCCCCCATCACATAGCCCAAAGCTCAGCAAGACTGGTGTGGTCCAAAGACTGAACTCACTCTAGATAATCTACTAAACCTGACTATCTGAAAAACCCAACTCTAGACTGCTCGTGTAGAAAATAATGAGCACCCAGAGTTTAGGAAAGAAAACAATAAACTCCGGATCAGTCGTGGGACTGGTGTGAGCAACAAAAACAGTTTATCTTTTAAAACATTAAACAAAAGATTTTCAAAGTCAATTCGAAATGCTTTTTAGAAATGAGACTACCATAAGGCCTCCCGCACACACACACAATGCAAACGCAGAATCGGAGGAGATTTCTCCTTATGATAGTCAAAGATGCTTGATACGCATTAAAAAGACATTTGATATTATTACTAGTGCATAGTGTAGAAGAAATTCATTTCGAAAATAAAGATATAAATCTTAGCCAACATAGACATTTCGAACTATGCCTACTATAGCTACTATCCAAACAGTGTTGCGACACCATAAGTGAATAGCAGGTTCTACAATTAACACCGTACAAGTTTCGTATTGTTTCTTTGGATTTCCAACAAATGGTCAGGCCAAGGAACTTCCCATTGCCACATGAGAATGCCTCTGGAAAGACATCCCCGAGAACCAAACCGGAACTCTGCCAACACAAGGCCGGGTTACCCCTAACTGGGTAACTACTGACACGAGCACGCCATTCCCCGATCGTAAACGACCTTTCTCTCGGGATCCCGAAAACCAACAACCACAAAGTAATAAATTCGTAGTAACCACATAGGTTAAATATCTGGGCTCCATACCATGATATCACCTCTATCCAGAAGGAAATGTACATACCCTAAGGGGAGCTACAGCAACCCCTAATAACCTTGCCGCATCTTTCCTGTTTTGACCATTTCCGGGATGTGAGGCTCGACGAATTCACGTCCACAAAAACATACTTTATACAAAAGCCATGCTTTG
This sequence comes from Allium cepa, assembly GCA_030765085.1. Lineage (NCBI taxonomy): Eukaryota > Viridiplantae > Streptophyta > Magnoliopsida > Asparagales > Amaryllidaceae > Allium > Allium cepa. Next base: position 554,103,965 of record CM060932.1, read on the forward strand.
GGTCAACAAATGATCAACACAATGATCACTAAGATAGACGATCAAATAAATGATCCTATCACAAATAATCAACACAATGATCATTTCAGCAACACTTGGCATGTCACATTACCAAATTGGGAATATATCGCTGATAACTTCAACTATATAACCTTTGAGCACATACGTCTCAAAGAAGGGTGTTAAGCAAAGAATAAATTCTCCGCCACCAACAGAAATATATTTGAAAGAAATCGGCTTTATATCTCAACTTGTAATGTCAGGCATACAATCCATACAAGTCTGTTCTGGGTTCGAACAGAACCGAAGGCACTTCCAAAGAAGTCCTTGCAATCCGGGTATTCACAATCCCGATCGGACTTCCCATCACTTAGGAAATCTCTATACCGGAGCAACTCAGTGCAGAGACAATCGATAGGTTATCCTATCGTTCTCGCAAATACCCGGTCTTCACCACCGGTCTTCAAATGCTATCCATATACGTCGTATCACTATTCGGAATGGGTTATATGACACCAAGGTCCTCTCCCGGTTAAACCGAATAGTGAGCGCAACATTTAAAAACATATGGATATGGGATTTCAATTAAGTCACAACTTAATAATTCAAATTTTCTTTCACATGGTTTAAACCAATTTCCATTTCAAATCTTTTTTTAAAACAAAAGGATTCAATTCACGAAGTTCACTTACTTTCACAAAGATTCATTCATAGATTTTCAAATCGATCTCCGTTTCAATTTGATTAACTCGTTAAATCTTTAAAGTAAAGATTCAACTTATAACTTTCAAAACAATTTCATTTCGAATGGTTTAAACAAATCATCATTTTAAATCTGTTAAAAATAAACAGATTCAATTTATAGCTTTCAAACAATTTCATTCATAACTTGGAAAACTATTTTTTTCCAATTCAATCCTGAAATTCCTTTAACTTAAACTGGAATTTCATTTCTTATATGAAAGCTTTTATCATTTGAAAACAACAGTTCCATTTCAGAAAATCTGATTCATCCATACGAGTTGAAATTCTTGGGTTAAATTCAAATTCCCAAAATTTTACTTTTAAAATAGTTTAAATTCATATAACTTGTACAGCATCTTAAATCCCTAGTTTCGAATCATAGAATTCGATTTCAAACTTGAATTCAAATCAAATTATTTAATCTCAAAACTTAATCAAGTTATTTGAAAATAAGTTTTATCTTTGAAATTCCATTTCAAAAGCTTTTCACTTTAAACCCAACCCATTCCCAAAATCATTTGAATTAAAATATTCAACTTTTAAACTATTTCAAAATCTATGACTTAATCGATTCCCTCGTGAAATCCATATTTGTGTGTGTATAAGTGTGGTCCAGGGGTTCAACACAATAGTGCGACATCATTCAATCATCATAGATCAAAACACAGAATATAGTTGATAAACGATATAAACTATACGCTTATCACTCGTTCACAGATTCACAGATAATATACAATGTAAATAAATGAATAAATCATACACAGCTCAATCCACAGTACAAAATATCACAATCAGTTAGGACAATCAATTCAAGGCATTTCATACAATAGGAACATCCATAAGTAAGTTCAAGCATTTAATGATCATTTATAAGCAGGATTAATTAATTGTTTAATCCTAATAAATTCAATTTATTTCCAATTTAATCAATTACTTGTGAGTTAATTATCAAATCTTGATTAATTAATTAATTACAAATCATTTGATATTAATTTATTTATCAAATACTTTAGTTAATTAACTTATTCATAATTAATCATATTAACTAGATTAACCTCTGAACCAATTACATAATAAATTAACCCCTTAATTGATTATTTTAAGAATTTAAACTTTTAATTACTTATCATAAAGTAATTATCTCATAACCATAAATCATTAATTTCCAATTTAATCTAATAATTTTCCTAAACTAATTTAATTACTTTAATAAATCAAAATCCTTAATTACTTTCATTAAGTGATTACATTTAAACAATTTATAATTGATTATCTAAATAAATCAATCCAATTAATTATTAAAATTAATCACCTTAATTAATACTTTAATAATCCTTAGTTAATTATCTTCATTAACTAATAACATTTCTTAATTTCTTTTAATTAATCTCTAATTATAAATAGATCTAAATCATTAATTTACAAATTTAATAAATTATCCATATTTATAATATTAGTTAAATTACTTAATTATCTATTGCTTCTAAGGTAATTCATTTCTTTGTTAATGACTTCAATAATATTAAAGTGTAAAACATTCCACTTTTGAATTTAATTTTCATTACATTTTTACTTACAAATTTAAGTTAAAACAAATTATTTAACTTCCATTTAAAAACCTTTTATAAAGGAAGTTTATCAAAAATCAAGTTTAAATAATTGTTTGAAAACAAATCTACTTTTTTTTTTAAAAAAAACTGTTTGATTTTAAATTTGTTTAAAACACATTTAGACTTAAAAACTGATTTAAATTCCCAGGATTCAAAATGAATTTGAATCCACTAATTTAACTTTGATTTAAACTTGTTTTAACTTCTTGATTTTAAATTCTTTATTTAAAATCCAACTTTATTTTAAAACTTAAAGATTTAAGAGTTTATTTGAAAACTGAACTTAACTTTAAAATTTTGAACCACCGTTGAAATCTTGTTTCCGGGTTCAAGTTCATTTGAATTTCTTTAAAATTTCAATTTGCAGACAGGTTTCTGTTTTTTTTTTTTTTTTACCTGGAAACCATCTACGCGAGCCGCTACTATGTTTCCTTCGAGTCTAACGCGTCAAAGACTTCGAGCACGAATACTAAATTACTCGAGACCGACTTCTCCTTCCTTTTTCCTTGAACTTTCTTCCCCCTTTCTATCTTCCTCTTATCTTTTATCACTGACACCAGCGTAACCATGTGCATCGTGCACACAAATCTGGGCTTCTCCGATCACCTCTCTGATCATCAGTTCATCGACAACGTCCCCCTCAATCGGTACAATCACCCAAATCATCGAGATGACCTCGAAATCAAAAACGAGACGTTTGGTCGAACTGGAGCAAAACATCTTCGACCAAAATCCTCCTCGTCCCCACTGTCCTGACCACTAGAAATCACATGCCCTTGACCATCAGCTCCGCCGAAGACCCACGCTAACATCCCCCCACATCCGATCAACCCCGACGCTCCATAGACAACACCACGATCAAGTTTTTATCCTTTACCAAAATTAGGTTTGAAACCCTAAACCACTGCCGCGACATCACCTCGGTGGTTTATAAATTTCTCAACCATTTTTCAGGTGATCACGATACCACAACCTATCTTCAGCATGAACCACACCTTCCAGTTCACGGCCGATCACCAGATATTGGCCAAATTTCATTTTCAGTTGATCCCCCAATTACCACCTCAACAAGCCACTATAAATTCTAGTTCTTGCTTTGAAAATCATCATTTTTGAAGGGCTTTCAGATTACATAATCAAATCTGGATTTCGTGTAAATCGAATTTTTGATAAATCTGGAAATTCTCATTGTATATCCTTAGTTTGAAAAAAAGATCTAATAAAAGAAACCTGAAATCATTTTTAAATTTTGTATTACATTGTTGTAGTTAATTCACTTTTATGGATTATACCCTAAACTTCATTGCATGAGAGGATGTAAGTTTTATAAACAGGTTTTAAACCCTGTAAAGTAAGAACAGAGGCAACCCAAAATGACAGGCATAGAAAGTACACATGCCTTTTCACATTAACATATATGCACAAGATATTTTGACAACATAACTTCCAAATCAACCCATGCAACTAACTCAGATACTAAATTTTTTTTAAAGGGTGAAGGTTACTCACTTTTGTTTTCCAGAAGAATGAACAGAGTTCATTTGGTTGAAGAACTGCAGTTTTGTTTTTCCTGTAATCTTCCTCTAAATCTCTTTTCTTGTTTGTTGAATTGAACTTGAGTGATGATTTTTTTTTTTCTGGCTTTGTAGTTGTTTGAATTATTGTTGTTGCTTAAATTGAAGTTTTGTTTCGGTTTCTAAAATGGTATTCATTTCAGTTTTACACAGCAAAGAATGAATGAACTAAAAAGAAGAAATTGAGTGATATATAGAAGAGAAGTATATGCAGGCTGATATCAATATTTGTACAGGGTGAAATATTATTTTATAGAGTTTGTTCATTTGCAGATCTCGGCTGGAAGATCTTATACATGCTAGAGGAAATATCTTGTTCGTACTTTGTGTATTCATGTTTATTTGTTTTTAAGTATTCTTCTTGCCTGCATACTTGCCTACAGGCTACATACTTTGTTTGCCTTGCTTTTGCTTTTACATACTACTTGCCTTACTTCAATCCATACTTACCTGTACCTTCTTTTCTTTAGCTTACTTTAGCTTGCATATTTATATATTTATTTGTTTTGCTATAGTTACTTACTTTATACTTCATGTACACATGTATGTATAATCTTATTTGTATTATTTTGTATTGTTTACTTTGCTTATTTATTTGTTTGAATGCTTTTATTTGCATTACCAAGTTTGTATTTGTATTTGTTTGCATATAGCTATATGTTACTTTGATTAATTTGTTTGTTAATATTTGTTTTATACTTATTGTTTTTATTTATTTTATTTCTTTTCTTTTGTTAAATAGGTTTTATTCTATATGTATTTGTTCCATTCTTTTGTTTGTTTTTATCTTATCTTTATATTTGAATGTACTTCCATATTTAAATATGTGGTTAATTTATCTATGTATTAATTTTATTTTGTCTTGTAATTTAAAATCTTGTAATATAAATGAATATATTGTTTAAATTTTACCAATGTGTTTTCTTTGTACATCTATATCATATAAAATTTGTAACTTTATTTAATTTCCATTTTATATTTTAATTGTTATTATTATAATTAGTCTTTGAACCATTTATTTAAGATTTTTATTTCAAATCCAGCATATACATATATATATTCTCATATATGCAAATATTCAAATCAATTTGTCTTAATATATTTTATATATTGAATCGGGGAAACTCGCTGCCATTTAAAATCAATTTTACAATTTAAATTCAAAAATTCGATGAATTATTAATTTAAATTAAATTAAAATCTAGGGTCGTTACAGACTTCCCCCCTTAAAAGAATTTCGTCCTCGAAATTCGCAGGCACGAAATCAACACAGATAGATGAAAGATAGAGAAATATCTTTTCAGATCAAACTGGATATCAGTTCTGCATTTGGCTTACCAAATCAGAATATCAACAATAGATACAAGAAATTATAATAGAATTTCAAATTTAATTTTTAAACAAAATCATTTTATCGATACAATTCTAATCATTCTTCATATTCTATTAATCAATTTATAATTTCCAATTTATTCAAAATTTCCAATTTCTAATTCATTTATTAGAGTTTAAATCGAAAACCGATAAGAAATCGATGATATACGAAGTAATAATTTTCTACAACGATTCGTATGGCATCACCATACCAAAACTTCTTCTTGTAGCTGGTACGAAGAAATCAAAAGAATTAAGAAACGAATCAAAGAAAATTGATAGAGAAAGTTATTTCCACTGTTGTTACAGAGTATTGACCAATTATAGTCGTATTTCCCTGCCCTCTATCTCGTTCTCTTCTTGCACTCATACTCACTATCAGTGGATAGTAAGAAAATTTACTGAGACATTCAAACGGATATCTTAAGGATTACTCATTCTAGGATTTACTTCATCCTATCTCTAATGAGTTACTTAATGTGTTACACTCCTGAGCTAAAGTTCAACCCTTAGCTCTGATACCAAATGTAACGAGACGGATTTTGCCCGCTCAAAAATCGACATCCATACTTCAAATCGTATTCGAATGCCGTAGATCCAACCGTTCAAATCCGATTCGCCGGAGCTTATAACAATCATTAAGTAAACAACACAGCGGAATAAAGAATAATACATTGATATACAGCTTTGATACAAATAATCCAATAGATATCAATATACATCAGAGATATGATACAATAAAATAGCAGCGGAAAAAAAAAATAGATAACATCTAGCAGCGGAACAATATAACTCTAAGATAGTCTTCAAGGAAGAACTCCAGAAACTGCAACTCCATTTCCAAGAATCAATCCAGCAGAAGCTCGAACCCCCCATCACATAGCCCAAAGCTCAGCAAGACTGGTGTGGTCCAAAGACTGAACTCACTCTAGATAATCTACTAAACCTGACTATCTGAAAAACCCAACTCTAGACTGCTCGTGTAGAAAATAATGAGCACCCAGAGTTTAGGAAAGAAAACAATAAACTCCGGATCAGTCGTGGGACTGGTGTGAGCAACAAAAACAGTTTATCTTTTAAAACATTAAACAAAAGATTTTCAAAGTCAATTCGAAATGCTTTTTAGAAATGAGACTACCATAAGGCCTCCCGCACACACACACAATGCAAACGCAGAATCGGAGGAGATTTCTCCTTATGATAGTCAAAGATGCTTGATACGCATTAAAAAGACATTTGATATTATTACTAGTGCATAGTGTAGAAGAAATTCATTTCAAAAATAAAGATATAAATCTTAGCCAACATAGACATTTCGAACTATGCCTACTATAGCTACTATCCAAACAGTGTTGCGACACCATAAGTGAATAGCAGGTTCTACAATTAACACCGTACAAGTTTCGTATTGTTTCTTTGGATTTCCAACAAATGGTCAGGCCAAGGAACTTCCCATTGCCACATGAGAATGCCTCTGGAAAGACATCCCCGAGAACCAAACCGGAACTCTGCCAACACAAGGCCGGGTTACCCCTAACTGGGTAACTACTGACACGAGCACGCCATTCCCCGATCGTAAACGACCTTTCTCTCGGGATCCCGAAAACCAACAACCACAAAGTAATAAATTCGTAGTAACCACATAGGTTAAATATCTGGGCTCCATACCATGATATCACCTCTATCCAGAAGGAAATGTACATACCCTAAGGGGAGCTACAGCAACCCCTAATAACCTTGCCGCATCTTTCCTTTTTTGACCATTTCCGGGATGTGAGGCTCGACGAATTCACGTCCACAAAAACATACTTTATACAAAAGCCATGCTTTGGGTCAACAAATGATCAACACAATGATCACTAAGATAGACGATCAAATAAATGATCCTATCACAAATAATCAACACAATGATCATTTCAGCAACACTTGGCATGTCACATTACCAAATTGGGAATATATCGCTGATAACTTCAACTATATAACCTTTGAGCACATACGTCTCAAAGAAGGGTGTTAAGCAAAGAATAAATTCTCCGCCACCAACAGAAATATATTTGAAAGAAATCGGCTTTATATCTCAACTTGTAATGTCAGGCATACAATCCATACAAGTCTGTTCTGGGTTCGAACAGAACCGAAGGCACTTCCAAAGAAGTCCTTGCAATCCGGGTATTCACAATCCCGATCGGACTTCCCATCACTTAGGAAATCTCTATACCGGAGCAACTCAGTGCAGAGACAATCGATAGGTTATCCTATCGTTCTCGCAAATACCCGGTCTTCACCACCGGTCTTCAAATGCTATCCATATACGTCGTATCACTATTCGGAATGGGTTATATGACACCAAGGTCCTCTCCCGGTTAAACCGAATAGTGAGCGCAACATTTAAAAACATATGGATATGGGATTTCAATTAAGTCACAACTTAATAATTCAAATTTTCTTTCACATGGTTTAAACCAATTTCCATTTCAAATCTTTTTTTAAAACAAAAGGATTCAATTCACGAAGTTCACTTACTTTCACAAAGATTCATTCATAGATTTTCAAATCGATCTCCGTTTCAATTTGATTAACTCGTTAAATCTTTAAAGTAAAGATTCAACTTATAACTTTCAAAACAATTTCATTTCGAATGGTTTAAACAAATCATCATTTTAAATCTGTTAAAAATAAACAGATTCAATTTATAGCTTTCAAACAATTTCATTCATAACTTGGAAACTATTTTTTTCCAATTCAATCCTGAAATTCCTTTAACTTAAACTGGAATTTCATTTCTTATATGAAAGCTTTTATCATTTGAAAACAACAGTTCCATTTCAGAAAATCTGATTCATCCATACGAGTTGAAATTCTTGGGTTAAATTCAAATTCCCAAAATTTTACTTTTAAAATGGTTTAAATTCATATAACTTGTACAGCATCTTAAATCCCTAGTTTCGAATCATAGAATTCGATTTCAAACTTGAATTCAAATCAAATTATTTAATCTCAAAACTTAATCAAGTTATTTGAAAATAAGTTTTATCTTTGAAATTCCATTTCAAAAGCTTTTCACTTTAAACCCAACCCATTCCCAAAATCATTTGAATTAAAATATTCAACTTTTAAACTATTTCAAAATCTATGACTTAATCGATTCCCTCGTGAAATCCATATTTGTGTGTGTATAAGTGTGGTCCAGGGGTTCAACACAATAGTGCGACATCATTCAATCATCATAGATCAAAACACAGAATATAGTTGATAAACGATATAAACTATACGCTTATCACTCGTTCACAGATTCACAGATAATATACAATGTAAATAAATGAATAAATCATACACAGCTCAATCCACAGTACAAAATATCACAATCAGTTAGGACAATCAATTCAAGGCATTTCATACAATAGGAACATCCATAAGTAAGTTCAAGCATTTAATGATCATTTATAAGCAGGATTAATTAATTGTTTAATCCTAATAAATTCAATTTATTTCCAATTTAATCAATTACTTGTGAGTTAATTATCAAATCTTGATTAATTAATTAATTACAAATCATTTGATATTAATTTATTTATCAAATACTTTAGTTAATTAACTTATTCATAATTAATCATATTAACTAGATTAACCTCTGAACCAATTACATAATAAATTAACCCCTTAATTGATTATTTTAAGAATTTAAACTTTTAATTACTTATCATAAAGTAATTATCTCATAACCATAAATCATTAATTTCCAATTTAATCTAATAATTTTCCTAAACTAATTTAATTACTTTAATAAATCAAAATCCTTAATTACTTTCATTAAGTGATTACATTTAAACAATTTATAATTGATTATCTAAATAAATCAATCCAATTAATTATTAAAATTAATCACCTTAATTAATACTTTAATAATCCTTAGTTAATTATCTTCATTAACTAATAACATTTCTTAATTTCTTTTAATTAATCTCTAATTATAAATAGATCTAAATCATTAATTTACAAATTTAATAAATTATCCATATTTATAATATTAGTTAAATTACTTAATTATCTATTGCTTCTAAGGTAATTCATTTCTTTGTTAATGACTTCAATAATATTAAAGTGTAAAACATTCCACTTTTGAATTTAATTTTCATTACATTTTTACTTACAAATTTAAGTTAAAACAAATTATTTAACTTCCATTTAAAAACCTTTTATAAAGGAAGTTTATCAAAAATCAAGTTTAAATAATTGTTTGAAAACAAATCTACTTTTTTTTTAAAAAAAAACTGTTTGATTTTAAATTTGTTTAAAACACATTTAGACTTAAAAACTGATTTAAATTCCCAGGATTCAAAATGAATTTGAATCCACTAATTTAACTTTGATTTAAACTTGTTTTAACTTCTTGATTTTAAATTCTTTATTTAAAATCCAACTTTATTTTAAAACTTAAAGATTTAAGAGTTTATTTGAAAACTGAACTTAACTTTAAAATTTTGAACCACCGTTGAAATCTTGTTTCCGGGTTCAAGTTCATTTGAATTTCTTTAAAATTTCAATTTGCAGACAGGTTTCTGTTTTTTTTTTTTTTTTTTTTACCTGGAAACCATCTACGCGAGCCGCTACTATGTTTCCTTCGAGTCTAACGCGTCAAAGACTTCGAGCACAAATACTAAATTACTCGAGACCGACTTCTCCTTCCTTTTTCCTTGAACTTTCTTCCCCCTTTCTTTCTTCCTCTTATCTTTTATCACTGACACCAGCGTAACCATGTGCATCGTGCACACAAATCTGGGCTTCTCCGATCACCTCTCTGATCATCAGTTCATCGACAACGTCCCCCTCAATCGGTACAATCACCCAAATCATCGAGATGACCTCGAAATCAAAAACGAGACGTTTGGTCGAACTGGAGCAAAACATCTTCGACCAAAATCCTCCTCGTCCCCACTGTCCTGACCACTAGAAATCACATGCCCTTGACCATCAGCTCCGCCGAAGACCCACGCTAACATCCCCCCACATCCGATCAACCCCGACGCTCCATAGACAACACCACGATCAAGTTTTTATCCTTTACCAAAATTAGGTTTGAAACCCTAAACCACTGCCGCGACATCACCTCGGTGGTTTATAAATTTCTCAACCATTTTTCAGGTGATCACGATACCACAACCTATCTTCAGCATGAACCACACCTTCCAGTTCACGGCCGATCACCAGATATTGGCCAAATTTCATTTTCAGTTGATCCCCCAATTACCACCTCAACAAGCCACTATAAATTCTAGTTCTTGCTTTGAAAATCATCATTTTTGAAGGGCTTTCAGATTACATAATCAAATCTGGATTTCGTGTAAATCGAATTTTTGATAAATCTGGAAATTCTCATTGTATATCCTTAGTTTGAAAAAAAGATCTAATAAAAGAAACCTGAAATCATTTTTAAATTTTGTATTACATTGTTGTAGTTAATTCACTTTTATGGATTATACCCTAAACTTCATTGCATGAGAGGATGTAAGTTTTATAAACAGGTTTTAAACCCTGTAAAGTAAGAACAGAGGCAACCCAAAATGACAGGCATAGAAAGTACACATGCCTTTTCACATTAACATATATGCACAAGATATTTTGACAACATAACTTCCAAATCAACCCATGCAACTAACTCAGATACTAAATTTTTTTTAAAGGGTGAAGGTTACTCACTTTTGTTTTCCAGAAGAATGAACAGAGTTCATTTGGTTGAAGAACTGCAGTTTTGTTTTTCCTGTAATCTTCCTCTAAATCTCTTTTCTTGTTTGTTGAATTGAACTTGAGTGATGATTTTTTTTTTTTTTCTGGCTTTGTAGTTGTTTGAATTATTGTTGTTGCTTAAATTGAAGTTTTGTTTCGGTTTCTAAAATGGTATTCATTTCAGTTTTACACAGCAAAGAATGAATGAACTAAAAAGAAGAAATTGAGTGATATATAGAAGAGAAGTATATGCAGGCTGATATCAATATTTGTACAGGGTGAAATATTATTTTATAGAGTTTGTTCATTTGCAGATCTCGGCTGGAAGATCTTATACATGCTAGAGGAAATATCTTGTTCGTACTTTGTGTATTCATGTTTATTTGTTTTTAAGTATTCTTCTTGCCTGCATACTTGCCTACAGGCTACATACTTTGTTTGCCTTGCTTTTGCTTTTACATACTACTTGCCTTACTTCAATCCATACTTACCTGTACCTTCTTTTCTTTAGCTTACTTTAGCTTGCATATTTATATATTTATTTGTTTTGCTATAGTTACTTACTTTATACTTCATGTACACAGGTATGTATAATCTTATTTGTATTATTTTGTATTGTTTACTTTGCTTATTTATTTGTTTGAATGCTTTTATTTGCATTACCAAGTTTGTATTTGTATTTGTTTGCATATAGCTATATGTTACTTTGATTAATTTGTTTGTTAATATTTGTTTTATACTTATTGTTTTTATTTATTTTATTTCTTTTCTTTTGTTAAATAGGTTTTATTCTATATGTATTTGTTCCATTCTTTTGTTTGTTTTTATCTTATCTTTATATTTGAATGTACTTCCATATTTAAATATGTGGTTAATTTATCTATGTATTAATTTTATTTTGTCTTGTAATTTAAAATCTTGTAATATAAATGAATATATTGTTTAAATTTTACCAATGTGTTTTCTTTGTACATCTATATCATATAAAATTTGTAACTTTATTTAATTTCCATTTTATATTTTAATTGTTATTATTATAATTAGTCTTTGAACCATTTATTTAAGATTTTTATTTCAAATCCAGCATATACATATATATATTCTCATATATGCAAATATTCAAATCAATTTGTCTTAATATATTTTATATATTGAATCGGGGAAACTCGCTGCCATTTAAAATCAATTTTACAATTTAAATTCAAAAATTCGATGAATTATTAATTTAAATTAAATTAAAATCTAGGGTCGTTACAGTTATGGCGGGGGCCCGCTTCTTTTTAGGAGAAGTACTAAGTGACTTAATGAGATTTCTTACGATGTCAGCTAGTGAGAACCATGTAGGACCCGCCATGGGTTTGGTCTTAAATGATGGGGACCTACCTATTTTATAGGTCTAAAATGGTCAAAGTCTGCCTATGTCCCATGAAAGAGGTATTAAGTGGTTTGGAGGTTTTCTCTCTCACATCATTAATGATAGTTGTATCAGAATTTGGAAATGTGTAAGGTATTAAAGGACGGGGATCTGCCTAGGTATAAATGGTAGCTCTGCCTGATCACCAATAGAGGGTATTTATTAATTTGGCAGCTTTCTCTTGCATCATTGATGTTAGTTGCATTAGAATATTGAAATTGGAATGGAAATGCCTTAGGGCTTACAGTTAAAGTTATTAGTATTTATAGCACTATAGGGTGACTGTTACATTTGGTATAGTCTTAAATACGCATGACTTCTTATTTAAATAATACTGCCCAAGTACAATAATGGTAAAGCTTGAGATTTTTATTTCACTAAACATTTGTTGTTCTGACCCACTCCTCATTACATCACAGGTTAGAAAGAGTAATTCTGATTTTGGAGAAGAAAGTGAAGGTGAAAGCTTATGGCAATTATCTATCTATTTATGCTTAAGTGTTTTATTGTACTCAATTTAGATAGTTATTTTATTTTGAGATATTGTACTATGAAGGCATTGTGTAAACCTTTTGTGATATTTACCATGTTTTGTTTATAAAATGGTTTTCTTTTATGAAATGGGAACTTATTTCCGATATTATACTTTATTCATTCCGCTGTGAGGTTCTAAAAGTATAGATAGATAGCTCTGTATACTATATATTATTTTAATTTTATCAGCCTAAGAGCTCGTCTTGAGATGGGCTTAACGTTCGACAGGCTTTTATTAGGTCGAAATTAGGTCCGTTTTAGGGCTGGTTATTACATTTGGTATTAGAGCTTAGCTTACTTGGCAATGATGAGGTATACGTAATAGTGGCATACTTGTTATTTTTGAAACTATTTTTCAAATATCTACTATATGTTATATACTTAATTTGAATTTACTCTATAGTTTCTAACCATAGAAGTTGTCATGACCATATTCCAAATGGATGTGTGAGGTGACTATGGATTGGAAAAACGGGTAGAGTTGGGAATGGATGACAAAGGTCATATTGTAAGGAATGTAAAAGGAATAGATTATAACTCTAAGATTAGTAGGGCTATAAGTGTACAACAAATGGGGAGTTACGATAATTTAATTAGGATATGAATAGGCTAATTAAAGAGATCATTAAGGTAATTGTAGGATTATAGATTGGATAAGTTGTAACTTTTAAAAAAATTAATAGAAAATGAATGTGAAATAAGTGAGGAGTTATAACGAATTACATGGATTAATGAGGCCATCGAATAAGTAAACTAATGTCTTTAGGAAACGTCCATTAAGATAATAATCATTTAATATGGACCAAGTGACATTTATGGGAATGATAAATAAAAATGTTAGGTATTGATTAAATATTATATGGTCGGATAGTTGTGAATATCCGAAAGTAAGGGATGAAAAAAGAAAAAATGCAATACAGAAGACAATTATTAAGAAGTTTTTGTTTCGAAAAAGATTTTATAAAAATTAAACTCCATTTGAAAGATTTGATAAAATGGTTGTCTTTGGAAACTTCCTTGAAAAGTTTTTCAAAGGATTTATTAAGGAGCAGTTGTTTTGAGGAAAAAAATAGGAATATTGGAAATTCATAAGTTAGAAATTTGGTTAAGGCGAAGGTTTATGAGTAAAAAGAAGTCGTGGCTTCAAAAGTTTTAATTAAAAGGTTTTCGACAAAAAGGGTTTTCTATTGAAACTCTTTGTTTAAAATTTTGCTCGCTTAAAAAGTTTTCATTTTAAAGATTTTCGATAAAGGGATTTTTCCTTTTGAAATAAATTTAAAATAGAATGTTGGTTGAACTTGATGATTTTTCCTATTCATAAATTAGAAGTTCTTTAAAATTATTCTTTTTAAAATAGAAATGGAACTTGATTAAAAATGAAGAAGCCATTTATATATGAAAAATATAAACAAAGGCAATAGTGAGAGATTTGGATAGGAATAACGCTTAGAACTTATAAAATATGATTAGTAATCTAGTTAGAGATAATATAGGAGAAATACTGAGACCAGATAGGAAAATGTTGGATAAGAGTTTACCGTGTCTACTCCACTTTTCATTGTTTATAATTACAGAAGATGTTTTTGAATATTTTGAACTAAAATACTAACTTACAAAGGAATAAATCTTTGATATAGAAATTTTTGAAATTGGGAATTAAGCAATCCTTTCTGAATTTTAATTTAAAAATAAGTTCTGTTCAGTAATTAAGTTTTGAATGTTCGGGGTTAACGATCTTACTTTTTAAAGAAGAAGGTTTTTAAGGCAAAAGTGATTGAGAAAGGTATTTAATGTACTATGTAATTTTAGAACCTTTGAATTTGGGTTAAAATATAGCGGTAAATGTTTGAAATTTTTTAAAAATTGAGTTCAAATATTTGTTTGAAGGTTTTGTCTACATGTTTAACAAAAAAATGGAATAGATATTTAGAATAAAATAAAACATGGTTTTTAAATGTTTTTAAGAATTTAATTTGCCCAAACGACTTTTGAAAAGTTGGAAATTCTTCTGAAAGTTATGCTTAAAAGTTTTCTTTTAAGATGTATAAATTCTTTTGTAATTTTGAATTTCAAATGTCGAATACTAACGTAATATGGATTTCTAAGTTTATATTTTATGGGGTAGATAGGGATCGCTATCTAAGTAAAAAGGGTTAAAGGTTTTAGGATATGAATAAAATAAGAATAACATATACAACCTGATTTGGAAATTCGAAATCGGTCCTAAGCAATTATTTGTAGAATGTTGGTAAACTGTAAAGATATTCCAGATCTTTGATTGGATTGTATGTTACATTGCCCTTGGAATGTGAATTTCCATATTTTGATTTATTGAGGCAGGCTCCGTGTAAGGTCAATAAATTACCTAATTCCTTAAATATATAAAAAAGCAGTGTTTGAATTTACAAAGGATATTCCAAAAGGGAAAGAGATGTGTAAAATAGGGATACTTTTTTCTGTAGTTTGCACCGTTCGTTTTAATAAAAGAAAAGGAAATAATCCATTATAATTTCAAACAAGGCAAAAGTTTCACTTATGTTTGATTTATGAATTTTTTAACGATTATCCTTTTTGAAAGGACGACTCTAATAAAATAAAATATGGGAAAGAATGTTATATTTAGAAATTAATAATTAGGAATAAGAAACATGTAAATATCATAATTTATAATGGTATTCATATTAGTTATAAATAGTGTAGTAATTATAGGACTAGGACTTATAGAAATTAATTACAGATTTAATGGGCTATAAAATTGTAATTAATAGTGAATAAAAAGGAAATTGGGTAGGGGACAGATTAAGAAATCTAATATGATAGCTGTACAAGGATACAATACTCAAAATAAGAAGATTTTGAATCTAGTAATGGATTGAAATGGATTTAATAAGATTGATTAGAGATTGTCAATTTTGACATTAATGACCGGCTATTATAAGTAATGGTTAGTACTAGAACTAAGAAAATAAATTTAGAAAGGTGGGTAATGGTGGACTTACATTCTAGGAATGTACATCTTAAATAAGTAAGGAGCATTAGGACCCAACAACATTAACACCTGTTAATAATTAAGGTAGCTTGTAGTAAAATTTTCTTTAAAGATTTTTTGGATTGAAATCGCTAGTAGTCTCCTTTAAGGAAAAGTATTTGATATGGTATAAGACATGTTCCAATTTTATCAGTGTTGATTTTAGGGATGGGACTAGACCGCTAAAGAAATGTATATACTAAGGAACGTTGTAAATAAAGAATTTTATAAAGACACTTAACTAGCGATAAACCGAAGATAAGACTAGAAGTTAGCAGGGAAATCAGAATGCTTCAAACCTAAAGCTTGTGTGAGTGTCACCATTCACCCTGAATGGTTGTATAGGGATATGAAAAGAATTTCTAATTAGTCAAGGATGAAGAAAGAGCCACTAAATTTGTTCTAAATATTTGATGTGCAAAAGGATTAAAGCTAGACAAGGAAAGCTCGGAAGGTTGTCATTATCATTAGAGGTTTCGACTTGGAAATGATGGCATATATCGATGGAATTTATAGATCGATTTCCTAAAATTAATGAAGCTATATAGGTTAGCGTAGATTGGATCATTTTGCTTTCGTTGGAAGTAATAAGATGAAGCATCTCTAGCACAGAGTGTGTTAATGGAGTGGTGCAACTACATAAAGTTTCAGTTAGCATTATCAGTGATAGAGGCTCTTTGTTTATTAAGGAACTGTTAAGAAGTCTTACAGTCTGCTTTGGGAACGACTTTGTATCTTAGCACCGCTTACCACTCCTAGACCAATGGTTATACGGAAAGGGTAAACAAGAATTTTTTGGAGATGTGGAAAGTTTACATCGTGGATTTTGGAAGGTTTTGGAGAAGGTAGAAATGTTGAGGCGGTAGTTGAGGGTCAAATAAGACCGTAAGGAGTCCTAGGTTGATAAGCGAAGATATGAATTAAAGTTTTTAGCTAGGGACATGTTCCCCTCTTAGATGGGTTATGAGGTTTGGTATTTTTGGGAAGTTGAAGCCTATGTTCATTGGGCCTTTATCAATTTTAGAGAGGGTAGGGAAACTTATTTATTGCATAGAGCTTCCGAACTAGTTAGCAGGAGTCCATGACATCTTTCATGTTTTATACTTAAGGAAATGTCTACATGACATTGCCTCTGAAGTAAAGCCTGATCAGTTAATTAATGTTAAAAACGGAGCCTATCACCTCCTCTTTCTCGCTCAGTTAGTGGAATATGGTATCGAAAGGCTTCGTAATGAAGAAAATCAGGTTGATTTGAGTAGACAGGGAGATAACCTAGCAGAAAGCACATGGAAAACCGAGGAAAAGATGAATGTTTCTCATCCCAAGCTTTCGTTTAGTAAATTTCTCTCCCCAAAAAGATACGTTTTTGGTTGCATCGTGATTGCTAGATTGGATGGTAGGAGATGGTTGCCACACTTTTTACTATTATTGCACTTATATAGAATTTTTTGTATATTTAGGATGCTTGCATACATGCCTATATGTCACGACCTTGCATTCACGCTAGGACTAAGCTCACCTATAGTATGTTTGCATACATAATCGCATTCCATTTTTGGTTGAATAGATGTTTGTGTAGATTATTTTAAATAAATTTGTTATATAACATGGCTATTGAGCGCGTGTTATACTACCTTCCCTTGACGATTTGAATCGCATATCTTTTTTAAAGGGAGGAGAAAGTAACTTCCCGTAAAATTTAATAAGAAAATAAGTAATTAAATTAAGGTTAAAAATGAAAATTTTGTATATTACGACATAGTAGATAGTTCCACGGATCCTTAGAGGATGGAAATACCAAACATCCTTTGAGTTACTTGTATTTCAATTGATATTTCACTTGAGTTGGATTTATTGATATAAGAATGTTAATCCTGACTCAAGTGTTTTGTGTTTTGCTTTGCGCTCGGGTCAGACTGAGTGTTACACCATTCGAGATTCACCTTTGGAGTTGGAACTTCGCTTGAAGATCCATCTTTATCTATTCAGCTTTTAGCTTTCCACTTATTTTGTCCAGACTCATGGCTTATGTATTAGAGTTTCATCTTTATTAGAGATTCTGTTGTATTTTATTTCAAACTCAGTTGTTTATATAGTAGCTTCATGAACTACAATTTATCTATTCTGCTGCTTATTGTTATGTTACTCTGTGTCTGTGATTCTCTGATTACTTTATTTACTGTATATGATGAGTTTTGCCAAATATAAATTAACAATCTGTTATTTTGAGCAATTCAAGTGCGACATGTGCGGATGTGAATAGTAGAAAATACCGGGTTGTTACAGTAGGTATCAAAGCTCTGGTTAGGTAAAACTTAACATATATAATAAAATTTAATTATAGAATCGCCTTCGTTCGAGCTTAAATCTCCTCCTCTTTGATTCTGATTTCCTTTGAATTTTGGAACTTCCCCATTCGTTCTGAAATCCATTCTTTCCTCTCCCAATTCGTGTTTCCTTGATTCTGGAGCATCCCATAGGTCCACTGAATAATTTGTAAAGGGGTGAAACTCTTTTACAACAGGCACTAAATCACCAGAGATTTCTAAATCCTCGGTTTAGATGCTGTTATCTCTTGTTATGTTTGAATTCTCTTCTCTTGCGATCGGATGTCGATTTGCCTAGAATTCGGCACCGATCTTATTATTGAAGTCACGGTTAACCCGGTTAAGGCCCGCGATTTATATAAGTCTATCCATCTTCCTATTTTTGAAATTTAATCACCTTATCTTTGTATTGAGCTTATCTTTTGTTAGATTCTCTTTGATTAAAGTTCCTCTAATTTGACTCTCTATCCTTGTTTTGGAATTTATTCTCGAATCATCGAGCGAGGGAGCGTATTTGAAATTAATATGAATATCTTATATTGTGTTATTTGAGTTGTTAAGTTTGTATTTTGGGTTTCGATCGATTCGTCTGATCAACGCTACCGATAGGAATTCCAAATCACTTGAACAAAGCAAACTGACACAATATTGTTTTCAAATTTGGCAAATGAAAAATAAATTTTGTATGATTATATTATATATAAATATAAGTATAATTTCTTGAAATTAAATGGTTGAATGAAATTGGTTGTTAGAAATGATAGTATTTGATTTTCATTTATTGTTTTGCAAACCATTGACTATTGCAACATGATATAGATAAATGAAATTATAAAACATGGGTTAAAAATTCAATTTGGAGTTAAAATGAATTTAAATTAAGAATTTGAGAATTTGAATTCTTGGTATTTTTAAAAAATTTGGCTTTTAAAATTTTGGAATAATATTATTTGAAAGTATATTCGAATGGAAATTGTTTCAAAAGAAATTTTTTAAAGGAATTAAGTTCGTACTCTCTTCGGTTGTCGCTGGAAAATAATTTCGGTGATGACTGCAACATCATCGACATTCATTTTCGAGTTTCAAAGTGGAGAAATGAGTTAGTAGCTTTGCTAAACTTTGTTTTGGAAAATAGATTTGATTTGAAATTCTTGAATACGATTTCATTTATATAATATATATCTAAATAATTATTTCAAAATAGTTTGAAGTGAAACCTGAAATTTCAATCTTAAGTTTATATTAAGAAATGATTTTACTGAAATAAAGTAAAATTTTGAATAATTGGAATATCTAAAATTATAAATAAAATTTAACCAACTTGAAATAGTTGAATTTGAATAAAAACTTATTTTTGTAACACTAAATTAGATTCTAATATATGTAACTTGCCTAAAATATTCAAAAAATTAAAATGTTAGGATATAATAAAGGGTTGTACAAGAGAAAACTTAAGTAATAAACTGCTCAAACTAAAATCTGGCTCAATATAAATGTTGAAAATAAAAAGGAAAATTTGTATAGTATTTAATTGCACCCATAAACATTTATATAAACTACCCTAGAAAGTTTAAATGTATTTGGAATGTAATTGGATAGTATACACTATGATATATGTAATAATGTCAACTGATATATTACTGTTAATAAATTGGATAATAAAAAGGGAAATTTATTTATTGAATAATATATGATTATAAAATGTATACACCTAATATATGTTGCAAATATATATTAAGTGAAATAAATTAAATAAATTAAAGAGAAGACCATTTAAGTAGATAAGTATGAACTTAAGAATAAGGAATTTGAATTTTAGTGGAATCAACTTAGCCGAAGGTAAATGGATAAAATAAATGAGTTGATTTAAAAATGAATTTGTTTGAAAGAAAGTTGATAAAGTGAAAGAAAATCAATTTCAAATTGAATGACTATCTATTAATTGAGTAAAATGGATTAAACCAAGTTGTTGAATATTAATTTATTTATAATTGAAATCAATATGGTTTTGAATAGTTCAAGTTGAATGTTGAGGTGAAATTAACTACGGTTGATCAAATAGATTTAATAAATGAGTAAAATAAAACAATTTTTGTCATGAAATTTGTGCAATAAATGTTAATAAATGGAAAACAAATCAATTGAATAAAATATATGAAAATGAAATCAACCAAATGTGAACACCACAAATTTGATTGATTAAATAAAATAAATTGGAATCAATTAATTTAATATAAACCAATTATTAAATAAATGTAGTTTTTATGGTTTAAATTAATTGTATATTGTTGTATTTCATTCTATTTTTCTTTATGGTTGCTTCTATTCTCCTACCTCCTTCATTTTCGGGAACGAAAAGTTTTGAGTGGGGGATAATGTAACGATCCGTAAAATTTTAAAGGTTTTAATAACATAAATAATTGAAATTTTGTGAAATTTTAAATTATAAAACTTGGAAACAAAATTTCATATTTGGAATACGTCTAATTAAACATAGTAAATGGTAAATTTTCATCTGGTAACATGGAAGTTTATTTTATTGTATAATTTTATTTCAATTCAAATCAATTAATAAATGATGATAGTAAAAGGTTTTCCAAACCTGAATATTTTTATACAATAAATATTTTAAATCATCTTTTGAGTGAGACGTCATATTTTGTTTCTTCAAATTTGGACTGCTACTGCTCCGTTTATCTTAATCCGGCAGATTTGCAGCATTTTTGGTACCGATATCGACTTTTGATCGGATGATCTTACCACTGATATCTGTATGCCATTTTGATCATCTCGTCATGCTGCTTTCTGTAGTATATTCGTTTATGTGTTTTGGAGTTTGGAAGATGGTGAAATCTATGGAACGATTTCCGTATCGGTTGCGCAATTTGGGCTTTTGGATTTCTGGTGACCATTCATTGCTCGACCATATTATTTCAAAAGCCATTTCCTTTACTCTTCTCGGAATCAATGCATTAATTAATTTATATCTTGACTGTTCATTTTTGAAGTAAAATAACGGTTCAATTTTCATTTTTGCTTTAATAACCTTTTACTGAATCAATTGACAGCTGTTACCATTCCTATCATTTCAATTTATATTCACAGTGGTACGTTTCTTTTTCCCCTCTCTCTCCTTTAATTCTATTTATAGCTTTTGAAAGAAAACTGTATATTATTTTTATATCTATAAAACATGGCCTCTCAATCTTCTTTTAATTTATATATTCGGCTGTCATCTTCATTTGAAAAGAAATAAAATACATCATCGTTTGCTTTTTCTTTTTTATGCAAGCCTGTTATCTTCCTCCTTGAACATTCTCATCTGTTGTTTCAACTCATTTTTCCCATTTTGCCACACAACCCAGTTCTTCTTCATGATAGCACGCCTCCCCTCAACGGTGCATGCTCTACCTCTATCCCAAAGCCCGCGTTCCTTCCAACCTTCAATCACCGAAGCCATACCACGACCAGAGCCGACCGAACATCTTCCCACCAACGAACTTCGGCCTCCGCCTCACCAGCTTTCATCTCCTCTTCCAAGCCGAACCTCTAGCTTCGACTCCTCCTTCTACCTTGCAACAACCTCTGTTATTTTGGTATGCAATATTTTAATATGTTAGGGTATGTATATTATATATTATTATGTTAGTTTATATATATGTGTCAAAATGTTATATATGAGTTAAATATATATATAAGTCATACACTCGGTATATGTTATACAGTTATATATATAATAACTATGAACTATTAGATTTTTTTTAAAAGCAGGCTCATGTTAGGTTATAAATACTGTAAGTTGTATTGATATAGTATGTTATATATTATATAACCTGTGTCATTTGAGTTGTATATGTTTCTAGATTTTTGTATAACAGCTTATATATATATATATATATATATATATATATATATATGTTAGTACCCTGATACATATGTACTATGGTATGTTGGTATTTTTTACTATATATATAATATTATGTTGATATTTTGCAGTGAGTATATCTGTATATGATTGCATTTACATATTGTCTGCATATATATGTTATATAGTTTGCATGAGGTATTTATTTTTCATTTTGGTTTCAAATGCAATATATTTGGTTATCAATTGAACTGATTTTGCCCCTTTTTGTTTTGTAATAACTTATATTTTGTTTAAATAAATGATGTTGTTATAAACCTTGATTTCGAAAATACATTGATTTTTAATATTACTTTATATGTAATATACAGAGATTGTGATATAACATATATATGTCCAGACTCGAATATTTACTTTAATATGAAATGATAATATTGAATGTCGAATGGATATATATGTAGGTTTGGTTCGTGATTCCTTTATATCCTATATTGTTTAAGGATATTTCTATGCAGGTTTTGATTTTAAACGTATTTGTATGTTATGTTTGGGGTATTGATTATGTTTTAATGATACATTTGTAATATTCTTAGCTGTATGTTCTGTTAGGTATGTAAGTTTGTGTTAGTTTTATAAAAAAAAATTAGTGTATTATATATTGTTTGTGTTGAAGATATAGTAGATTTTTATATATATTATATTACTTATATAAATTATATTTATATATTGTTTTATAAGTTGTAGCATGTCAGTTATGTTGTATAAGATTATAATGAGTTTTACATATGTATATTTATATAATATGTTATACTTACGTTGCTATTAATAGTTTTGAAAGTGTGTATATATATATGTATATGTATATGTATTTATTTCAAATTATGTTTTGAAGATATGTTTGTTTATTATATGTGTTTTATTTAAAATAATGTTTCTTAAATACATATATATATATTTAAATTTAAAATGTGTTTGAATTTAGAATATGATTTTTTTATATATGTAAATAGTTACACATAGTTATGTATATAAGTTCACTCTTACCAATTATCTTCAACGATCCTGTTCTGATTTGATTCCATCTACTCCAATTTATCAGCTTTGTTCGTCGAATTCGTGCCAATCTAGCTTTGCTTTGAAATTCTGCTTGGATTCGTAACTCATCTCATTCTTGTTCATCTCCAGCCTCGAAAGGTGAGCAATCACTCACGATTAACATTTTTATGTTTATTAAATTTGATTTCAATTGCAATGAAAATTGAAATATGCTACTATTAGTTATTTACATTGCTATACGTATGCTATTTTCTGCATCTATTCACCTGTGACATCTGACACCATTATTTGTTATTTATATTGATGATATATGCATGTTATATTATTATCATATATGTTATCACTCTGTAATTTCCCAATTAGTATAGAATTCACTAGGGGTTCAAATGATACATACCCAAATGATTTATAGAATAAGAGAAAATTGTTATGGGTTGAAATGATAAATGTGACGGCCCGGCCCGACGTTTGAAAATTGACATCCAACACATCACCCGTATTCGAATGCCGGAGATTCAAACATTGGAGTCCAGTTCGCTGGAGCTTATAACATATTAGATGATAAACACAGCGGAAACAAAATGATAACTTCATTGATATACAACAGATGGATACAACATTGATACAATAATGACTACCGACATCAGAGCACTGTATATATATCATACAATAACTAAACAATAACATAACAGCGGAATGACATCTGCAGAGGTCTTCAAAAGAATCCAACCTACTGCGACTGCATCCAAGCTCCAAAAGCTTTTAGATCCAAAAGGCTTCAAAAACCAAAAGCTTCCAAAAACTTCAAGGACTTCCAAAATCTACATCTACTATCTGAACTAGCTCCAGAATATGGATAAACAGACTCTAGGCTGTCCGTGTGGAAAATTATGGGAATCCAGAGTTTACGAAAGGGAACAATAAACTATGGGTCAGTCATGGGACTGGTGTGAGTAAACATAAAACAGTTGTTTGTATAAAAGAAATTACAAAAAGAAAACCGTTCATGCTTTTTGAAAATGAAACTACCATAATGTCTCCCGGCACACACTCAATACAATTGCACACATGAGGAAGGTTTCTCCTTATGATAGTCAAACATGCTTGATACGTGAAAATCCTTTCGATGTTATTATTAGTGCATAGTGTGAAAAACATTTCGAAAGTATAATATTAATCTTGGCTAGCATACATACCATTATAGTATACCTACTGTAGCTACCATGTTAAATGGCAGGTTCTACAACTAAAACCGTACAGGGCTCGTATTGAGTGATTGGATTTCTAACAAATGCCAAGGCTAAGGAACTTCCTTTTCGAATGGGTATGCTTCTAGAGGGACCCCCCGAGAACCTAACCGGATCTCCGCCAACACAAGGTTGGGTTACCTCTGCAACTAGGTAACTAACTGTCATGAGTATGCCATCCCCCGGTCGTAACCGACCTTTATCGAGGGCCCTCAACACCAACAACCACGTAAGCAAATTATCTAAGCTCCATACCAGAATACCACTTTTTATCCAGGAGGAAATGCACATACCCTGAGTGTAACGGACCGCCTTTTTATACGCTTTAAATCGACGATAAACCACACACGTCAAACTTAAAGCATACAAAAGGGTGGATTGTTATGGGGTAAATAAGAAAAAGCAGAGAAAGAAAAAGAACAAAACAGAATCTTGCAGCGGAACGATAAAATATAATAATCAATATATAGTTCATGAAACTGTTTACAAAATATTCGATTATACTTATATAATACATATCAGAGTTACACATACCAGAGAATAATAAGTAATGCAACAGAATAGTGGAATAATATAATAGACAATAGTAATGCACCCTTCTTCTTCGTCCTCTAGAAATAAAGTCTTCGAATCCTGAAATGCTGAGGTTGACCCGAGTGAATTAAAAAGACAAAACATTCGAGTCAAAACTAAAATGTCTTATGTAAGTTAAATCAACAGTAAATAATATGAGTGGAACGATGTCAAAGATGTTTACAGGATTTGACATCTCTTATCCAATGTCTAACGTGAGTGCAGTAACTTAAGAGATCCTCGGGATTCACATCTCCTAAGGATCCGTTAAACTATTTTCTATGTAGTAATATATGCTATTATAATAATGTCTATTAGTAAAATAAAATCACTTTCTAATAGCGATAAGGGGTTACCCGTATAGCCCTTACCATATAATAGTCACAATTGTCCATCCAGTATCAGTGCATCTCTAGATCGGGAGACTACCCTAAATACTCCATGGGCCACGGGAGAAAATAGGTGACACGGCACACAAGGCAATGCCAGGGTAGATATACCAATTACGCATACGGGCTGGTTGTAACGCGAAGCAGCTATTACCGCCTACCTCGAGCCACACCCCCAAATCAAAATCAAAAGTGGCCACCAAATAAATCTCAAAGTCAGAATATAATATCGAAGGAGTGTGTCCGATCAGAGGAATGACCTCATTGGCCAGAGATCGCTCCTGTTTTAGCCACTTTATGTCAACTCACGGGAGTCGGGTCCACGTATTTACCTCAAAGGAAACGCCGCCACCATCCTACTTCATTCTGAAATCTGCACCGCGAGCACAGTTGTTAAAGTGGTTTTCGGAGTTGACAAAGAGTATGACAACTTCCGATCCTAGTCTCTTTAACCACCAAACGTTATTATGACACCGCGGTCTTTTCCAAAATATTTATACCTTTAAACGAGAATATAATATCCATTTCAAAACCATATAAATGCGATATCATTTCTGTTTGAAAAACCAAATCAATATGATATCATTTTTATAAAACCCAAATCAATATAATGTCATTTTTATTTCAAATATATCCTTTCTAAAATCATAGCACTTTCAACGTTATAACATTTCGAAATCAATTTTTTTTATAATACCTTCAAATCATAATAGCTTGAAACTCCTAGCTTTGAAACATAACTTCCACCACTTAAATGGTTTAAATATTAAAATAATTTATATCATAAAATAGCTTCTTCACTATCACAAATCAATTCCAAATACCGGTATGAACCCCCAAATAAACCATTTCAATTCCCATATATTTCAAAGCTTTAAATATTCCACTATTTCAAAATTAATTCTTTGATAATTCCATACATATCAAATTCAGTTACTATTATTTAGTTGAAATGTTTGCTTAATAAATCAAATATCAATTAAGTAAAACCTTTAGACTTCAAATAACTGGATATTCTTTCAATTTAATTAACTTGATATATTCATTTAACTCACTCTAAAAAAAATCAAGTTATAAAAATCATACCATTTAGAATCTCAATTTTATTTAAATTTCAAATCAAATTTATTCGAGTATAATCCTTAAATAATTTAATTCACATCAATATCATATTTATCTTCCAACCTCAGTTTTATCTAAGCCATTATAACTATATATACAATATAATTTAAACAGCTACTTAACCATATTATATAAAAACAATTAAAATTTATTATTCAACTTATTTTATATTTCAAAGCAAATTTATACATAGCTAAATTCAATTATAAAATGACATTTACATAACATCTAAAATCAATATTTATGTAACCCATATATTTCTTTACAGAACCATAGAGATCATTTAAAATATTTAAATATATATTGACCACGGTGTCTGTATAAAGTTTCTATCCACTGGTCAAGTGATACGGATATTTATCATTTCAATCCGTAATTTAAAATACAAATATAGTTATATATAATTTCAAATCACAACCCCGAATGAAATAAAATCCATAACAACTTGCAGTTTATAACAGTATAAAATACAACATCCATTCATTCAATATCAATCATCAACCATTATCGCAATTATCATCCAATTCAACCAATAACATTCAATTTATAATTAAAATAAATAACAGACATTTATTGGCAGCTTATATTCAATAATAATTTAAATAACTGGCAGTTTATATGCAATAATAACTTAAATAACAATTTAATTCCATAAATTCAATTTGACTGAGATGATGAATAAAAATATGCCAAATAGTCATAAATAAATTTCTAATCACATCAAAAATTAATTTAACACACATAAGAAATTTTAGAAGTCGTGAGTGGATTAAAACACTCACCTTTTGAATTCAAATTGAATTTAAATCCAATTTAAACCCAAAATTTGAACAGTCTAAGTATCTGTCCAAACGAGCGCCAAAATGTCCAGAATTTCAATACGAACCCATATGAACAAACCGCGCCTAAATCTGAGTCCGAATGCAAAAGTTATTCAGAATAGAAGTTATACGATAAAATTTTAAAACAAAACAAAATAAACAGTAACTACCACGTCACCTATCTTCTCTCTCCATTAAAAAAACGAACGCGGCTGCAAGTTTCATACCGAAACCTTACCCTGCCGTGCGACACATATGCCGCCACCTCGTCGATCGCCATGTACGTGCGCGCCACGCCCAGACATCACCGCGCCACCCCTCAGCTTCCTCAAGGTCACGACGAATGCCATCACCCCCCTCTCTCGATAAAAACACAACCACCACTGAATTTTTGAAACCCTAGTGAATTTCTACAGCCAATCCAACCATCGAATCGTAGAACGAACACCACCGATGCATTGCGCGCATCACTCTCCACACAACGGCACCCGCGATTTGCCGATCCGTTAAAGTTCATCGACGATCAACGGACGGCCGAGATTTTTCCTTGAATTTCGGCCACACAAAAATCCAGATTGAAAAACGGACAACAGAATTGACATGCGCTCTTCGAGAGCTTCGAATCCATATAAAATTTGATAGAATTGACATGCCCCTTTAGTATATGTCATTCCTTCTGGATAGAGGTGGTATCATGGTATGGAGCCCAGATACTTAACCTATGTTGTTGCTGCAAATTTATTGCTTTATGGTTATTGGAAA
This sequence comes from Allium cepa, assembly GCA_030765085.1. NCBI lineage: Eukaryota > Viridiplantae > Streptophyta > Magnoliopsida > Asparagales > Amaryllidaceae > Allium > Allium cepa. Next base: position 554,132,129 of record CM060932.1, read on the forward strand.
TCGAGGATCCTCGGATATAGATCGGTTACTATCGGGGAATGGCATATTCATGTCAGTAGTTACCCAGTTAGGGGTAACCCGGCCTTGTGTTGGCAGAGATCCGGTTAGGTTCTCGGGTCGTCTTTCCAGAGGCGTACCCATGTGGCAATGAGAAGTTCCTTGGCCTGACCATTTGTTGGAAATCCAAAGAAACAATAGGAACCCTGTACGGTTTTAGTTGTATAACCTGCCATGGAATGTGGGTGTAACCTGCTATTGAACATGGTAGCTATAGTAGGCATACGATAATGGTCGTATGTTGGCTAAGATTTATATCTTTACTTTCGAAATGATTTTTCCTACACTATGAACTAGTAATAATATCAAATCTTTCTTTTTAATGCGTATCAAGCATCTTTGACTATCATAAGGAGCAATCTCCTCCGATTCTACGTTTGCATTATGTGTATGTGCGGGAGGCCTTATGGTAGTCTAATTTTCTAAAAAGCATTGCGAATCTATTTTAAAATATCATGTACTTTGTTTTAAAAATAAACTGTTTTAGTTCTCACACTAGTCACATGACTGACTCGGAGTTTATTGTTTTCCTTCCTAAACTCTGGGTGCCCATAAATTTTCCACACGGGTAGTCAAGAGTTAGGTTATTAGGATATTCTGGAATTCAGGAGTTGCTGGAGGCCAGCTGGATGGCATGGCGTATTCACTAGTATATAGTATTTCTTTTCCGCTGTTTGTTGTTGTTTGTTGTTGTACACCCTGATGATGTAATGTAATGTAATGTGATGTAATGTAATAACCGATATAGTTCTTTGTTTAAAGATTATTCATTTATCTATTATATGTTGTTCCGCTGCGATTGTGAGATTCTTATATTGTTTTCTGTTTCTTCTTCTTTTTTTCTCTCTTCTTCTACCTTTCTCTTCTTCTTTAACCATAACGGTATGGTTTTCCGGCATTCGATTGCTCGGCAGTTGATACAGTGGACGTATTGATGCCGGTTTTCGAGCGTCGAAAAGTCGCGTCGTCAAATTTGGTGTCAGAGCATATGGTTAAGCGACAACCATGGCTTTGTTGGGAATTACTCATTAGAGATGGAGTCAGTGGTACTCTAGAATGAGTTTGAGTGTAATAATAGATACGAGCGCGTATTTGTTAGTGAATATAAATTGTTTTATATTGTGATGATTGGTTTGTTGAGTGGTATATGGATTCTGGTCAATACGAGTAATTAACGTTGTTAATAGGGATCTCTAAACACTTGTACAGAACAATTTGACACGATATTGCTTTAAGGCGGGTAAATGAAATAATTTTGCCCGAAAATTATATTTTGATATATAAGGAATAATTTTCTGAAAATATTATATATCTTTGGATGTTTGGTTGTTAATGAAATAATCAAATATAAGAACCTAGAGTTTGAAAGGGTTTGTAGCCAAATAAAATTCTATAAGTATGATTTATCCAAAGGAAGAATAACTAAATTTGATTTAAACCAGAATTTAAATCCCGGGGATTTTGAAAAGTGTTTTAAATGTAATGAAAACAAAGGTTTGGGGATTTAAAATTCTTGGGAAGGTTGAAATGTTTTCCAAAGCGTTTGAAGGAAACGATTGAATATTATTTTAGGAAATATTTTTGAATGAGAATTGTTTTAAAAAAAATGAATTCGTGGAAGTGAGGAAGCACTGAACTCACTTCAATCGCTGGAAAATAATCCTGATGATGATGGCCACATCATTAGAATTCATTTTCGAGTTTCTAAATTGATGGATTGCTTCCATAGGAAATTGGGTTTGAGTTGATTATAATTTCAAAAAAATGGTTTTGGAGTAAAACCGAGTAATTAAAATTCTGGAAACTCTATCTAGATAATGTGAAAAGTTAAAATGAACCAACTATTGAACCTATTAAGTGATGTTGATATTAATAAAATAAACAAATAAAGATGAATGAAAATTTTAATCCTGGAATTAAAGTTTAACTTGAATGAATGGAAGTGAATAAAAATATATTTGAATTTAACTTAAGATAAGTTGAATAAAAAATTGGAATTTGAAGTTGAATTAAAATTGGATATAAAGTTGAAATGTAAAATGACTGTAATTGAGAAATGGAAATTTAAGTTAAATAAATGATGTTTGAAATGGAATATAACTTAAGTGAATTAATGAAATGAAGTCATTAAGAATGCGAACTTGAGTTATATAAATTAAGTTCAACTTGAAATGTTAAATGAAATTCAACTTTATATTGTTAAAGCAATTAGCAATTGAATTAATTAATGGATTGAATGTTAATCAATCGAATGTAAAAGAATTAATATAAAATAATGAATGTAAGTGTTAATTCATTAAAAGTTAATGTTATTGGAAGTTGAATAATTGAATGGAAGTCAACTTAATATAAACCAACTGGAATTAAAAGTATTGGACCAAATGGAATGTAAATTAAATAATTTGGTTATGTTTTTTTTGGCAAAGCCGACGGGGTTAAATGGACCCCTACCATTTTATTGCTACACCCGAAAGAGGAGGAAATACAAGGCAAAAACTTGCAGAAATACAGGAGAAGACAGAGTGCAACAATCACTGGGGGAACACAAAGAAAACACAACATGTAAGCCTAAAATAAACAGTCCTAACAGAAGATACCCGGATCAAAAGTAAAAGAGACATGGCAAATATCACGTCTGATCTCCCGCATCAAATGCCTCTCGAAAAGTTCTGGTATAGTGCTTTTATCCGGTTGGAAGATGCGACAATTTCTTTCGTCCCAGACCACTTTCATGAACCTTTTGACGACAAATAATAAAAGTCTATTCGAATCACTTTTGCCACCAGTGTTATCATAGATATATTTCCACTGCATAACATTGTCAGCTCCTGTCCACCTTCTACCAATCCGCAAGATCCAAGACTTCCAAATATCGTTCAAATACGCGCGTTCAAAAAACAAATGCTCAACCAACTCAGGGGTTTGATGGCAGAAAACACAGCAAGCATCAACAAGAATACCTCTGGTTAGTAACTTAACTTTGGTATTAAGTGCCCTATTCATCACTTTCCAATGGAATAAGTTATCAGTTTGAGAATTGTCCCTTCGCCATATGCGCCTCCTCCATTTATTTTTCTCTCCAACCACCTCAGTGAGGAAAGCATATGTTTCATTGATACTGAAGCAAGAAATATTACTTCCCCACTGGACACTGCACCCCCTTTCATTTTTAACTTCGCACTTCGCAGCCAAGTTCCAAAATTGCTGAATTCTGAAATTGGAGGTCCTAGGAAGGCGTAATGAATTGCCATGGATAAAGCTCTGGACTGTCGCTTCCTTTCTCACACCACTTTGAACTAAATCAGCATAAGATAGAACGTTCCTCAAAATTACACCACTGTCAATCCAAGGATCGTCCCAAAAACTAATGGCATCACTATGGTTAATTGTGTACCGGACAAGAGGAAGAATAACATCCTTAAGTTTGATTATAGATCTCCACGTCTAGCTAATCTTTGATGGGGCAGCCAAATTCCAGAAATTGCAACCACGAAGCACATGAATCTTTGACCAAGAGACCCAAATGTTATTTTTGTCAGTAATGTAGTCGTAGATGAGACGTGCCATAGTAGACTTATTCCAATGAGTCATATCAATAATACCAAGACCACCATAGTCGATAGGCTTTTCTAATTTATTGAAACTGATAGGAGCAAGAAAACGGCCCACTGTTTTCCCAGTCCAAATGAATCTCATGCAAGCTGAACGAATCATGTTGATAAGTTTCTGAGGTAATATATACATTCTATCCCAATAAACTTGAACGGAGAAAATGAAAGATTTAATTAGCGTAACTCTACCAGCTTGGCTTAAAAAATTGCACGACCACGACTCAAGTCTAGAAATTATCTTTTCATACAGGGGCAGACATTGGTTGACAGTGATTTTGGCGAAGGTGAGGGGAAGTCCAAGGTAAGAAACAGTGTTATTACTGATACGTAAACCTGTAATAGAACTGATAGTATTGTTTTGAGCAGGTGGAAGACCAGATGTCATCATTTCTGATTTGATGAGGTTGACAGATAAACCCGTGATAGCATGAAAAACAAGAAGAGTATCCATGACGGCATGCATAGTGCTAGTGTCTGGAGAGCAGAAAATGACAAGGTCATCCGCGAACATCAAGGAGAAAATCTCTGGGTTAGTGCATCTAGGGTGGAGTTTGATTTGCCCTGTAGAAATTTGAACCTTAAACAGTTGAGTTAGAAGTTCCATTATGAGGATGAATAAATACGGCGATATTGGGTCCCCCTGACGTATGCCATGCGTCGTTCCGAAGAAACCCTCACTTGAGCCATTGACATTGATCGAGAATCGAACGGTGGAGAGACATTCCATTATCCAAACAATGAAGGAAGAAGGAAAATTCATACTGAGCATAACTTTAGCAATGGCCTCCCACCTAAGCATGTCAAAAGCCTTCATGATGTCTAATTTCAGCATAGCTTTAGGAGTGGTGGTCTTGTTGTTGTACCCATGAAGAAGCTCATGTGCCAATAAGACATTATCAAGAATGTTTCTGCCTGGCAGAAAAGCAGCTTGATTAATGGAAATAATATTATTCATGACAGATTTCATCCTTAATGCGATAATTTTGGAGATACACTTGTATATTGTATTGCAACACGAGATAGGCCTGAAGGATGATACTGAGTTAGGATCGTTGACTTTGGGAATCAAAGCAATGTTTGTGTTGTTGAAAGAGGGAATCAGTTTGGAGTTTTTAAAAAAATTCTTGACTGCACGTATTACATCCAACTTGACAATGTCCCAACATACAAAATAGAAGTTCGCATTGAAACCATCAGGTCCGCCCGCTGACTTCCTATTGAGAGAAAACATCGCCTCCCTAATTTCATCATCTGTAACAGCAAGAATCAAGGTGGCTTGATCTTCTGCAGAAAGTTTAGGAAGTGAAGAAGGATCGATAAGGTTGATGTCAGGAACAAAACCGCCACTGTCGTTGAGAAGGTTGGTGAGATGATTTATGAATGCCTCGTTTACACCTTGTTTCGTATTCTGTACATTGCCATCGTCATCCAGTATGGTTACAATATTTTCTCTGGAATGTTTCGCCTTTAAGTTAGCATGGAAGAAAGCATTGTTCCTGTCACCATCAGTTCTCCATTTTAATCTAGCTTTTTGATTCATCGTAGAAATCTCACTGGAAAGAGCAGCATAGTACTGAGTTGATATGTACGTCTCCATGGCACTAATAGTTGTATTGTGGGGATCTTCCTGCATGTCTATTTGAATTGCTTCCAATTTATTCTTCCAATAAGTACTTTGTTTATTTCCATCACCATATCTGTGTGTAGACCATTGTTTGAGAGCCATCTTAGTATTTTTCAACTTTACCTGCAAAATTAACATAGGGTTACCAAAAACAGGTTTCGCCCAAATTTCTTTAACAAAGTTAAGAAAATCAGGTTCATTAACCCATGTGTTAAAAAATTTGAAACTTGATTTAATATTGATGTCATCTTCCCTGAGGTGAATAATAAGAGGTGAGTGGTCGGAAAGGAGAGGAGGTGGAAGGTGGTTGCATAAGGTAGGCCATTTGGAGAGGGCAAGGTGGTTACTAAAAGCATGGTCGATCTTGGAGAAGGTTCTACTGCCATGTCTACGTTTGTTGTTCCAAGAAAATCTCATACCGGTAGACTTAATATCAATTAAGTTAGAATCAATAACTGCGGAACGCAACAGTTGTATTTCATTGAGAGACAACGGATTGCCACCCAATCTGTCAGCAAGCTTGTTACAGCAATTAAAGTCACTGAAAATGATCCATGGGTGAGTATCTTGGCGTAGCGATGGAAGGTCGAGTAGAAAAGAATTTCTAGCAGCTAAATTATTGGAAGCATAGACAACAGAAATATAAAAGGTATTCGAGGTGATAATATTTTTTGCATGGCAGTGAATGATTTGAGAATTGGCAAAAACTTTGGTCAGGAGGATTAGATTAGGATCGAAAACAATGAGTATCCTGCCGTAAGGCGCCTCGTCAAGATTGTGAATAACGTTCCACCCTGGGTTAATGTATTTTGCAGCTTTGATAGAGTGGGTCAGATTTAACTTTGTTTCAAGCATGGCTAACATACATAGGTTATGCTGAAAAATAATGTTTTTGCATTGGGTTAGTTTGGTTTCTTGGTGTGCCCCTCTGACATTCCATGCTCCAATGGTTTGCATCATTGAGCGGACGTGTTATCAAAGGGGGGGATAGATTTCTTGCTTCGAAGAACCATATTCGATGCACTGGTGTTGAGGGGAGAGTGAGAGAGAATCTTAGTTTGTTTTGGTTTTTGTAACTGAGGGGAAGATAAAGATGACTGAGGGTCATTAATAATCGAAGAGATTTTTTTGGGGGTAGAGTGAAGAGTTGAGGAATTAGCATTGGCACTGATCAGGCAACTAGAATTAGAAGTTGAAAGTTTGCGTTGTGGGGAGTTGACAGAAGTAGTGTTGACGAAAGGAGGCGCTGGGTCATGACACTCGTGCACGTGCACACTGTGCACGAAGGAATCTGAAGGAGAATTTGGCTGATGAGAAGAAGAGCAAATTTTCTGCTTTTCAAAAGCTGGATTAACAATTTCAAGTGGGATGGAAAACTCGGTATTCATTGAACAAGATCCGATGTTTAAAGTTGTTGGCATTGAAGTGATAAGAACATCAGTGGTAATACCGCTGATTTGTGTAACTCCCGTAGAAGAGACTGAAAAATCAGGTGGTGCTTCGGGGAAAAAGTCTACAGATGCAGTGTTTTGAGGTAGTGTTGAAATAGTGCAATTTAAACCATTTGTGGCATTAACAGCTGTAGCATGCAAGTTACCAGCCACTTGAATATTAGCCTCATGTTGATGCTCCATTTCCAATACATTATTTCCAAGCATTTGTGCATTATCTTTTTCTCTATTCCCTTCCATTATTTGAAGAATATCAAAACTATTACTGAATGGTAACTCGATAACAGTATCAACAACTGGAATTTGCTCAGTAACAACCTCTGGCCTGTCTATATCCAACACATACACCACTTTATGCTTTTGATTTCCAACCTTATCAGTTTTCACTTCATTCTCTTTGTTTGTTTCTATATTTTCATTTAACTCTTCTCCCTCTTTGCCTTCTGTTCTTGCTCTTTCTATTTCACTACCTTGAAAATTTTCCCTAATGTTCACCGGGCTGTAACTCCTATTCATTCCCATCTTTTTATTGTTGTACCCGACCCTTTGCCATGTTTGAACTTGTTTGTTGGTCTTTTATTTTATTTTTGAAAGCCTTTCCTTGTGCTTATTTCCTGTCTCCTTGCCATTCTCTGTAGTAACAGTTTCAAACTTCATGTCACACGTATCCTTAACGTGCCCAAAAGAGTTGCATTGAATGCAAATGTGTGGTTTCCATAAATACTCGACATAAATACGCTGGACACCTCCATCAGCCAGGCTAATAAGGAAATCATTAGGCAATTCCTTATTAGGCTTAATTTCAATCATGCACTTCGCAAATTCCAATCTTTCAAGTCTCTCAGTCCTTTCATCCATACATAGCAGTTTACCTATTCGACTACTGATCCAGTTAATGCCAAGATGAGACCAGGCAAAAATAGGAATATTGCGAAGATGAACCCACACAGGGACTGAGGGAACAGAACCACAAACATTGCTAACGGCAGAATCATAAGGCCTAATGATAAAAACTTTATTGTTCATAATGATGGGGTCTCCAAGTAAGATTTTGCTTTTATCTTCTTCAGACGACAACAGGAAAAGAAATATAACACCATCTGATTTAACTTGCACAGAACCTTTTAGTTTCCAGATGTTTTTCAACTTAGCTACAACTGTAGAATATGACAATGGTTTATCAAGAAAGAAACCCACCAAGTATTCATTCCATACAGAGGAGCCTGCCTGAACTACTTCATCAACCAAGTCAAGCACGTCATCAGAGAAAGATGGGACTAAGTCAACAGGTTTGTACTTCCCCGCGTTGAGAGGCTTGCGCTTAAATAAAGAAGTCCTAGCTTGTTGACTGTTACTAGGTATGGTACGTGATGTCTCTGCATGAGGAGTAGAGAGGGGATTGGCATTTGTAGGAGAGAAGGGAGGATTACCTAACTGAGAAGAGAAGGATGAGATGAGCAAAGGAGGTGGTTCAGGCGGGTATGGAGGTGGTTTTTGCTTGGCAGTAGATGCTAGGTTAGATAGGCACTCAGAGATGGGATGGGTGATTGACACGGTTGATGGTGAAGGGACTGACAGGGAAGGAACAGTGGATGGAAGAACTGGAGAAACAGTGGCGAGTGGTACGGGGAAGGATGGAGTTGGTACTTGGAAGGAAGGAATGGGTACGGGAGGGATAAGAGAAGACGACATTTTTAAATTTTAATTTAAATTGTTTATAAAAAAATTAAAAAAAAATTATAATTTGGTTATGTTGAATATACATTGGTTGTTGTAATGTTGTTATGGTTGTTAATTGATTGTGTATAATTCATTAAGAATTAATGGAATTGAAAGCTTAAGTGATTGAAATCAAATTGGAAGATAAGTGAATCTTAAATAGAGTTGAATTTGATTTGGAAATGAACCAACTTGAATATAAATTAGTGAATATAGACTAATTGAATATGAATAAATGAATGTTGATAAAATCCAATGTTAATGAATCAAATGTGATTTAAATTGGAAAACCAATCCATTGAATGTTAATGAGAATATGAATGAATATTGATTTGGTTATGAATTGATTTGGATAGACATTGATTTGTTGAATGTTAATTGGATGATAGTGTTGCATTTGTTGCTTTTGTTGCATTGCTATGTTGGCACATGTAGTTGTTATGTTGCTATATGTTGTATATTGATATTACTTTCATATATACATGTTTCTCATTGTTTGTTGAGTGATTAGTAGGTGTGGATTGCGCTTGCTTCGCATTTGGAGCTCGCTTTCGCGCTATATTAGCCGTATATGCTCGCTAATAATAAATAAGGTACATATCTCGGATTAAATATCGTACTTTTACACTTTTTTCCCTGCGGGATGCCTCATCACTTGATGAGATGTATATTTGTGATATATATACTGTCATTATTTTTCGGATCGAGCCGCGCAAAGGAGACTATGGCGAATTTTCCGAAAATTTAAGGCGTTAGAATATTTTTGAGAAAATTGGGAAAATTTTTAAAACTATGTTTGGATTTGGAAACTTAGTAAAGATTTTGTAAGAAGTTTAACTATGAATTTTGGAAAAGTTAAAAACTTAAGAGATTTGAAAAATCTAATTTAAATGGTTTGTTTTGGAAAGTTAATGGATTCTGTAACTTTTTCTTACTTTGTAATTTCGAGGACGAAATTCTTTTAAGGGGGAAGTATGTAACGACCCAGAATTTTTGTCAATTAAAATTTGTATATTTAATTAATTTTAAATATTAATAAGTCAAATTAAACAGTCGAATAAATTTTATTTCGAATAATTAGATTTAATTGGATAATTAAATCGATAATTTAGTAGTTGAAATTACAGAAATAATTGAAACTTGGGTTTAAAATGATTAAAATAGATTTGTAAAATTTTATTTTATCATATTAGAGTTAGAATGATGTTATAGAACTTTTAAAATCGAATTAAAAGTCAATTTGTGAAAATTGAATATTTTAATATTTAATTGACAAGTTAAAATAGTCATTCTTCAAACAGTCTCGTATTTCGACGAAACCAGTTTCATCGGATCCATAATGTAATATTATTGTATGGTTTCAAATTTCGTGTCAATCGGATTTACGGTTTGTCCGGGGCAAGCCAAAACGCATAGAAAATTCGTTTAATCGGTTTAATTTAAAATCGATCGTTTATTTCCATAACTCGCACAGATGATCGAATTAGCCTCCGAAACATGTTCCATTGTGTTCGAAACATGGGGTAAAACTTAGAAACGCCAACCGACACGCTTCGTTTGGAGTTCGAAAAATTCGGGATGAATAGTGTTTCGTCATTTTTCTATAAAAGCCCCCAAATATTCAACCCTAGGGTTTTGAAGAAGCCAGCCGCCACTAACAGAATTAATGGCCGAAATCTTCTCTCCTTCTTCCTCATTTTTCTTGCAATCCACTAACCAATTCGCGAAACTTTCTAAATGAAAGTTGTAGAACACTTTGAGTTCTAGATATCCAACGGTGGTGATGGATTTTAATCAAGTGGTTTAACGGCAAATCTCGTTCAAGTGTCGCGACTTCGTGCACACATTTCGAGGGATATACATGACCGAGCTCTACACGGCTTGGGGCACTGGTGGTAGGGCTGTCAATTTCCTACACGACCCGAAACACGACCCGAAACTCGCACGGAAATTAGCAGGTTAACCCGACCCATTTAATTGGCGGGTCATTTTCGGGTCAACCCGAATTTGACCCGTTTATAAACGGGTGGGTTTCGGGTTGACCCGCCAACCCGAAACTGACCCATTAACAACCCGTTTATACAGTATATAGGTTAAGATGACCCGTTTACGACCCGCTCCGACCCGTTTATGACCCGTTTGTACCTTATACGGGTTGACCCGACCCGTTTACGACCCGTTCCGACCCATTTACGACCCAATTATACCTTATACGGGTTGACCCGACCCGTTTACACCTTATACGGGTTGACCTGACCCATTTGCGACCCGACCCTACCCATTTATAATCGGGTTACACGGGTTGGGTCGGGTCAACCCGTTTATAAACGGGTCGGGTTCGGGTTGAGCGTTTTCGACCCGTTTAATAAACGGGTTGACCCGACCCATTTAAAATCAACCTGAACCCGACTTGATCCGACCCAAACCCGACCCGACCCGACCCATTGACAGTCCTAACTGGTGGTGTTGGCGAGTTGAACGACATTGGTTGATCGGCCTGGAGGTGTTTGCATTGGGTTGCTTGATTAGGGTTATGGCCGGCTAGTATGGGTTTCTCACGCATTCGAATCACCTGGAGGAAGAAAAATAGTCACGGCCTGATGCAAAGGAGTGAAATCCAACGGCCAGGATTTGCTTTGGGTAAAGAAAAGAAAAAAAAGAAATTGTAAATCGTTTATATTTAAATTCGTGTAATTTTAAAACGATGTAACTTTTTGCTACGAGGTCGAAAACGCACGAAACCAGTTGCGTTGGAACCGTATGGACGAATACTACGTTATGGAATTGGATTGGAATCTATTGGAGTCAGCGAAAATTTCGGTTAAAATTAAACGTTCGTTTAATTTTATTCGAAATAAAACGCTGGAACAGAATTGAAAGCGAGGTGAGAACTTCTCACTCAATCGAATTATTTCGATTTATATTTTAAATAGTTAGATTTAAAATTGCTTGATTGTATGTTTGAATGATGATTGTTGTCTATTTATTGTTAAAATAGACATTATACGCCGTTAGTAAGCGGAGGTTATTTATTAAAAACATATACCACGAATATTTCACTGCAAAGTGAAATTGGTATTATTATGTACTTGGAGTTGATTTTCCCGCATTATATAGCGGATGAGACCCTATTGCGCCGCCTATTAAGCGGATAATATTTTTATAAATCCCATATACCGCGATAATTCCGCACTGGAACAGAATTGGTATTGTGCTAACATCTTTGGATGTAGGGAAACAGGTTGGAGGGATCCAACTGGATTCCTCAATTGTATTGATTTATTTACAGATATTGTGATATTTGTTGATTATCATATCGATATATGATATTTGGATGTCGTAATTGACTATTTGGTGCTGTTGCATCATCAGATCCATTTTTGAAGTTGGAAAATAATGATTTTGATTTTAAAAAAGAATTTTAAAGTGATTTTTCAAAGTATACGTTTTATTAAACTTTTGAATTAATTCATTTTAAATAAATAACGTTAAAATTTTAAAGTTATAAAAATTATGATTTTTGGTGAAATATAACCAAAGTGTGATTTTTGGAATAAATAGTTAAGTAATTTATAAAATGGTTTAAATTGGGATTTTTGAATTATTAAAAAATGATGTATATAAAAGATTTATAAAAATTGAAATTTTATAAATTAAAAAAATATATTGGAATATTAAAATAAGTTTTTATAAGTGTAAATAAAATGAAATAAAAATTGGATTTCATAAGTGAACGAAATTTATAGATTTATAAATTGTGAAGTTATAAAATGAATAGATTTCGTAAAATAAAAGATTTATAAGTAATTATCTTATAAATCGGACTTTGGCATTTAAATGGGATATAAATAGAAATTGTTAATAAAGGGATTTTTAAAAGTTGAAGTTGTTATAAAATATAAAAGAATCTTAAAAGTAATATGATTATAACGTGTGAAGTTTTTTTTAAGAACGATTTTGTAAATAAATGGATTATAAGTATTTAACTTATATGGATTTTTGGTATATAATTGAGTTATATAAATTGAATTGGATTAATAAAGGAGATTTATCAATCGAAGCTTATAAATAGAAATGGAATTTATAGACATTGTTTATAAATTCGAGATCATTGGAATTTGATAAATTGAATATTGAAATTGGTCAGGGAAGTATATTCACGATTTTGGACAGTGAATATATTATTAAATAAAATGGATATGCTTGGGAAAATGAATGTTATAAAATGAAGATAATCGTTTTAACGATGTTTTAAAATGTATTAAACATCGAAAACATAGATTTCAACATTCATCGTTGAAATAGACGTTTTCGAGAAATAAAAGGAAATGATGGACTATAACACTGTTGTTATAGTAAATGATTTCCAAAAGGAAATATTTTGTATCGTATTGGGATTTATATATCTGTTTTAATTTCGAATCCCTATACTAGTGATTTTGGGTCGTCGTAATGATGTTTTACACAACATTCATTTTGGCTCAAATTAATGTGTTTAAAAGAATGTTTTTCTTAAAGAATGAAATATATATTTAATTTTGATTTAAGTATATCAATTATTTTCCAAGTGTTGAAAATAAATGGAGTTGTAAATTACTTATTATTAAATAAGTGTGGGGATGTTTTCCAATATGAACTGAATATTTTGAGACTTTATCTTTTAAAGATAAATTGAAAATGAATATTAGAAATCAATTTGGAAATCGTATATTCATAGATATTTTGAAATTGTAAATTCACTATGGAATTTATAAAAGAAAGGGAAATTTCTTTAAAAAAATAAACGTTGATTTATTTTTGTAGTGTGGGAATAAATTTACGGATTTGGAATGTAAATATAAAGTAAATCGGTAAGGATTTATTTAATTGGTTTAAATGAACCATTTTGAAATGAAAGTATTTCTGCGTAAGGAAAATGTTTGAAATTTGTTTTCAAAAGTTGTAAAGGTGAAAAGTGATTTGAAATTTGTTTTCAAATGTTGAAGTGTGGAAATTATATATCTAGTAAAGATATTTTTGGAAAATAAATAATTTGGGAAATTATTGGAATTTGGTGATGTTGAACACGCCCATTGATAGTTAAATAACCGACTATCAATATTTACCTTTAAATAGGTATTTGTTGCGATTTGTTTGAATTTGAATTCCACGGTTATTTTTGAATAAGAGCTCACTATTCGGGTTAGCCGGGAAAGGACCATGGGGTCGTATAACCCATTCCGAATATGTGATACGTCGTTATGGATTGCATTTGATGACGGGTGTTGAAGACCAGATATTTGTGAAAATGGAAGGATTACCGTCGAATATTTTTGCATCGGCTGATCTCCGATATAGAAATTTATTACCCTTTGTGATGGGATGTCCGGTCGTGATTAGTGAATATCCGGATTGCAAGGACTTCTTTGTAAGTGCCTTCGGTTCTGTTCGATCTCGGAACGGACTTGTATGGATGTTGTCCGACGTTACAATTTGAGATGTAAAGCTGGTTTCTATCAAATATATTTCCGTTGGTGGCGGAGAATTTATTCTCTTAGCTTAACACCCTTAGAGGTTATGTAGTTGATGGTTACTAGTGATATATTCCCAAATTGATAATGTGGTATACGAAGTGCTGTTGAGCATTTGTTGAACAAAGCACAACTTTTATATAAAGCGTGGCTTTGTGGACGAGACTTCGTCGGACCTCACACCCCGGAAATGGTCAAAACAGGAAGGATGCGACAAGGTTATTAGGGGGTAGCGCCCCTTTAGTGCATGTCATTCCTTCTGGATAGAGGTGGTATAATGGTATGGAGCCCATATACTTAACCTATGTTATTGCTGCAAATTTATTGCTTTGTGGTTGTTGGAAATCGAGGATCCTCGGATATAGATCGGTTACGATCGGGGAATGACATATTCGTGTCAGTAGTTACCCAGTTAGGGGTAACCCGGCCTTGTGTTGGCAGAGATCCGGTTAGGTTCTCGGGTCGTCTTTCCAGAGGCGTACCCATGTGGCAATGGGAAGTTCCTTGGCCTGACCATTTGTTGGAAATCCAAAGAAACAATACGAACCCTGTACGGTTTTAGTTGTATAACCTGCCATGGAATGTGGCGGTAACCCGCTATTGAACATGGTAGCTATAGTAGGCATACAATAATGGTCGTATGTTGGCTAAGATTTATATCTTTACTTTCGAAATGATTTTTCCTACACTATGCACTAGTAATAATATCAAATGTTTCTTTTTAATGCGTATCAAGCATCTTTGACTATCATAAGGGGAAATCTCCTCCGATTCTGCGTTTGCATTGTGTGTGTGCGTGCGAGAGGACTTATGGTAGTCTCATTTTCTAAAAAGCATTGCGAATCTGTTTTAAAATTATCCTGTACTTTGTTTTAAAAATAAACTGTTTTAGTTCTCACACTAGTCACATGACTGACTCGGAGTTTATTGTTTTCCTTCCTAAACTCTGGGTGCCCATAAATTTTCCACACGGGTAGTCAAGAGTTAGGTTATTAGGATATTTTGGAATTCAGGAGTTGCTGGAGGCAAGCTGGATGGCATGGCGTATTCACTAGTATATAGTATTTCTTTTCCGCTGTTTGTTGTTGTTTGTTGTTGTACACTCTGATGATGTAATGTAATGTAATGTGATGCAATGTAATAACTGATATAGTTCTTTGTTTAAAGATTATTCATTTATCTATTATATGTTGTTCCGCTGCGATTGTGAGATTCTGATATTGTTTTCTGTTTCTTCTTCTTTTTTTCTCTTCTTCTACCTTTCTCTTCTTCTTTAACCATAACGGTACGGTTTTCCGGCATTCGATTGCTCGGCAGTTGATATAGTGGACGTATTGATGTCGGTTTTTGAGCGTCGAAAAGTTGCGTCGTTACATTAATCTAAACTTGGGTTTAAACCCTAAATCGACGCCGTCTGGCCACCACGATAATCAAGAAATTCCTGGATCATTTTTTCCAAGTTCGCTAATGCAGAAGCTACCTCTGGCCATGATCACGTGGCCCATCTCTTCATCGATTACCAGAAAATGCCCGAAACCCTTTTTATGTTTAACTCACAAATTCTCACGATTTACTAAACTAAAAATCGTGATTTTTCTTTTAAAAATCTTAGTTTTCGGAAGCAAATCATATTATATAGATGAATAAAGAAATTAAGATACTTGAATTTTGACATGCATTTAAGTTTTACTGTATTTCCTAATTTCCAAAAAATACTTTAATTAATTACACTTAAAATTATTTTTAAGACTTAAATCATGATTATACAAACATGTTTTGTTTGAATCTTAAAGCCTAAAGAGGATTAGAGGGAGATAATTTGGATTTTTAAACAGGTTTTGATACCTGTAACCAAAACAGAGGCAAATATGCCTGTTCAAGAGACATGCAAAGATGTATACATTCACATTTGTATATATGAAACATATTTCACAGCTTAACTTCAAATGTTCATCACAAACATCAAGTTATAAATCAAATTAGAGTTATTTTACTCACTAGGTTGGAGAAAATAGAGAGACAAAGCCTGGAAGTTATTTTGAATTTTAAAATTTTTGTTTCTTGCTTGTTTGAGATGATGTTGAATTTTTGCTTGATTAATGATCTATGTTGAATCTTTTGTTTTTAGCTTCAGGTTTTGAACTTGAATTTTTGATCTTGTTTGATATTTGATCTGATTTTTTTTGTTTGCTTTGTTTCATGTTTGTTTTCTGGTTTTAAAGTTTTCCAGGTTTTTTGATTTTAATTTGTGTGTTTGAGATTTTGAATAAAAGAAAAATGAGATAGAAGAAGAAGAGATATATATATATATATAGCCTGATTTTATTATTTTTTAAAAATAAAATTAAATTTTTGACACTTGTTAGTTGCTTGATCAAATTTAGTTACACTTGTATCTTTTATATTATAATTTTAACACTTGTTAATTTATATGTTAATATACTTACATTTGTCATTTTTCACGTAAATAATGTTTTTATATAATTTATATACTATATTATATTTAGTTCATATATATATATATATGTTTTTAATATAATTTTATATCCTTATTAAATACGTTTCCTCATTAATATTTATATAATTTTAGAGAATATGATTTAAAACTAATTATATATCTTAATAAAAAATCATTTATAAATGTACATTAGTTTTTTTTAAATATAGAGTTTTAAATTCAATTATTTTTTAAGATATTTATTTTTGAATTTCAAATCAATTTCAAATTATAATTTATATATACATATAAACAAATACATATCCTATTTATTGTGGAAAATTAAAATTAATTCACAAATTAATTCCAAAATTAAAATTAATTACTAAATTTAAATTTGGTTTAAAAACGGGATCGTTACATATTCCCTCCTTAATAAAATTTCATCCTCGAAATTTTGAAAGACAGGGAGACAAACAAAGAATATATGAATACATAAAAAGATAGAGAAATGACTTACCAGATCAAGCCGAAATATCCACTCTACACTTGGGATAGGACTTCTGCATGCTTTCCTCTGTTTCCCAAGTACAATCATTCGGATCTCCACTCCGCTGTAATTTAACCAATTTCACCATTTTATTCCTTAACCGCTTTTCATCTTGATCAATAATCTTTAATGGTTCTCTTTTCACTGCCAAGTTAGATGTGATTTCCAAATCCTATTGAGCGGCCTCCTCAATAACATGATCTGGATCGTGCACATATTTCCAAAGGTGTGAAACATGGAATACATTATGTACGCAAACTAACCAATTAGGTAACTGTACTCGATAAGCCAAAGGACCAATTCTCTCAAATACAGGAAAAGTACCTATATATCATGGTGCCAGCTTACCAGTCTTTTCAAATCTCAAAACTCCACTCATTGGAGAAACCTTTAGGAAAATTGAATCTCCAACCTGGAATTCTAAAGTTCTTCTCCTGCGGTCAGCATAACTTTTCTGCCGACTCTGGGCAGTTTTCAACTTCTTTCGAATGAAATCAACCTTCTTAGTAGCTTCCATTATCATGTTTGTACCAAGAACAAGCCTATCATCCGACTCAATCCAACACGGAGGTGATCGACAAGGACGACCATACAATGCTTTGAAAGGAGCCATTCTAATACTGGCCTGATAACTATTATTATACGAAAACTCAACCAGATGCGAATGGTCCTCCCATAAACCTCCAAAATAAAGAATACAAGCACGCAAAAGATCTTCCAAGATTCGACTTATTCTCTCAGTTTGCCCATCAGACTGCGTATGGTAAGTAGTATTAAAGTTCAACTTGGTTCCTAGTGTGGCTTGAAATGCCTTCCAAAATCTGCTAGTGAAGATTGGGTCACAATCACTCACTACACTACTTGGTATTCCATGGAGTCGAACAATTTCCTTCACATATAACTCTGCCAAACTCGCTGCTATTCGAGTGGATTTTACTAGGATAAGGTGGGCAGTTATCAATTGAAATAAATTCACAAATTATCGTATTAGATTACCCATTACCGTATTAAATTTCAAATTTGAATAAATTCACAAATTATCAATTGAAATTCCAATAAATCCATTTATTTGATTATAAATCTTGTTATTCAATCCATTATCACCAAATAGATAAAATTAACATTGTTATTATTCCCAAATTTCATCTTAATCTCCATTAACGTAACATTTACATATTTAATTTCAATTAATTGTAATAAACCCAATTATCATAATTTATATTCAAATAAATAAATAAATCTTGATTCCCATTCTTATTATTCAAACAATCATTATCCTATTCATACTTCATTATGAACCAACAATTATTGCAATTCATTATCTAATATTGATTTTATCAAATTACAATTTATTACTTATTATTCCGTCAATTAATATACTTTGAACTCATTTCCCAATTCGTTAATTACAATCA
Organism: Allium cepa; assembly: GCA_030765085.1. Lineage (NCBI taxonomy): Eukaryota > Viridiplantae > Streptophyta > Magnoliopsida > Asparagales > Amaryllidaceae > Allium > Allium cepa. The sequence continues at coordinate 554,150,503 of CM060932.1, forward strand.
ATTATAACCTTACAATTGGTTTTAGTTAATGGGGTTGCACTAAATTGATTATTCATTCACTTGCATTAACATTATTACCTTTAATTGCAATTTGATTACCAATTTTATTTAACACACCAAATAAATAAATAATATATATTAGTTGTCACGTAATTACTTTTACTTACATTTACAAGTTTATTACTTACCATTAACACTGTATTATTTCATTAATTAATTCAGTACTTACATTTGTTCTTCTTTTATTTCATTTATAAACAAATTATAATGTTACCACTATTTCAATAAATTTGAACTCCATTCAAGTTATTAGCCATTCACTTACATTCATACTGTTGCAATTCGTTCTAGTTATTATTTTTATTAATAATTCATGAATTCATATTTTCTTAAATATTAAATTTCAAAAATCCGATAAATTAAAAATTATAATTAATGAAAATTTACGGGTCTTTACACTCTCCCCCACTCAAAACTTTTCGTCCACGAAAAGGAAAAAGAAGGGAAAAGAAAGAATTGAGTAAATAATACATCTCATTCAAAAATATTAACTTCATAAACAATAAATTTTCAAAATTAATTAATTTGAATAAAGTATACCAATTTATAACCATTGAATCTCTTTATACTCAAATGAATAAAGTTTGGAAAACCTTTTCAAAATTTTCTAAGTCCAAAATTTATGGAAAATTTCGGCAGAGTCTCCTTTGTACGGAGAGGCTCGGGAGAAAATATAATATCAAATATAACAATATATAATATATATTTTCCAAATTATATACATCCCAATACGGGAAAAATAATATAATGACGCTATAAACCGTAATCCAAAAACGTACCTATTTGTCGGGCAATTTACGCTTATTTTATGAAACCAAAAGCAGTAGCAATTGCTTCCATAACCTGTATTTCACTTATAAAATACAAAAGGGTTAACAATTATATAAAATGAAATGTTTAAAGTTGTTTCAATCACTAACAACAAATCAATATAACAAAGATCATTCGCAACCAATAACATACACATCAAATACAAATCAACCATCCAAACAAGACAAACAATTGATTTGTTCGGTTAAGACACTTTAAATTGCACAGAATGGAAAATAAACTACTGGGCGCACCATTTACTCAACAGTCTTAGATGAAACCAAATAGATTATTCATGCATCCAATCAATTTTAAAGTATCCCTGCCCAAACAACCATAAACCAAACAAACAACAATTTCAAACAATAGATCGAGTTCATTCTTATTAATTCATTTCATAACATTTGTTGTTTTATTTCCTTTTCATTCATATAATGATTTATCTTTTTAATTTACATTTATTTGCTACAATTTTTATTTCCATTCATTCATTGTTTTATTTCATTTATTTGCATTTTTTACTTACATAAATTCATTTTCATTTATTCATCTCATGTAAATTTTCTTTTTTATTGAATTACATTCATTCATTACTTAACTTCATTTATTTATGGTATTCATCTTTCTACTTATTTTTTATTATAAATAACCTCAACATTCACTTAAGTTTATTATCATTTCTTTATAACTTTTCTATTATATTTAATTAGTGGCCTTTCAGTCATACTTAAGTTTACAACTATTATAACGTTAAATTCTTATTTTAAAAGAATTTCATTAAGCCTTTCTATTACGCAAATCTTACTTGTAAATTTTCCATTACATTTTCTTATCAGACATTTCAACTTTTAAATCTCTTGGTAAGTTATGTATATGCTTTTAAAGAATGCAATTGAAAATCATACAAGTTTATCTTATTTTTTTTGATAAATTAAACATTCAATAATCATATCTTTTGTTTTTATAGGTTACATATTTCAACTTCCTGGAAATTTCATTTATAACCTAGCATTAAATCTCTTATTTCATTTAGAGGTTTCAATTATTAGTTAATTTCATTTCACCACACTAATTGAAACTATTAATTAACGAAAATTTAAGAACTAAATTCCGGATTAAATTTCCTAATCATTTTAAAATAATAGGTACACTTACAAATATATACCCAATTATATTTAAACAATTTAAATTTATATTTGTCTATCAAAATAAATCTGTTGTAAAACTACTACAGTGGCCTTCCCACTTGAAAACTCGAAAATGAATGTCGATGATGCATGCATACTCATCATCGAAATTATTTTCCAACGATAGAGAAGGGAGTACAGAACTTATTTCTTTTCAAAATTCCTTTTAAAACAATTCTTTCAAATCATATTGAAATATTTGCAACAGAAAATACTTCTAAAATACTATTGTTATATTCCCAAAATCATTTGAAAGAAATTTTCAAAACCCCAGAACTTCAGTTCTAAATTCCCAAATTTCATTTATTTTATACTTGAATCTCATTTCAACTAATTTTTCTTTTCAAATCTTATTTCCAACCTATGCTTATAGATTTCACTACCTAACAACCAATATATTACAACCAAATATATATATATATATATATATATATATCATTTATAAAAATTTATTATATATATATAGAAAATATAATAGGCAAAATTATTTCATTCACCTATATTGAAAACAATATTGTGTCGGTCTGTCCTATTAAGTGTTTAGAAATCCCTATTGATATCATAGCGTCCAATGCACCAACCCGAATTTGTATACAAAACGGAACAAATTAACACAATATTAAAAAAAAATTATACACTAACAAGTACGCTCTCACACACACACATACACACTCAGCAACTCATCATAGGGTATTACCACCCTATTAATAAAGAATCAGACCCCACAAAGCTAAGGTTTATTGCCAAACCAAAGCTCTGATACCAGATGTAACGCACCGCCTTTTTGTACGCTTTAAATCGACGATGAACCACACATGTCAGAATTAAAGCATATAGAAGGGCAGATTATTATGGGGTAAATAAGAAAAAGCAGAGAAAGAAAAAGAACAAAACAAAATCTTGCAGCGGAACGATAAGATATAATAATCAATATATAGTTCATGAAGCTGTTTTACAAAATATTCGATTATACTTATACAATACATATCAGAGTTACACATACCAGAGAATAATAATTAATGCAGCGGAACAGTGGAATAATATAATAGATAATAGTAATACACTCTTCGTCTTCATCTTTCAGAAATAAAGTCTTCGAATCCTGAAATGCTCAGGATGACCCGAGCGAATTGAAAAGACAAAACACTTGAGTCAGAACTAAAAGGTCTTATGTAAATTAAATCAACAGTAAATAATATGAGTGAAAAGGCGTCGGAGATGTTTACGGGATTTGACATCTCTTATCTAGTGCCCAACGTGAGTGCAGTAACTTAAGAGATGCTCGGGATTCACATCTCTTAAGGATCCGTTAAACTATTTACTATGTAGTAATATACGCTATTATAATAATGTCTATTAGTAAAATAAACTTACTTTTTAATAGCGTTAAGGGGTTATCCATATAGCCCTTACCACGTAATAGTCCTATTAGTCCATCCAGTATCAGCGCATCTCAAGATCAGGAGACTACCCTAAATACTCCACGGGCTACGAGAGAAAACCAAACTCGTACAAGGCGCGCTAGGGTAGGTGACACGGCACACAAGGCAATGTCAGGGTTGATATACCAATTACGAACACGGGCTGGTAGTAATGCGTAGCAGCTACTACCGCCCACCTTAAGCTACACCCCAAATCAAAATCAAAAGTGGCCACCAAATAAATCTCAAAGTCAGAATATAATATCGAAGGAGTGTGTCCGATCAGGGGAATGACCTCATTGGCCCGAGATCGCTTCTGTTTTAGCCACCTTATGCCAACTCACGGGAGTCGGGTCCACGTATTTACCTCAAAGGAAACGCTGCCACCATCCTACTTCATTCTGGAATCTCCACCGCCTATAGTTGTTAAAGTGGTTTTCGAAGTTGGCAGAGAGTATGACAACTTTCGATCCCGGTCTCTTTAACAACCAAACGTTATTATAACACCACGGCCTTTTCCAAAATAGTTTATACTTTTAAAACCAGAATATAATATCCATTTCAAAACCATATAAATACGATATCATTTTCGTTTCAAAAACCAAATCAATATGATCTCATTTTTATAAAACCCGAATATATAATATCATTTTTATTTCAAATATATCCTTTCTAAAATCATAGCACTTTCAACGTTATAACACTTCGAAATCAATTTTTTTTTATAATACCTTCAAATCATAATAGCTTGAAACTCCTAACTTGAAACATAACCTCTACCACTTAAATGGTTTAAATATTAAAATACTTTATATAATAAAATAGCTTCTTCACTTTCACAAATCAATTCCAAATACCAGTATGAACCCCCAAATAAACCATTTCAATTCCCATATATTTCAAAGCTATAAATATTCCACTATTTCAAAATGAATTCTTTAATAATTCCATATATATCAAATTCAATTACTATTATTTAGATTTGAAATGTTTACTTAATAAATCAAATATCAATTAAGTAAAACCTTTAAAGTTCAAATAACTGGATATTCTTACAATTTAATTAATTTGATATATTCGTTTAAATCAACTTGATATTCATTTAAATCACTCTAAACAAAAATCAAGTTATAAAAATCCTACCCTTTAGAATCTCAATTTTATTTTAATTTCAAATAAACTTTATTCGAGTATAATCCTTAAATAATTTAATTCACATCAATTTCATATTTATCTTCCAACCTCAGTTTTATTTAAGCCATTATAACTATATATACAATATAATTTAAACAGCTACTTAATCATATTATACAAAAACAATCAAAATTTATTATTCAACTTATTTTATATTTCAAAGCAAATTTATACATAGCTAAAATCAATTATAAAATAACATTTACATAACATCTAAAATCAATATTTATAAAACCCATATATTTCTTTACAAAACCATGGAAATCATTTAAAATATTTTTTTATATATAGACCTCGGTGTTTGTATAAAATTTTCTATCCTATGGTCAAGTGATACGGATATTTGACATTTAAATCCGTAATTTAAAATATAAATACGATTATATATTATTTCAAACCGCAATACCGATTGAAATAAAATCCATAACAACTTGCAGTTTATAACAGTATAAAATACAACATCCATTCATTCAATATCAATCATCAACCATTTATCACAATCATCATCTAATTCAATCAATAACATTTAATATATAACAAAAAATAAATAACAGACATTTACTGGCAGTTTATATTCAATAACAATTTAAATAACTATTTAACTGGCAGTTTATATGCAACAATAACTTAAATAACAATTTAATTCCATAAATTCAATTTAACTGAGACGATGAACAAAAATATGCCAAACAGCCATAAATAAATTTCTAATCACATCAAAAATTAATTTAACACACATAAGAAATTTTAGAAGTTGTGAGTGGTTTAAAACACTCACCTTTTGAATTTAAATTGAATTTAAACCCAAAATTTGAACAGTCTCAGAATCTGTCCAAACCAGCTACAAAATGTCCGGAATTTCAATACAAACCCATAGGAACAAACCACACTTAAATCTGGTTATTCAGAATAGAAGTTATACGATAAAATTTTAAAACAAAATAAAATAAAATAAATAGTAACTACCACGTCACCTATCTTCTCTCTCCATAAAAAAACGAACGCGACTGTAGGTTTCGTGCCGAAACCTTACCCTACTGCGCGACACATACGCCGCCACCTCGTCGATCGCCGTGGACGCGCGCGCCACGCCCAAACATCACAGCGCCATCACTCCGCTTCCCCAAGGTCACGACGAACGCCATCACTCCCTATCTCGATAAAAACGCAGCCGCCACCGAATTTTCGAAACCCTAACGAATTTCTACGGCCAATCCAACCATCGAGTCGTAGAACGAACACCACCAATCCATTGCGCGCATCACTCTCCACCCAACGGTACCCACGATTTGTCGATCCGTTAAAGTTCATTGACAATCAACGGATGGTCGAGATTTGTTCCTTGAATTCCAGCCACACAAAAATCCAGATTGAAAACAGACAGCAGAATTGACATGTGCTCTTCGAGAGCTTCGAATCCATATAAAACTTGATAGTATTTAAGAAGTTTGAATTTTTGGCTTCGAATTTGAATTTGAAATTGGACTGAGGAGTTTTAGGGTTTTAGCCATTGAGGAAAAGGAGAAATTGGAATTGTAGGTACAGAATAATGACATAAGAAATATGCTAGGGTTTATAACATGGTCTATATAGGCAAGCTGAAATTAGATGGACCGGATCGATTGGATATACGCGTTGAAGGATGAAATGGCCCGAAAAGCCCGTTCTGACTCCGGAACGAAATTGGGTCAACCCATATATCAAAATAGATGGTTCAAAATATTTAAAATGCAATCGAACAGGTTTCAAGTCCAAGTTCCATCGTATGAAGAAGTTATGCCAAAATAAAGTTATTTCATATTGATTTCAATTGATTTTCAATTAATTGATTTGTAGGCGTTTCGAGTTCGTACGATCAAACGACAAATCTGATCGTAACGAAACTTGAAATACTATAATAATTCACCGTTATGGATCCGATTAAACTGCTTTCGTTGAAATCTGAGTCAGTGGCCAAAATAGTTATTTTTACATTAATTAATTAAATTAGTAAATTAACTAGTTAAATCAAATTTTCAAATTTCAATTCTTTAATTGATAAATTTCATCATTTTTTGATTTCTTAAACCTTCAAAATAATTTAGACAAGTTCAGATATCAATTTTAAGTTAATTGATTACCCATTAACGTATTGAATTTCAAATTTAAATAAATTCACAAATTATCAATTGAAATTCCGATAAATCCATTTATTTGATTATAAATCTTGTTATTCAATCCATTATCACCAAATAGATAAAATTAACATTGGTTCATGGTTTATTACATTATTATTCCCAAATTTCATCTTAATCTCGATTAACGTAACATTTAAATATTTAATTTCAATTAATTGCAACAAACACAATTACCATAATTTATATTCAAATAAATAAATAAATCTTGATTCCCATTCTTATTATTCAAACAATCATTTTCCTATTCATACTTCATTATCAACCAACAATTACTGCAATTCATTATCTAATATTGATTTTATCAATTTACAATTTATTACGTATTATTCCGTCAATTAATATGCTTTGAACTTATTTCCCAACTCATTAATTACAATCAATTATAACCTTACAATTTGTTTCAATTAATTGGGATTGCAATAAATTAATTATTTATTCACTGGCACTAACATTATTACCTTTAATTGCAATTTGATTACAAATTTTATTTAACACGCTAAATAAATAAATAATATATATTAGTTGTCGCCTATTTACTTTTACTTACATTTACAAGTTTATTATTTACCATTAACACTGCATTATTTCATTAATTAATTCAATACTTACAGTTGTTCTTCTTATATTTCATTTATAAACAAATTATAAGGTTTCCACTATTTCAATAAATTTGAACTCCGTTCAAGTTATTAGCCATTCACTTACATTCATACTGTTGCAATTCGTTCTAGTTATTATTTTTATTAATAATTCACGAATTCATATTTTCTTAAATATTAAATTTCAAAATTCCTATTAAATTAACAATTATAATTAATGAAAATTTACGGGTCGTTACACTGAGAGGCGCGAGCCCCATAACCTTGCTGCATCCTTTCCAATTTCGATCATTTTCGAGGTGTGAGGTTCGATGAAGTCTCGTCCCACAAAGCTACGCTTTTCGCAAAAGCCATGCTTTGATCAACCAATGATCAACAATTAGCATGCCACATTACCAAATTCGGAATATATCACTAATAACAATCAACTACATAATCTCTAAGCTCGTACGTCTCATAGAAGAGTGTTAAGCTAAGAGAATAAATACTCTGCCACCAAACAAAAATGTATTTGATAGAAATCAGCTTTATATCTCAATGTGCAATATCAGACATACATCCATACAAGTCCATCCTGGGACTGAATGGAACCGAAGGCACTTCGTCCAATTAAGGAAAAAGTCCTCGCAATTCCGGATATTCACAATCCCGATCGGACTGCCCATCACATAGGGAAATCTTTATACCGAAACAACTCGGTGCAGAGACAATCAACATGCAATCCTTTTGTTCTCGAAAATACCCAGTCTTCAACCACCGTCTTCAAATGCAATCTCATTTCGTCGTATCATTATTCGGAATGGGTTTTATGACTTGATGTCCTCTCCCGGCTTAACCAAGTAATGAGCGCTTATTTTTGAAAACACGTGGACACATAAGTCACAACAAATTTATAATCTTTTAAGCAAAAGATTCACCTTTAAGATTGGATGTGGTTTTCGGATAATCATTTGGAATCCGAACCTCGGTCGCATCGAAAATTCAAATGTCGTTTTAAAGGCCAAGTTGTTTAAGTAAACAATTTCAATTTAATTCAAAAGTTCACATTCACATAGCAATATATCACAGATATCACAGCTAAATCCAAAGCAATTCATATCATAGAACATCACACATCAGAGATAACAACCAACCCAAGGCATTCATTAATAATCCAATCATCTATAAGTAGGATTAATTAATCATATGATTATAATTAATTTAATTAACTCAAAATAAATTAATTACTTATGAATTAATCACTTAACCCTTCTTAATTAACATTAAGTAATTACAACCTATTTTAATTAATTATTGACTTAATTAATCACACAATTACTTTTACTAATTATCCTTAATTATTAATTAATTAATCCTTAATCATTAACTATACATTAATTATTATTTAATTAACCCTTAATTATGAATTAATTAACCTTATTTATTAATTAACCTTAGTTATTAATTAATTAACCTTAATTATTCTTTAATTACTTATATTAAGTGATTATTCTTTGAGTAATTAACTTTTAATTACTTCTATTAATTAATCTTTAATTACATAAGATCTTAATTAATTAAAAGATAAACCACTTATCATTATTAATAATTTAGTTACATTTAAGTTTTATCTAATCAACCTTTGAAATTAATCATCATTAACACAAGAATTAACTTAAGACCTTTTAAGTTAATTAAAAACATTTACCTTCTTTAATTAATTTCTTACTTACACTTTTTAATCTGAGTTTAAAACTTGATTTATTTAAACATTGAAAACTTGATTTATTTAAAGATTTAAAGACTTAGACCCGAAACTAACTCGAGTCCTTACCCGAGTCAGATACCAAATTTCCCAAGCTCTTCTCCAAGCTACTTCTTTATTTATTTATTTTTTCAAAACTTTGTTTTAGTTTAAATTTCTAAAACCTGTTATAACACAAGAACACCCCGATTACAAACCCGAGCCACCTTTACGTTTCCCCGAGAACAATTCCGAGAAAACATCTTCTTCCTCAACCCAGATACACACAGATGCACGTACACGTGCACAAACGATCGCAAGTGTTCAGGTCATCGATGCCATTGCCGGCAAGTCATCGTCGAATACTTCAACTCAATCGACCACCCAGAATCCTCAATTTCACCTGGAATCGAAATCGAACAGATTGATACAAACTGGAACCAAATAGTTTATCCAAGAACCACCTCGCATGGCCACCTCCGGCCACAAGAAATCATGTGATCACATATGGAGCCGCGCCGACCAACCACGCATCGATCCCCTCTGCTCTGATCACCTCCGGTGCATTGACGACGTTGTAGTAACTCAAATTCCGACCTTAATCAAAACTTTGGTTTAAACCCTAAATCGACACCGTCTGGCCACCACGATGATCAAGAAATTCCTGGATCATTTTTTCCGAGTTCGTCAACGCAGAAGCTACCTCTGGCCATGATCACGTGGCCCATCTCTTCATCGATTACCAGAAAATGCCCGAAACCCTTTATACGTTCAACTCGCAAATTTTCACGATTTACTAAACTAAAAATCATGATTTTTCTTTTAAAAATCATGATTTTTCTTTTAAAAATCATAGTTTTCGAAAGCAAATCATATTATATAGATGAATAAAGAAATTAAGATACTTGAATTTTGACATACATTTAAGTTTTACTGTATTTCCTAATTTCCAAAAAATACTTTAATTAATTACACTTAAAATTATTTTTAAGACTTAAATCATGATTATACAAACATGTTTTGTTTGAATCTTAAAGCCTAAAGAGGATTAGAGGGAGGGAATTTGGATTTTTAAACAGGTTTTGATACCTTTAACCAACAAAGGCAAATATGCCTGTTCAACAGACATGCACAGATGTATACATTAACATTTGTATACATGCAACATATTTCACAGCTTAACTTTGAATGTTCATCACAAACATCAAGTTATAAATCAAATTAGAGTTATTTTACTCACCAGGTTGGAGAAAACAGAGAGACAAAGCCTGGAAGTTATTTTGAATTTTAAAAACTTTGTTTCTTGCTTGTTTGAGATGATGTTGAATTTTTGCTTGATTACTGATCTATGTTGAATCTTTTGTTTTTGGCTTCAGGTTTTGAACTTTAATCTTTGATCTTGTTTGATATTTGATCTGATTTTTTTTGTTTGCTTTGTTTCATGTTTGTTTTCTGGTTTTAAAGTTTTCCAGGTTTTTTTATTTTAATTTGTGTGTTTGAGTTTTTGAATAAAAGAAAAATGAGATAGAAGAAGAAGATATATATATATATATATATAGCTTGATTTTATTATTTTTTAAAATAAAAGAAAATTAAATTTTTTGACACTTGTTAATTGTTTGATCAAATTTAGTTACACTTGTTTGTTTTATATTATAATTTTAGCACTTGTTAGTTTATATGTTAACATACTTACATTTGTCATTTTTCACGTAAATAATGTTTTTATATAATTTATATACTATATTATATTAAGTTTTTATATATATATATATATATATATATATATATATATGTTTTTAATATAATTTTATATCCTTATTAGATACATTTCCTCATTAATATTTATATAATTTTAGAGAATACGATTTAAAACTAATTATATATCTTAATAAAAATCATATATAAATGTACGTTAGTTTTTTTTTAAATATAGAGTTTTAAATTCAATTATTTTTAAGATATTTATTTTTGAATTTCAAATCAATTTCAAATTACAAATTATATATATACATATGCATATAAAGAAATACATATCCTATTTATTTTGGAAAATTAAAATTAATTCACAAATTAATTCCAAAATTAATATTAATTACTAAATTTAAATTTGGTTTAACAACGGGATCGTTACAGATTCCCTCCTTAATAAAATTTCATCCTCGAAATTTTGAAAGACAAGGGACAAACAAAGAATATATGAATACATAAAAAGATAGAGAAATGGCTTACCAGATCAAGCCGAAATATCCACTCTACACTTGGGATAGGACTTCTGCATGCTTTCCTCTATTTCGCAAGTACAATCATTCGTATCTCCACTCCACTGTACTTTAACCAATTTCACCATTTTATTCCTTAACCGCCTTTCATCTTGATCAATAATCTTTAATAGTTCTCTTTTCACTGCCAAGTTAGGTGTGATTTCCAAATCCTGTTGAGCGGCCTCCTCAATAACATGATCTGGATCGTGCACATATTTCCAAAGGTGTGAAACATGGAACACATTATGTATGCCAACTAACCAATTAGGTAACTTTACTCGATAAACCAAAGGACCAATTCTCTCAAGTACAGGAAAAGTACCTATATATCACGGTGCCAGCTTATCAGTCTTTTCAAATCTCAAAACTCCACTCATTGGAGAAACCATTACAAAAATTGAATCTCCAACCTGGAATTCTAAAGTCTTCTCCTGCGGTCAGCATAACTTTTCTACCGACTCTAGGCAGTTTTCAACTTCTTTCGAATGAAATCAACCTTCTCAATAGCTTCCCTTATCATGTCTGGACCAAGAACAAGCCTATCATCTGACTCGATCCAACACGGAGCTGATCGACAAGGACGACCACACAATGCTTCGAAAGGAGCCATTCTAATACTGGACTGATAACTATTATTATACGAAAACTCAACCAGATGCAAATGGTCCTCCCATAAACCTCCAAAATAAAGAATACAAGCACGCAAAAGATCTTCCAAGATTCGACTTATTCTCTCAGTTTGCCCATCAAGTTGCGCATCGACTAACATAAATGGATATATCTCTCTTCATTGTTTTCCATCAAAAAGTCCTCTTAACATCTCGATACATTTTGTTAACCCCTGGATGGATACTAAACTTGAACATGTGACATTCTTCTAATACTTCTCGTTTGAGATCTGGGATGTCTGGAACACAAATCATCCCTTTCAAACTTATAATTCCACCACTATCGATTTCAAAGCTAGAATCTTCTCCTCGACGAATTCTTCCATAAATTTCTCGAAGAAACTGGTCTTCTTTCTGCTTACTAGCAACCTTCTCTAGAAGAGTAGGAGTGACAACAAGATAAGCAAGAGCATCATGTCTTCTACTCAAAGCATCAGCTACCATGTTGGCTTTACCAGGTGTATACTGAATATCCAGGTCGTATGATGCTAGGAATTCCAACCAACATTGCTGCTTAGTGTAACGACCCGATATTTTCGAACCCGAAATCTTTGAACCCGAAAATTTAAGATAGTTAGGAAAAAGAAGAAAGAGATAGAAGAAGAAGAAGAATAACAGAAACATCAACATCTCACATTCGCAGCGGATAAAATATAATAATAAATAATAACGGTTTACAAAAGAATTCCATATCTTAACAAAGTACATTTATAATACATCAGAGTTACACATATACACAGACACTGGATATACACAATCATCATGTCTCAGATATACAACAATATAAATGCAGAGGAAATACTCTATACGTTCTTGCCATCCAGCTCGCCTCTTGAGCTTCAGAACGTCCTTACCTGAAAATCTGTAATACTCGGTCTGACCTGAGCGTTACAACAAAGTAACACCCGGGTCAGGCTGGAAACCAGCATGAGTAACTCATCCAACATGAAATACAAAGCATATAACTTATATAGAACCCGGGGTAACTCGAATCAATTTACAAGTTCACAATATGTTATAGACATCACTTATTTCACACAAAGTTTTCTAAGTACCAAAGATTTAGATTTAAATAGTTGTGATAACCCAGATTTTTAATATCTGTGATTGATAATTAATTGGGTTAAATAATAAGAAATGCTGATTCTAACCATTAAAATACTATTTGTTAAAAATTGAAACAAATAAATCTGATAATCAATATTCATATCTGGGGAAAATATTATTTGACAATCTCCTAATATAATTATTTAAGTGGACAAACTTATTATTTTCAAACAAATTAAGCATATATATATGAGTGGATTTTAAATTGAATTGGAAATTGAAATTCAAAGGATAAATATCTTAAAGAAAATTGGATTTTAATAACTGGATAAATATTGGTAATCTCCTAATATAATTACTTAAAATTTACATATTGAATCTGTGTTTGTTTAATATATATTTTTGAGTTGATTTTAAATTTGAATTAGTATTGATTTATATAAATAAATGGATTGTAATTCAAATTTGAATTTGAATTTGAGTCTGAATTAGAAACTTGAATTTAAAATCTAAATGAATACCTTATTAAAATAATTTGGATTTTAAAATAATATATATATATATATATATGTGTGTGTGTGTGTGTGTAATTTATTTAATGTATATTGGGTGTAAAACATTTTATTTAAAATTATAAAATATAATTTAAAAAATTGCATAAAAACGTAAGTTAATAAGTGTAACCCGTGAGACAATAATTTTAACAAATGTAATAATCTTGTAAATGAAATGGACAAGTGTCATTTTAATTTTATTTTTGAGAAAATTTATAAAAAAATAAAATTTAAATCTATATAATATTCCATCCCCTCTTTCTCTCATTCTTTGTTCTTTATTTTCAATCTACAAGCCTAAGAAAATCAGATCTAAGGAGAAATAAATTTGAACAAACTGAAAATTTTAAAAATCAAAAACCTGCAACACAATTTCATCTCCAATATACAAACCTGCAGCACAATCAAGTTTCAGTTTTATCAAGTAAGATTCAACTCAGTAAAACAAGGTGCAGAAATCAAAATCAGAAAGGGTCAGAGCAAAACAAACAACAATCAACTAATTAGTGAAAATTCATCTAGATCCAAGATCAATTACTTTCCATATTTCTGTTCAAGCTCTCTGTCTTCTTCTTATCAAGGTGAGTAAACAGTTATATCTTAAGAATTAAATCTGTTAAATCTAGATGCATGCAGCATTTACTTAAAGTGAAATACGATATGTTATTGCTCGATTGATTAAACCAGATTGCAGGTGTATTTGTATGTGAAAGTTGTTGTGCATGTCTGGAACAAAAAGTTTGCTCTGTTCTTTATTCTTAGGTTCTAAAAGTTTAAAAGAGATCAACTACTCTTCCTCTGATTTGTTATGTGTTTTGATATTTGAACAAATATTGTTAGAAATAACAGGATTTAAGTTGTAAAAATATATTAAGCAGGAATTGATGATAGTTTAACTGGAATGGGAATATTACATTAAAAATCTTATTTTTTTTCAAAATTTCAACCTTAAGGATATGTTATTTTAGGATTAAAATCTGAATGTTTATCAAAAACTAAGATTTTCAAAAGGTAGATCATGATTTTTAAAGCTGTTAATCGCGAGTAATCGAGAGTTAAAAGGTAAATGGGTTTTAAGCATTTGCAGTTGATCGAGATGGTGGGGAAGGTCGAAATCGATATTGGAGGTAGGGGAAAGGTTGTCGAAGCGGGAAAAATTGTCCGATGATTTTATCATCCATCGAGGCATCGTCAAGGCTTCGATTTAGGGTTTTAGGTCGAAGATGGATTCTTGGCCAATGTGGCCTCGCCAGTGTGTAGAGTTGAATCAGAGCTGTGGGAAAAGAAGTAGGCGAGCATGGCAAGGGGCTGGACGGAGTTGAGGGTTCTCCGATGGTCAGAGGTGAAGGTACGTCGAGGATATCAGGTGATTGATTTTTTTTCAGGATGGGACCGATGGTTCGATTTTGATTTTCGAGGAGGCTAGTATTTCTGGGTGGCTGATAGGTTAGAGGGAATAGTGGCTGACAGGTTGATGATCAGAGTGATGATCGGTGGTGAATGGGTTGATGTGCACGGTACACGGGAATCTTTGGTGACAGGTTGTTTACGTGATGAGGAGATGGTCGTGGCTCGAAGTCAACACGAGAGATTTGGGTGATTGGCTCGTGTAGGAACTCGGGGTGGGTTCATATGTTATGTCTATTTTAGACGTAAACAAAATTAAAAAAAAAAGATAAGAGGAAAGACTCGGGTTTGAGGGTGGAATTGCTTGGGTTTTACTCGAGTTAAATGATAAGAGATTTTCAAGTTTAATGGTTAACCAAAATTAATTTTAAATTACTTTAACTATTGTTGTTTAAAATTTAGGTAATTTATTTTAACTTTAATTAATAAAGTTAATTCTTAAGTTGTTTTAAAATTTAATTAATAATGTAACTATGAAGTAGTTAAGGCAATAAAATGTTTTATCATTAATTAAGGTTAAGATCTTGAGTAATTAAATTAATTTACCAAAGTAATTAAGTAAGGGGAAAATTGATAAGTTACTTAAGAGAAATTAATTAATTAATGATTGAGAATTAATTAATTAAAGAAATATAAATTAATTAACTAAAGGTTAATTACTTGGTAATTAGAGATTAGTTAATTACTTAAATGATAAATTACTTAATGGAAGTAATTAAGGATTAATTACTTAGTGTAATTGATTAAGGATTGTTGATTAAGGAAACTAATCAATGATTAGTTAAATAAATGATTATGATCAATTAAGGGATAATTGATCAATGAAGTGATCATGAGATAATTAATTTGAGTGATTAATTAAGGATCAATGTAATTATTATTGATGGGTAAAGGATAATTAGTTTGTGTAATTACTTGAGAATTAATTACTTATTGTAATTAAAGAATAATTAATCAAAAATGATTAATTAAGATAATAATTTGAGGATGATTAATTAATTGATTTATGATTAATTAATATTGAGTAAGAAGGATTTAAAGATGATGGAAGTAATTAATTTAATATATTTAAATTAATTAGAATGGTATGGCTAATCAACCTTGTGTATGAATGACAGAATGATATTGGAAGCCTTGGATTAATTGTTATCCCTAATATGTGATTCGTGATGCTATGTGATATGATTTGTTTGATTTAAACTGTGATGATGTGGTTATCTATTGATGATGAATTACCGTGACACCCTTTATTTAAAGTTGAATTGTACTTCACTTGAATAACTTGGGTTAAAATGACATTGGATTCGAAGAGACCGGAGTCGGGTATTAGTAAATGCCCGAAACCACTTCGATTCTTTATAAATTGATATATGAAACCAATAAGCTGGAATGGAATGATTTAAGTGAATTAGAATATTTAATCTAAGTTTTGCTACTTAGAATTTTGTGAGTGAAGCAAGTAATATCTATAATAGTTTGTGAATTTATAATTGATACAAGTTACCCGGGTTATATATATAAGTTGTATGCTTTGGTCATTCATGTTAGATGGGTTTACTCACGCTGGTTTCCAGCCTGACCTGGGTGTTTCTTTGATGTAATGCTCGGGTCAGAATGAGTATTACAGATTTTCAGGTAAGGACGTTCCGAAGCTCAGGAGACGAGCTGGATGGCAGTAACGTATGGAGTGTTTCCGCTGTATTATATTGTTTTTACTTGAGACATGTTGCTTTTAGTGTCAAGTGATTATGAAAATGTTGTAACTCTGATGTATTAAAATGTAATTGACTAATACAATTTTCTTTGTGTAAGAATATTACTTGATATTATATTTATCCGCTGTGAATGTGAGATTCTGAGTTTGGTTTTCTGTTTCTTCTTTTCCTAACTATTCAGAATTTTCTGGATTGAAATCTCGGATCATTACAATAGCCCAATTTCTTTAAATCACTTTATTCCTGCCTACAAATTTCACAGATCAACCTATAAAAATTCGAAGTGGTTTCTGGTATTTCCTAATACCCGACCCCGGTCTCTTCATGTCTCATGTCATCCTAATCCAAGTTATCTAAATGAAACACACAACATTTCATATCAGAGATATCAACTCATTCAAAGCATCAAATACCATTTAATCATCCATAAGCAAAGCTTAACCACATACAAATTTAATTTAATTAATCCTGATTGAATTACTAACCTTAACCACTTAGATTTCTTCATTTAACATTAATTAATTTCAAATCAATTAATCAATCATCCCTTCATTATTCATCTTAATTAATCACCCTGGATTAATTATCCTTCAATTACATTCACATAATTAACTTTAATTAATTTCATAATATTAATTATTCTTAACCAAAAATCAATAAGTAATCTTAATTACTTCATAAATTAATTAACTATATTAATTACATTAATTCTTAATTATTTATATTAGTTAATTTCTCATAAGTCACTTATTATTGATTAATCAATCTTTAATTACATCATTAATTACATAAATTAATAATTTCTAATTATATTTTAATTTATCCTAATCTAAATTAATTACATTAATTAAACCACGATACTAATCATTCTCGATTAATCTCAACCTGTACTTAACTATCTTTTATTTACTTTATTAAATAAATTAATTACTCCTTAATTAATTATCTTATTTAATCTCTTGATTTCTTGCACAAAGTAATTATATTTTATTAATTACGTTAATTAATTACCTATCAAACCATCCAATGATTATTCTAAATTAATTAAACTTAATTAATTAACTTTAACCTTAATTAATTAATTCAAACCCTTAACTACTAAGTTAATTAACCCAAATCATTAATTAATTATCCATTTTAATTACCCTACTGTTTTAATGAATCACAAATCATTAAGCCCTTATTAATTTTAAAATGAAAACATTCCCTTATTCATAATTTAAGCTTAAAACAATTTAAAACCCGAATACTTCGAGTCAAGCAACAAGTAACTCGAGAACCAACCAAAACCAAAGTCACTAGATCATCATTGCACATCAAATCAATTCAATCATTCAATCCATTTATTTAAATCTAACCATTTAAATTTAAATAAAAATCCAAAAGGTGAGATTTACTCACCTTAAATTTTGCCGTTTAAAAACCCTCCCAAACTGGCTTGTTTCCTTGATTTTAAACTTGAATAAACATCATACAATTTATTAATATTTAAATTAACCAAATAATTAATTTCCCATTCAATAAATTTAAATTTGAACTTTCCTTTAATAAATTACTTAGTGACTGAAATAATTAAATGTGTTAATTTAACAAATTCATCACTATAATGCATTATCCTCAATTAACAGTAAGTTCAAAACATGCATAATTATTTTATTTTATTTATAAAAACTTTACAGTAAATTCCACATCCCTTTCCAACATGTAAACGAACATTCAGTTAAGAAAAAAAAAACGATAATATCTTACTGCCTATACGAACCCAAAGCCCTAACTCGAGCTTGCTCTTGCCTACGCACCCAATACGAACCCCAGTCATCGTCATGAAATTGCAGCATCGACGCCACCTCGCTGAGTCACGCGCTTCCATGGCCACCGACTTCGCCGAGCTCGGCGCCACTGCCTCGAAGTTGCATGGACATCGCGACTTCATCGTGAATAGATTGAAGTGCCACCCTGCTCGAGCTCGTGATTCGACCGTGCTACCGCTCTACGACCGTCGCTCTATCCAAATCGAGCGACGCCCTCCATTGCAAAACCCTAGCCTCGATCGCGACTTCATCGCCGCTCCTTGTTCGAGTCTTTGCCTTCAACTCGATCGAATATAGATCGATTTGGGTTGGTTACCTATGAATTCGTGGATTTATAAACTGAAAGGAGCGACCATTTTTTTTAAAACAAGAGAACTCTGCTTCGATTTTTAACTCGAACCGGAAGGGAATTGAAAGGGTGTTCGAGATGTTTTACGAAGCATGGAAATTTATTTTTTTCTGCTTGGTTATAAAAAGGAAAGTTATTAGAGAAACAAGCTCAAGCTGCTACAGTGACACTAGGGTGAAGGCAAAAGTTATGACGTGGAAAGGATTCAGCTGAAGTTGACCAGGATTTTAAATATATTTTTAAATTAAATTCAAATCGTCTCGATAAATGCATCTTACAATTCTGAATTCCTATCGAGGCATGCCGCTAGACGTTTATAATGCTATACCCCTTCTACGAACACAATGGAAAAGGTTTCGAGTCCTAATTCGATCGTATGCAGACGATAGCTTTTTGGATGGAGTTATTATATCAAATTTTCGATATAGATTTAGCGCATTTATCTATCGTGTGCTCACACAACAACTCGAATTGCTATGAAAATTGAAATCCGATAATAATATAATATTACGGATCCAATGGTACTGATTTCGTCGAATTCCGAGACTATGCCTCGGAAGGCTATTTTTAAATTCAATTTAAACGATACATTTCAAAACTGAACAAATCACTTCCAATTTCAATTAAAAAGCATTTATTATGTAACGTCCCACCTTTTCGCACAGTTAAAATCGACACGCATGCCAATTCAAACCATACGCAAGGGCGGATCGTTATGGGGTAAATAAGAAAAAACAAGAAGAAAAAAACAAACAGAATCTCACAGCGGAAGGATAAAATATAATGAAAAATATACAGTTCATGAAATTGTTTACGAAACATTTGATTCTTCTTTATACAATAAATATCAGAGTTCACATACCAATAAATCTCAATGCATCGGAATACAGTGTAGTGGAACCATATAATATATAATAATAACAAAAAAATCTTCGTCTTCTCCCTCCAGAAATGAAGTCTTCAAATCCTGAAACGCTCGGACTGACCCGAGCGAATTGAAAAGACAAAACACTCGAGTTAGAACTAAAAGATCTTATGTAAGTTAAATTAACAGAAATGAATATGAGTGTAGTAACTCAAGAGATGCTCGGGATTTACATCTCCTAAGGATCCGTTAAACTATTTACTATGTAGTATATTTCGCTCTTATAATAGTGTCTAATTGTAAAATAAACTTACTTTTAAATAGCGTTAAGGCTTTACATTTCCACCTTAACACATAATATATTCCCATAGTCTATACAGTACCGTAATCTCCCCCATACTGGGCGTCGTCAGAGGGCACTCCATAGGTATGGTACAAAACCAAAATCGTATAAGCCGCGATAGGGTAGGTGACACGGCACAACTAGGCAATGCCAGGGTAGATATACCAATTACGCATCCGGGTTGGTGGTAACGCATAGCCGCAGCTACCGCCCACCTTGAACAAACTCCTCCTAAAATCAAAAGTAAAGGTGGCCACCGAATCAATCCAAAGTCAGAGTATAGTATCGAAGAGGAGTGTCCGATAAAGGGCGCTAACCCCCTTGGCCCGAGAATCGCTCCTGTTTTAGCCACCTTAAGCCAACTCACGGGAGTCGGGTCCACGTATTTACCTTAAAGGAAACGCCGCCACCAACCTACTTCATTCTGGAATCTCCACCGCGTACACGGTTGTTAAAGTGGTTTTCGGAGTTGGCAGAGAGTATGACAACTTCCGATCCCGGTCTCTTCAACAACCAAACGTTATTATAACACCGCGGTCATTTAAAAATAATTATACTTTTAAAACCAAAATATAATTATCCATTTCAAAACCCATAAATACGATATCATTTCCTTTTAAAACCAAAATAAATATTATATCATTTTATTTCAAATATATTTCTTTTCCAAAATCATGCCATTTTTAAGATTTATAATACCTCGAAACTAAATATTTGAAATTTAACTTTCAACGTAATACTTCGAAATCCATAGTTTTAAAACCATAACTTTTAAAACTTAAATGGTTTGGATATTCAACAGTATATAAAAAAACATTTGAATTTAAAATTTCTTGATAAAGTAAATAATTTCCACGCCTTTACAATTTTATTCACATATATTCAGTCTAAACCCATAACCTTTAAATTCACTTTCAGTTTGAATAAAAACACTTCGATTTCAATATTTTCAAACTTTGAGTATTTAATAACTTTCAAAATTAAGGTTGGAAATTTCTATTCAACAATTGATTGTCCTATTATTTAGTTTTGAAACGTTTACATAATAGATCCATAACCATTTAAAATAAAACCCAATTTATTAACACTAAATATTTTTTTCCATTTATTTATACTAGAATTATTCATTTAATTTATCTTGGATAAAAATCCAGTTATAAATATCATACCTTTAAATTTCCAAGATTAATAAGTTTACACCAACTTGTGGAGTTTAATTTTTAAATAAGCCCAATTCCAAATAAATTTCCAATTAAATTTCAAATCTTAATTGATTTGAACTATTTAAAACTCTATATATACACAATATCTTAAACCTGTACTTAATCATAAATATAAATTATCAAACTCCATTTTTCAACTTATTTATTTCCATTCAACCAATTCATACATAGCTTAAATTCAATAATTTAACAATATATGTATATATAAAATAAGATTTTATATAAGATCAAAATTAATATTTATTTAACTGCATCCTATCCAAACCGTAGAAATCATTTCAAAAATAATAATAATAATATATATATATATATATATATATATATATATATATATATATATCGCGGTGCCTGTATATAATTTTCTATCCTATGGTCAAGTGATACGGATATTTATCATTTCAATCTGCAATTTAAAAATAAAAAATGCGGTTGTATATCATTTCAAACCGCAATCCCGAATGAAAAGAGAATGCATAATAACTTGCAGTTTATATAATGTAAATACATCATCCATTCATCCATCATATCAATCATCAACATTTACCAATTTATCATCCAATTCAAACAATCACATCAATAAATAATAATTAATTACTAACAGTTAATTTTTCAAAAATGAATTAGGTAACTGTTCAACTGTAGTTTATATGCAATAATAAATAAATTTGACTAGCATTTTTAATGGCAGTTTAAATGCAATAAATAAATAAATTGACAATTGACTGGCAGTTTTAAATGCAAAAATGAATTAAATAACGCGTAAATTAACTGAATGCAATTTAACTGAGAAAATGAAGAAATATATGCCAAACAACTATAAATAAAATTTTAAACTCATCATACATCAATTTAACAAACATAAGAAATTTTAGAAATTGTGAGTGGGTTAAAACACTCACCTTTTGAATTTAAATTGAATTTAAATCAAATTTAAACCCAAAAATTTGACCGTCTCCAAACTCGCCCAAACCAGCATCAAAGTGTCTGGGATCTCAATACGAACCTAGCGGAGAAAACCGCGCGTGAAACGGAGTTCGTATGTATGAGTTATGATTATTAGAACTAATTAAAATCGAGATTTACAAAAATAAATTAAACAAAAATAAAATACCGTGCCACATCCACTCTTCCCACGTGAAAAACGCGTATGCTTCTTCTTGATTGCAAGCTTTGTTCCATAATTTTTCTTTTATTTCGATTTACTTTAATTTTCCTCCTTATTATATGAATGTATGTATTTTAAAAGGTTTGGAAAAAAAAGATTTGAAAAAGAAGATTTGAAAAAAGAAGAATTGAAAAAGAAAAGGATTAAAATAAGAACTGAAAATGGAAGAGAAGATCTAGATTTGAAAAGAAAGAAGAAAGTTTGAAATAGAAGAAAATTTGAAGAAGAAGAATATTTGAAGAGGAAGGAAAAATTAAAATGAGATATAATAAGGAGATTTGAAGAAAAAAGAAGAAGAAGGAGATTTGAATGGAGGCCAGGGTTTCATTTGCATCATATCGTATTTATAAGGTTAGAGTTAGGTTTAGGGACAAAGAGATTTGAAAGGAGAGGCTGCTATTAATTAGAAATAAAGTAAATATGAACAACTTGGTATTGAAATATAGTAAATATGAACAGCCTCTTTTTTTTTAAAAGTAGCAGGTATTAAAAAGAGGTAATTATTAATTAGAAAGGGAATGAATATGGAGGGACAAAAATAAATGACACGTTTCATTAGTTTGATTCTAAATTAATTAAGTGCCAGATACAGAAAAGTTTGAATACATCATATATATTCTCACTTTTTTACAATGACTTAAACAATTCTTTATGTAAATTTAGAGTTGATAAATCTATCAATTGCAGTGCCAAAACTTCTATTTCATTATATTCAAAATTATAAATTAAGTTCCCCAAAATTTCTATTAAGTTAAATGATCAATGATTATTCCATCTATAAATTTTAAGTAGATGGATTCAAATGTTGGGTTCAGAAACTATTATTTTAATATTCTTGAATTTCAGTTAAATCTCTATAAACGTAATACTTTAAACGTTAAATTTCATTTATTTGCAATACTTCAATTAAATTAATAAATTTTGCTTTCTATACTTAAATCTATATTAACAAAATGTTAGATTTGGATCGATAGAAATCGATTTACCAAAATTTACGTACACATTACGTAAATAAACAACTATATAAATTTGCCACCTATTACCTCTTAATTTTATTCTTAAGTTTGTTACCTATCAATTTCGATTATACTTCCATCTATAATGCAAATCCAATCCCCTCTAACTGCATAAATTAGGGCAATTTATTGCAATTGATTTCCCATCAAACTTCATAAATTATCAAATTGAAACCAAAATAAAACGTTTATTTATTATAAAAATCTTGTTGTTTAATTGAATTGACCATTCACAGATATAATTTACCTTGATCTCCAATTCATTACAATTTGTTACCAAAATTAATTTAACGAAATCAATTACGCCCTTTAAAAATTTCTATTCATTCTGTAATTGCTAATTGTTATTCAATTTAAACCCATTCATTTGATTTCCCTATTATGCATCAATTATAAACCCATCATCATAAAGGTGATGTCAACATTTTATACTATAAACTTACCCTTTTATATTCCAATATAAATAAATGTTCACATACAAATTAAGATTCTAAATCTAATTAATTATTCCATTTAATCCATTGATTTATTAACTTCAATTATTGCAATTCATTGTCTAACATAAATTTGGATCTATTTCCAAATTTTCACGTTTCAATTAATTAACACCTTATAATAGTTTACAAATAAAAAGGGGATTGTACTAAATAAATATTTATTGTCTTGCATTACTTTATTACCTCCATTTACATTCAATCTTCATAAATAATTAATTTATTTCATTGATGAATTCAATACTTGCCTTTATTTACTTAATTTAACTTTATATCCAAATGCACAAATTTTCACTATTCCAATTAATTGAAATATAAAATTAAATTTGTAAATTTTTAAATACCCTTGATACATCAAATTTCAATATTTGCTTTCATATAAATTAATAAGACTTCTATTTCTTTCTAAATTTAAATTAAAATCTTATTAATTTAATTCATTTTAAACATCGAATTTATACGGGTCGTTACACTCTCCCCCACTCAAAGCTTTTCGTCCCTGAAAAGGAAAAGAAGGGAAAAGAAGAATTCAATAACAATACATCTTATTCAAAATATTTAACTTATAAACAATAATTTACTAAATTTATTACCTTAAATAAAATATACCTGTTTTATAATCATTATATCCTTTTATACTTAAATTACTAAAGTTTGGTAAAACATTTTCAAAATATTTCTAAGTTCAAAATTTTATGAAAAATATTGGCAGTCTCCTTTGTACGGAGAGGCTCGGGAGAAAATATAATATTAAATATAACAATTATATTACATATATTATCCAAAATATTATATCCCAACATGGGAAAATATATAAAATAGCGTTATAAACCGAAATCCGAAAACGTACCTATTTGTCGGGCAATTTACGCTTAATTTATGGAACCCAAAAGCAGTAGCAATTGCTTCCATAACCTGAATTTTACTTATAAAATCTAAAAGGGTTAACTATTTATATAAAGTGAAATATTTAAGTGGTTTCAATCACTAACAACAATTGAATACAACAACCAACAATTTCAACAAACAGCATACACAACAAATATAAAACAACCATTAAATCAAACAAACAAATAATTGTTCGGGTTCGAAACTTTTAAATTGCACGGAATGAAGAATAACTACTAGCGCATCATTTACTCAACAGTCTTAGATAAAACTAAGCAGATTATTCATTCACCCAAATCCAATTTTATTAGTATCCTTGCCCAATCAACCATCAACTAAACAACAACAAATCCAAACAACAATCAATTTATCTTATTATTAATTTCATTTCATACATTTGTTGTTTAATTTCTCTTTTATTCATACCACATAAATTTTCCTTTCTATAATTTACATTTATCTCTACCAACTTTTAAATTTTATTTACTTATTCAATGTTTGTTTCATTTATTTTCACTTATTACTTCCAATATTTCATTTCCATTAACTCAGGCCATGCCAGTTCTTTTTATTTCATTGTAATTGTTCATTCATTTATTGCATGCCCTCATTTATTTACATTTGTTTATACATAGTATTCATGTCTCATTTAATTTCTTAGCCTTTCCATTTTATTTACTTAAGTTGATAATCATCTTTTTGAATTACTTACCTTTAATTATACTCACTTATAGTAAAACTTTAATTATAACCTAAGTTTATAACATTAAATTCCCATTTAACATCGATTTCATTGAATACTCTCATTATTTCAAAATTTCTACTTGTATAATATTCTATTACAATCTCTTATTAAACATTTCAACTTTTAATATTTGGTAAGTTATATATATGTTATTTAAGGAATGTAATTGAAAGTTATACAAGTTTTCTCATTTCTTTTAATTAATTCATTGTTCAATAAGTTTTTACCTTTTCCTTATAAGTTACAATTTCAATTTACCTTGTATTCCTTTCATTTATTTAATGCTTACATTCCATTGTTTTTAATTATAGTAACAGTTTGATTACCCTTACATTTACAACTTTATAGCATCAATTCTTATAAATGAAGAATTTCATTAATTCATTTACTGAGGTTTACAAACACTTGTTTACATTACTTATCTTCTTATCATATTAAATTTTTGCTTTAGTTAAAGGTTCCAATTATTAATTACTAACCTTTCATTTCAGTACAATAATTGAAACAATTTATTAATGGAAATTTAAGAATTTAATACCGGGTTAAATTTCAAATTATTTTAAAATAATAGATAAATATATTCTTACAACTTATATATCTCTAATTATATTTATAACAATTCAAAATTTATATATTTTTCAAAAATGAATCTGCAGTAGAACTACTACAGTGGCATTCCCCTTTCGAAACTCGAAAATGAAAATCGATGATGCGGCCGCCATCACTGAAATTATTTTCCGGCGACAGAGAGGAAAGTAAAAAACTTATTTTCTCCAAAATCTTCTTTAGAACAATTCTTTTGAATTATATTCAAATATTTATATCAGAAAATACTTATAAACAATATTATTATATTCCAAAATTTATTCGAAAGAAATTCCAAAACCCCGGAACTTAAGTTCCAAATTTCCCAAATTTCATTTATTTATTTTCAATCTTATTTTACCTATTATTTTTAAATTTTATTCCTAACACCCAATATATTTCAACCAAATATAACCTTTATAAAATTTATTTTATATATATAGAAAATATAATAGGCAAAATTATTTCATTCACCTATATTAAAACAAATATTGTGTCGGTCTGTCCTATTAAGTGTTTAGAAATCCCTATTGATGTCATAACGTCCCATGCATCAACCAGAATTTATAAATACAAAACGGAAAAAAAACACAATATCAAAAACCTTTTTATAACACTAACAAGTACGCTTTCTCATATATACACTCAGCGACTCCCATAGGGTATTACTACCCTATTAGTAAAGAGTCAAACCCCACAAAGCTAAGGTTTATCGCTAAACCAAAGTTCTGATACCAGATGTAACGTCCCACCTTTTCGCACGGTTAAAATCGACACGCATGCCAATTCAAACCATATGCAAGGGCGGATTGTTATGGGGTAAATAAGAAAAAACAAGAAGAAAAAAACAAACAGAATCTCACAGCGGAAGGATAAAATATAATGATAAATATACAGTTCATGAAATTGTTTACAAAACATTTGATTCTTCTTTATACAATAAATATCAGAGTTCACATACCAATAAATCTCAATGCAGCGGAATACAGTGTAGTGGAACCATATAATATATAATAATAACAAAAAAATCTTCGTCTTCTCCCTCCAGAAATAAAGTCTTCAAATCCTGAAACGCTCGGACTGACCCGAGCGAATTGAAAAGACAAAACACTCGAGTCAGAACTAAAAGATCTTATGTAAGTTAAATTAACAGAAATGAATATGAGTGTAGTAACTCAAAAGATGCTCGGGATTTACATCTCCTAAGGATCCGTTAAACTATTTACTATGTAGTAATTTTCTCTATTATAATAGTGTCTAATTGTAAAATAAACTTACTTTTAAATAGCGTTAAGGCTTTACATTTTCCACCTTAACACATAATATATTCCCATAGTATACAGTACCGTAATCTCCCCCGTACTGGACGTCGTCAGAGGGCACTACGTAGGTATGGTACAAACCCAAATTCGTATAAGGCGCGATAGGGTAGGTGACACGGCACAACTAGGCAATGCCAAGGTAGATATACCAATTACGCATCGGGGCTGGTGGTAACGCATAGCCGCAGCTACCGCCCACCTCGAACAAACTCTCCCTAAAATCAAAAGTAAAGGTGGCCACCGAATCAATCCAAAGTCAGAGTATAGTATCGAAGAGGAGTGTCCGATAAAGGGCGCTAACCCCCTTGGCCTGAGAATCGCTCCTGTTTTAGCCACCTTATGCCAACTCACGGGAGTCGGGTCCACGTATTTACCTTAAAGGAAACGCCGCCACCAACCTACTTCATTCTGGAATCTCCACCGCGTACACGGTTATTAAAGTGGTTTTCGGAGTTGGCAGAGAGTATGAAAACTTCCGATCTCGGTCTCTTCAACAACCAAACGTTATTATAACACCGCGGTCATTTAAAAATAATCATACTTTTAAAACCAGAATATAATTATCCATTTCAAAACCCATAAATACGATATCATTTCCTTTTAAAACCAAAATTAATATGATATCATTTTATTTCAAATATATTTCTTTTCCAAAATCATGCCACTTTTAAGATTTATAATACCTCGAAACCAAATATTTGAAATTTAACTTTCAACCTAATACTTCGAAATCCATAGTTTTAAAACCATAACTTTCAAAACTTAAATGGTTGGATATTCAACAGTATATAAAATAAAACATTTGAATTTAAAATTTCTTTATAAAGTAAATAATTTCCACGCCTTTATAATTTTATTTACTTTATATTCAGTCTAAACCCATAACCTTTAAATTCACTTTCAGTTTGAATAAAAACACTTTGATTTCAATATTTTCAAACTTTGAGTATTTAATAACTTTCAAAATTAAGGTTGGGAATTTCTATTCAACAATTCATTGTCCTATTATTTAGTTTTGAAACGTTTACATAATAGATCCATAACCATTTAAAATAAAACCCAATTTATTAATACTAAATATTTTCTTCCACTTATTTATACTAGATTTATTCATTTAATTTATCTTGAATAAAAATCCAGTTATAAATATCATACCTTTAAAATTTCCAAGATTAATAAGTTTACACCAACTTGTGGAGTTTAATTTTTAAATAAGCCCAATTCCAAATAAATTTCTAATTATATTTCCAATCTTAATTGATTTGAACTATTTAAAACTCTATATATACACAATATCTTAAACCTATACTTAATCATAAATATAAATTATCAAACTCCATTTTTCAACTTATTTATTTCCATTCAACCAATTCATACATAGCTTAAATTCAATAATTTAACAATATATGTACATATAAATAAGATTTTATATAAGATCAAAATTAATATTTATTTAACTGCATCCTATCCAAATCATAGAAATCATTTCAAAAATAATTATATATATATATATATATTGCGGTGCCTGTATATAATTTTCTATCCTATGTTCAAGTGATACGGATATTTATCATTTCAATCCGCAATTTAAAAATAAAAAATGAAGTTGTATATCATTTCAAACCGCAATCCCGAATGAAATGAGAATGCATAATAACTTGCAGTTTATACAATGTAAATACATCATCCATTCATCCATCATATCAATCATCAACATTTATCAATTTATCATCCAATTCAAACAATCACATCAATAAATAATAATTAATTACTGACAGTTAATTTTTCAAAAATGAATTAAGTAATTGTTCAACTGTAGTTTATATGCAATAATAAATAAATTTTACTAGCATTTTTAATGGCTGTTTAAATGCAATAAATAAATAAATTGACAATTAACTGGCAGTTTTAAATGCAAAAATGAATTAAATAACGCGTAAATTAACTGAATGCAATTTAACTGAGAAAATGAAGAAATATATGCCAA
Organism: Allium cepa; assembly: GCA_030765085.1. Taxonomy (NCBI): domain Eukaryota; kingdom Viridiplantae; phylum Streptophyta; class Magnoliopsida; order Asparagales; family Amaryllidaceae; genus Allium; species Allium cepa. The sequence continues at coordinate 554,180,122 of CM060932.1, forward strand.
ACAACTATAAATAAAATTTTAAACACATCATACATCAATTTAACAAACATAAGAAATTTTAGAAATTGTGAGTGGGTTAAAACACTCACCTTTTGAATTTAAATTGAATTTAAATCCAATTTAAACACAAAAATTTGACCAGTTCCAAACTCACCCAAACCAGCGTCAAAGTGTCTGGGATCTCAATGCGAACCTAGTGGAGAAAACCGCGCATGAAACAGAGTTCGTATGTATGAGATATGATTATTAGAACTAACTGAAATCGAGATTTACAAAAATAAATTAAACAAAAATAAAATACCGTGCCACATCCACTCTTCCCACGTGAAAAACGCGTATGCTTCTTCTTGATTGCAAGCTTTGTTCCATAATTTTTCTTTTATTTTGATTTACTTTAATTTTCCTCCTTATTATATGAATGTATGTATTTTTAAAAGGTTTGGAAAAAAATGATTTGAAAAAGAAGATTTGAAAAAAGAAGAGTTGAAAAAGAAAAGGATTAAAATAAGAACTGAAAATGGAAGAGAAGATCTAGATTTGAAAAGAAAGAAGAAAGTTTGAAATAGAAGAAAATTTAAAGAAGAAGAATATTTGAAGAGGAAGGAAAAATTAAAATGAGATATAATAAGGAGATTTGAAGAAAAAAGAAGAAGAAGGAGATTTGAATGGAGGCTAGGGTTTCATTTGCATCATATCGTATTTATAAGGTTAGAGTTAGGTTTAGGGACAAAGAGATTTGAAAGGAGAGGCTGCTATTAATTAGAAATAAAGTAAATACGAACAACTTGGTATTGAAATATAGTAAATATGAACATCCCTTTTTTTTAAAGTAGCAGGTATTAAAAAGAGGTAATTATTAATTAGAAAGGGAATGAATATGGAGGGACAAAAATAAATGACACGTTTCGTTAGTTTGATTCTAAATTAATTAAGTGCTAGATACAAAAAAGTTTGAATACATCATATATATTCTCACTTATTTACAATGACTTAAACAAATCTTTATGTAAATTTAGAGTTGATAAATCTATCAATTGCAGTGCCAAAACTTCTATTTCATTATATTCAAAATTATAAATTAAGTTCCCCAAAATTTCTATTAAGTTAAATAATCAATGATTATTCCATCTATAAATTTTAAGTAGATGGATTCAAATGTTGGGTTCAGAAACTATTATTTTAATATTCTTGAATTTCAGTTAAATCTCTATAAACGTAATACTTTAAACGTTAAATTTCATTTATTTTGCAATACTTCAATTAAATTAATAAATATTTCTTTGTATACTTAAATCTATATTAACAAAACGTTAGATTTGGATCGATAGAAATCGATTTACCAAAATTTACGTACACATTACGTAAATAAACAACTATATAAATTTGCCACCTATTAGCTCTTAATTTTATTCTTAAGTTTGTTACCTATCAATTTCGATTATACTTCCATCTATAATGCAAATCCAATCCCCTCTAACTGCATAAATTAGGGCAATTTATTGCAATTGATTTCCCATCAAACTTCATAAATTATCAAATTGAAACCAAAATAAAACGTTTATTTATTATAAAAATCTTGTTGTTTAATTGAATTGACCATTCACGGATATAATTTACCTTGATCTCCAATTATTACTTAAATACATCACAAAACGTTAAATCTATATTCATTACAATTTGTTACCAAAATTAATTTAACAAAATCAATTACGCCCTTTAAAAATTTCTATTCATTCATTAGTTGCTAATTGTTATTCAATTTAAAGCCATTCATTTGATTTCCCTATTATGCATCAATTATAAACCCATCATCATAAAGGTGATGTCAACGTTTTACACTATAAATTTACCCTTTTATATTCCAATATAAATAAATGCTCACATACAAATTAAGATTCTAAATCCAATTAATTATTCCATTTAATCCATTGATTTATTAACTTTAATTATTGCAATTCATTGTCTAACATAAATTTGGATCTATTTCCAAATTTTCACGTTTCAATTAATTAACACCTTACAATAGTTTACAAATAAAAAGGGGATTGTGCTGAATAAATATTAATTGTCTTACATTACTTTATTACCTCCATTTACATTCAATCTTCATAAATAAATAATTTATTTCATTGATGAATTCAATACTTGCCTTTATTTACTTAATTTAACTTTATATCCAAATGCACAAATTTTCACTATTCCAATTAATTGAAATATAAAATTAAATTTGTAAATTTTTAAATACCCTTGATACATCAAATTTCAATATTTTCTTTCATATAAATTAATAAGACTTCTATTTCTTTCTAAATTTAAATTAAAATCTTATTAATTTAATTATTTTTAAACATCGAATTTATACGGGTCGTTACATATTATCTTAAGAACTATCAATATAAATTTTATAGATCTTCAAATTATTTTTATCAAGCTTAAAACTAAAGATTCAATATTTTACCCAATTTCAGTTTATTAAATCTAATAACTTAATTGTTATTAATAATAATATTTGAATTCAAGTTAAAAATTAACCTTTTAAATATTTACAATCAATTAAACATTCCAATTTAAATTGTTAAAAATTCCGGGTCGTCACATTCCTCCCCCTTAAAAGAATTTCATCCCCGAAATTACTAGTTAGGAAGAATGGTCCAATACCCGTTTACTTTTCCCCCCAAAACCAACAGTTTTGTCAACTTGTCATAATATTTTTTTTTATAAAAGACCCATTATCATTCTTACTAACTTCCCAAACTCTCCCACAGTTTCAAACAATTCCCTTTTTCTCAATCATTCAAATTTCAATTTAAAACCAAAATTTGAATTATCAAAATTTTCTAACTCACTGAATTTTCGAAATTTTTTGCCAGCGTCTCCTTTGCGGGGCTAGCTCGGTACAACTACAAAATGCCTCTATAGGCTCCCAAATTACAAAAGGAAAACATAAAGCCAAGTGGCTAGATCAAAAACCCAATCAAATTTCATACAAAAATTTAAACATGTACCTTTTAGTCGGGCAATTCAAATTATCTCCTGAAATCAAAACCAATTTCCCTCTATAATACCTGCATATCCTACTTAGCAATAATATCTAATCGTAACTTTTCAAATCATTTTATACCTTTCCTTATATACGTTTCATATCTACTTCTATTCAAATTAGTTTTTCCCATTTCCATATGAATTCAATTTATCTTCAATTCTGAATATTTAATTTTATCTTCCATTTACAACTGATTCATATCAATATTTTAAATTAGTTTCATTCACAAATTTTATTTCAATTTCCAATTTGACATCGTTTTGTTGCTAATAAAAAAATTTCCCAAAAATTTTCAGAAATTTTCTAACTCCCAAAATTTTCGAAATTTTTTGGCAGAGTCTCCCTTGTATGGAGGAGCTTTTGCAATTTGACAAGAGATATAAATATATATACATCGAGCCACCCGGTCGGAAAAATAATTCCTATTTTAATTGCGTAGGCGTACCTTTATTTAGCATTTTAAGCAAGCAGCTTATTATTTTAGCAATTAGCGCAACCAAATCCATCCAAACGGCCTTCAGGTACCTGTACTTACTCAATTTAAATATGTAAGTGCCATATATAGAAAATCTATTAGCATTCCACTTACTTTCAATACCTAAACACATGCATTTCATAAGCAACAAGCACCAAACACTTTCCATAAGCGATTTATATGACTTAAAGCTAATCCCATTGCCTCCAACCAATTCATATACCATTTCGCTCAATTTTAATGATTTACAACTCAATTTCCTACATTCAATCTATTTTTAATCCAAATAAGCTCATATTCAATTCAATTGATCCTAAACTCAATTTATTTAGTCTCTATCAACTCATAGAATTTTAATTACTTTGTTTACGTCAAACGACAACTATTTTTATATAAATTCGGTGATATTTGCTTACTAGAGTAGCCATTTTAGTTTATAACTACTTCAAACTAATTTCAACTCATTCTGTATTTAATTCCATTTCATTTCTAATTTATTCACCAACCATACATTGCATTTCATTTCATCTCCGCATTGGTTTCATTTTAAAATTATTTCATTGAGCTTGACAGCATTCAGTGCTTATATTAATATTCGTTTTTTTCCAAATAAATTTAACCCAAACTTTTATTTAATGGACTTCTAATCTTACTCGAAACCAAGCTTTCATTGACTAAAGTATTTTTACTTTAAATTAATATACCTCATAACTCAAGTTCATTCTGATGACCCAATTCCAATTACAACTTTGGTTTAGTTTTTATTCAATCAGACTTCATCCATATATTATTTAATTCAATTAATCCATTTATTCACCCCATTTTAGATTTTTAATTCACCTACTCAATTCATTTTCGAATTTATTTTATTTATATAAAACCATTCTCAATTTATTTCTACTTACCTGGGTTTTGTTTGCAATTTAAACCATGTCTATTATAATTCAATTCCATTTTATGTTAACAACATCTCTACTTATTTTAGTTCATCATCAAATCCAAGTCGAATTCTATTTATAATTCAAGTTCATTTCCAAACCCCATTATTAACTTACAATCCATTTTATTCAACCGAGTTAAATTTTATTAATATACTCTATCAAATAATTTATTTAGCTAATTAGCTTACTTCCAACTTTTAGTTCAATATTCGATTTCTATTACAAAAAAAATCATTCATTAAATTTTTCTGAGTTCAATTTTTTTTCCATAATTCCAGTTTGGATTTTCTTTCATTTTTCCAAAATTCCAACACTTTTATTTTAAAATTTTAGAAATGCCTTTAAATTCAGATAATACTATTAAAATAGCTTTTTATAAAAATACTTCTTATACCTCGATGTCTCAACAAGTCCATCCTTGTTCTCACAGAAATTCGGTCATACGTTGATCAGGCATAGGACTGAAAATCTATAAGTGCTTGGCAGTCCCATTTTCAACATCCAGTGAAAATACTTGGGAAAATAATTTTATTGAAAATATAGAAAACAGTTTTTGAAAATAGAGAAAATATCTTTGGTGAGACTGCTCAGGAAATCATCACCCCCATCCATGGTCGCAGTTACATCCTGGGTTACGTTGCCATCGCAGTAAAAGTCCATGTAACTGTAGGCACTCCGCGCCCCTCGATTACGCCATGGAACCCACAACAGATCGCAATTACATTTCAGGATTACAGTGCCATCGCAGCAAAAGTCCATGTAACTGTAGGCATCAGCGCCCCCGATTTTCGTTGTCAAAAATGAAACTTCTCTACTCATACATAGGTCGCAGTCCACCGATGTAAAATCAAACATAGAATGTTGGCTCTCAGTAGCACACACGACTTTCCCTATGCTACCATAGGTCACAGCCTACCGATATAAAATCAAACGTAGACCGTTGGCTCTCAGCGGCACACACGACTTTCTCTATGTTACACACTACTCATAATCCTCAGGAACTTTTTTTGACCGGATTCCTCACAGGGTCAACTTTAGAACCCCCTAGGGTTTAAGGCAGCACCACCCGGTGGCACTCCTGAGAAGTTCATTTCAAGGGAGCACCTTTTTCTCCAGAGCCATTATCAAAACACTTTATATTATACACATATAGTATCTTTCAAATCATACACCTAGTATGATCTCATACAAAGCTCCTTTACACAAAATCGATTATCCCAAAATCGATAATTCTCAAACTAGGATTTCTAAATTCCAATATTGATTTTACTCAAAAAATCAAAAGCCTTTCCAAATCCAAAGGTTTCCAAAACCTTTTTCCAAAATCCTCAGAAGATCCTTTATTTATATATAATCCTTGATAAAAATCTTTGGATCATTTCAATCTTGTATAGAACCCTTTTTATACTTCAAACATTTTCAAAAACATTTTCGTCTGGCTATAGATTTAACTAGGGGAGTTTTATCATTTATAACAAAGATATATAGCTTCATTTATTCAAAATCAAATATTCAAATTTGATTACTCTTTCCAATATCAATTCCATTCAAATCTGCACAATGTACACATATCATCCATACTCTATACCAATCTGATTGCTCACTCAATCACACAATTCCACTTCTGAATTAGTATCGTTCACTCGACTTCCTAGTGCAGACTCGGATCTGGTTTCTTGATCAGAAACTGTCATCCTCCTTGCATAGCTATAGTGATGATAGAGAATATCCAGAATCAATCAATAATCCATATCAGGTTCGCCATCGAAAATCTTTTGAAAAATCCCAACTCGGATCGATATAACCATCTCAAAATTCTATGCTCGAATCTGGATCAAATCACTATGCGAATAGAATAATATACGTACATCCTATGTATTTATTTTCATTGATTATTGGCCAAATTAATTTCCTTTCTAATCATCCTCACATTGAACTTTATTCACTTAATCACATTTGCCTTAATTCTCATTTGGATTATATCTTCAATTCTTATCTCAGTTGGGTATTTAATCAATAACAGTTTGAACTCCGACTAGTTTTTATTTAGAGAATAGCTTGAAAATAAAAGAAAACAGTTGAAAAATAAGTATTAGTTTGCAAAACAGCTGTAAAATTGTTAACTAATTGTAAAATAGTTGGAAAATAGTTAAATAATTATAAATTTTTTAGATAATTGCAAAATAGTTGTAAATAGTAATTAATTTGTAAAATAATTGAAAAATAGTAATTAGTTTATAAAACAGTTGAAAAATGTTAACAGTTCCAAAAATAATTGTAAAAAAAATATAAAATAATTTGGCTTTAAAAAAAGAAAGGTTGTATTTATTAAATAGCTTGGAAAAATAAGTTTATATTAAAACAATTTATATTGAAAATAGTCCAGAGTCAAAACTGTTCACTTCCGTAACAATTCAATATAAATTTCCACTTCCATTTAATTGACTCAATTCCAATTTGAAGAACTTCAATTCCCATCGAAATTTATTTAACCCCAATTCAAGTTGAATCAATCTTGATTTCTTTCCCAATCCAAATCAAATTCCATTTGATTTTAATCCTATTCGACTATAATTATAATTTCAAATTATTCCAATCAATTTGGACTAATATCAATTGAACCCACTTTAATTTCAAATCATTTCAATTTAATTCAATCCAAATTTTCCGTTTAAAATTTTAAACTTATACATCTTCAATCTTAAATCCAATTAATTCGAATCAGATTCAATTTGAATGAATTCAATTCCAATTTCAAATTTTAAAACATCTCAAATTATATAAATTCGAGTTAAATTCTCAAAGGTTCATTTAACTTTTTAAACCAAATTAACTTTGTTCATTTAAAGTTTTTAAACAATTTAATTTCTGAGTTCTAATTCTAGAATTTCATTTTCAATTAATTTAATTTTAATTTGGTTGTATTTCTGTTACCACTTAATTTAGTTCCAGTTCAAGATTTCAGTTTGGTTATATTATATTACTTCTTAATTTGATTCCCATAATTTAACAACCAATCACCTTAATATTTATTAAAAGGAAATATTGCTTTATATATCAAAATATATTTTTATATAAAATCATTTAAAACCTTTATATAAGAAAATATCAAGTACGCACTCATATATATATATATATATATGCTCAACTCATCCTAGAGTACTATGGGCTCTATTTAAGGGGTAATCCCCACTAGAGCCAAGGTTCTCGCTTAACCTTTCAGCTCTGATACCAACTGTAATGACCGGAAATTTTCGAACCCGAAAATTCTAGATAGTTAGGAAAAAGAAGAAAGAGATAGAAGAAGAATATCAAAAACATCAACATCTCACATTCACAGCGGATAAAATATAATAATAAATAATAACGGTTTACAAAAGAATTCTGTATCTTAACAAAGTACATTTATAATACATCAGAGTTACACATATATACAAACACTGGATATACACAATCATCATGCCTCAGATATACCATAATATAAATACAGCGGAAATACTATACGTTCTTGCCATCCAACTCGCCTCTTGAGCTCCACAAAGTCCCTAACTGAAAATATGTAATACTCGGTCTGACCCGAGCATTATAGGAAAGTAACACCCGGGTCAGGCTGGAAACCAGCGTAATTAACTCATCCAACATGGAATACAAAGCATACAACTTATATAGAACCCGGGGTAACTCGAATCAATTTACAAGTTCACAATATGTTATAGACATCACTTATTTCACACAAAGTTTTCTAAGTACCAAAGATTTTGATTTAAATAGTCCAATTTCTTTAAATCACTTCATTACAGCCTATAGACTTCATATATCAATCTATAAAAATTCGAAGTGGTTTCTGGTATTTCCTAATACCCGACCCCGGTCTCTTCGAGTCTCGTGTCATCCTAATCCAAGTTATCCAAATGAAACGCACAACATTTCATATCAGAGATATCAACTCATTCAAAGCATCCAATACCATTTAATCATCCATAAGCAAAGCTTAACCACATACTATTTAATTTAATTAATCCTGATTGAATTACTAACCTCAACCACTTAGATTTCTTCATTAACATTAATTAATTTCAAATCAATTAATCAATCATCCCTTCATTATTCATCTTAATTAATCACCCTGGATTAATTATCCTTCAATTCACAATATTAATTATTCTTAACCAAAAATCAATAAGTAATCTTAATTACTTCATAAATTAATTAACTATATTAATTACATTAATTCTTAATTACTTATATTAATTTCTCATAAGTCACTTATTATTGATTAATCAATCTTTAATTACATCATTAATTATAATATAAATTAATGATTTCTAATTATATTTTAATTTATCCTAATCTAAATTAATTACATTAATTAAACCACGATATCAATCATTCTCGATTAGTCTCAACCTGTATTTAACTATCTTTTATTTACTTCATTAAATAAATTAATTACTCCTTAATTAATTATCTTATTTAATCTCTTGATTTCTTGCACAAAGTAATTATGTTTCATTAATTACATTAAGTAATTACCTATCAAACCATCCAATGATTATTCTAAATTAATTAAACTTAATTAATTAACTTAAACCTTAGTCAATTAATTCAAACCCTTAATTACTAAGTTAATTAACCCAAATCATTAATTAATTGAATTAATTAATTATCCATTTTAATTACCCTACTATTTTAATGAATCACAAATCATTAAGCCGTTATTAACTTTAAAATGAAAACATTCTCTTATTCATAATTTAAGTTTAAAACAATTTAAAACCCGAATACTTCGAGTCAAGCAACAATTAACTCGAGAACAAACCAAAACCAAAGTCACCAGATCATCAGTGCATTTCAAATACATTCAATCATTCAATCCATTTATTTAAATTTAACCATTTAAATTTAAATAAAAATCCAAAAGAGTGAGATTTACTCACCTTAAATTCTACCGTTTGAAAACACTCCCAAACTGGCTTGTTTCCATGATTTTAAACCTTAAATAAACATAATACAATTTATTAATATTTAAATTAACGAAACAATTAATTTCCCATTCAATAATTTAAATTTGAACTTTCCTTTAATAAATTACTTAGTGACTGAAATAATTAAATGTGTTAATTTAACAAATTCATCACCATAATGCATTATCCTCAATTAACAGTAAGTTCAAAACATGCATGTTTATTTTATTTTATTTATAAAAACTTTACTATAAATTCCAAATCCCTTTCTAACATGTAAACGAACATTCAGTTAAGAAAAAAAACGATAATACCTTACTGCCTATACAAACCCAAAGCCCTAACTCGAGCTTGCTATTGCCTACGCACCCAATACGAACCCCGGTCATCATCACGAAATTGCAGCACCGACGCCACCTCGTTGAGTCATGCGCTTCCATGGCCACCGATTTCGCCGAGCTCGACGCCACTGCCTCGAAGTTGCAAGGACATCGTGACTTCATCGTGAATAGATTGAAGCGTCACCCTGCTCGAGCTCGTGATTCGATCGTGCTATCGCTCTACGACTGTCGCTCTATCCAAATTGAGCGACACCCTCCATCGCGAAACCCTAGCCTCGGTCGCGACTTCGTCCCCGCTCCTTGTTCGAGTCTCTGCCTTCATCTCGATCGAATATAGATCGATTTGGGTTGGTTACTTATGAATTCGTGGATTTATAAACTAAAAGGAGCGGCCATTTTTTTTTAAAACAAGAGAACTTTGCTTCGATTTTTAACTCGAACTCGAAGGAAATTGAAAGGGTGTTCGAGATGTTGTACGAAGCATGGAATTTTATTTTTTTCTGCTTGGTTATAAAAAGGAAAGTGTGTTAGAGAAACAAGCTCAGGCTGCTACAGTGACACTGAGATGAAGGCAAAAGTTATGATGTGGAAAGGATTCAGCTGAAGTTGACCAGGATTTTAAATATATTTTTAAATTAAATTCAAATCGTCTCGATAAATGCATCTTACAATTCCGAATTCCTATCAAGGCGTGCCGCTAGGCGTTTATAATGTTATACCCTTATTACGAACACAATGGAAAAGGTTTCGAGTCCTAATTTGATCGTATGGAGAAGATAGCTTTTTGGATCGAGTTATTATATTAAATTTTCGATATAGATTTAGCGCATTTATCTATCGTGTGCTCACACAACAATTCCAATTGCTACGAAAATTGAAATTCGATAATAATATAATATTACGAATCCAATGGAACTGATTTCATCGAATTCCGAGACTATGCCTCGAAAGGCTATTTTTAAATTCAATTTAAACGATACATTTCAAAACTGAATGAATCACTTTCAGTTTCAATTTAAAAGCTTTTATTATCTTCAGAACTATCAATATAAATTTTACAGGTCTTCAAATTATTTTTATCAAGCTTAAAACTGTAGATTCAATATTTTACCCAACTTCAGTTTATTAAATCTAATAACTTAATTGCCATTAATAATAATATTTGAATTCAAGTTAAAAATTAACTTTTTAAATATTTACAATCAATTAAATATTCCAATTTGAATTGTTAAAAATTATGGGTCGTCACACTTAGATTTAAATCTTTCTGGGTAAAAAGATACTTCAAAGATTTATGGTCGATGAACAATTCAAAATTTTCACCTAGAAGATAATGACGCCATATTTTCAAAGCAAAGATAACTGCTAAAAGCTCAAGATCGTGGGTCGGGTAGTTCTTCTCATGTGGTCGCAATTGTCTACTCGCGTAGGCAATTACTCTACCCTCTTGCATTAGAAAAGCACCCACACCTTCACCACACGCATCTATGTAAACAAATAAACCTTGATTCCTATTAATAATAGCAAGAACGGAAGCAGTGGTCAACCTTTTCTTCAATTCCTGGAATGCTTCCTCGCACTTTGGAGTCTAAAAAAATTTGTCAATCTTCATAGTCAGCTTAGTTGATGGACTGGTTAACTTAAAGAAATCCTGGACAAACTTTCGGTAGTATCCGGCTAATCCCAGAAAATTTCTGACCTCCTTTGGAGTTGTGGGTTGCTTCCAATCTAGGATAGCGGAAACCTTACCAGGGTCTACAGAATTCCCTTTTCTGTAATAATATGTCCCCAAAATCTATCTTCCTTGACCCAAAAATGGCATTTAGAAAACTCGGCAAAAAGAACATTCCTTCTCAATATTTCTAAAACTATTTTTAAGTGTTCAGCATGCTCTTCTTCCATTTTGGAATAGATCAAAATATCATCAATAAATACGAGAGAATTTATTCAATACTTCTCGAAATACTCGGGTCATCAAGTCTACAAAATATGCAGGGGCATTGGTTAGTCCGAAGGGCTTAACTAACCATTCGTAGAATATATTGGGACCCCTATATGAAGTCAAATGAATACAATCGTCATCAATTCTCAGCTGATGGAATCCTTGGGCTAGATCCATCTTAGAAAAGAATCGAGCACCATGCAATTGATCGAAGAGGTCGTCGACTCGGGGAAAAGAAAATTTATTCTTAAGAGTTAACTTATTGAGATCACGACAATCTATGCATAGTCTCAAAAATCCATCAGACTTGGCCACAAATACAACAGCTGAACCCCAATTGGAATGACTAGGTCGTATAAATCCCTTCTCCAGTAAATCTTGGGTTTGCTTGACTAGCTCTACTCTTTCGCTGGGTGCAATCCTACGATTTGCATGCAAAACTAGAGGGGCATTGGGAACCAAGTCGATTCTAAATTCAATTTCCCTATGTAGAGGTAATGACTTAACTTCTTCGAATACGTCAGGAAATTCTCGAACAATAAGTATGGATTCCAAACTTGGGTTGGGATACCCTAAAATATGCATTAGCTTATCCCTCTTCGGACTGGGATCGTCACAAGAAATCATGACAATATTCCCAAGTTTGGTTTTGACTAAAATCATTCGATTGTTACAATCTAATTTAGCTTCATATTTTGTTAACCAATTCATTCAAAGTAAGATTTCAAATTCATTAAAGTCGAGAACGAAAAGACTGATATGAAATTAAGGATGAGAATACGAGATAGGAACTTTTCTACAATGTAAACAAAGATTTCCAGGGCCTCCTATCGGATTCTTCACACAAATAGGTTCGTCTACGAATTCGGGTTCAAGAATTAACTCGTCCATGGTTTGCTGGGAAATAAAACTATGTGTGACTCCAGCGTCAAATAGAACTCTAACAACTTTATCATAAATAAGAAGGTTACCTTCCAAAACTCCTTTCCATTTATCCGCTCCTGAGGTTGAAGGCCGATCCTTGATTGCATACACATTCGCTACTTGGGCCAGCTTCATCGTCGGGCATTCTTTAACCACGTGTCTTGGCTTATGACAATAATAGCATTCCATGGCTTCTTGTCTTGTCTTCATAGGTTGATCCGTCTTTCCTTGCTTGTAGGGCTTCTTGCAACTAATCGAATAATGTCCCTTCTCCAAACAGTTGAAATAGGTAACATCCGTCGCCTTGTTCTCCTGAGCATCCTTCTTTTCTTTACCCTACAACGGCTTCTTTCCCCCAAACTTCCTCTTCTTCCAATTTGGATTGCTTCCACTTCCTTTCTCTTTTGAAATCTCTTGTTTATCTAAGGTGGCATATCTATACCCATATCTACCAAATCAGCAAAAGACTCCTTCACGTGGCCTGTCATCCTTTCATGAAACTTCTTGTTCATCTCTCTAATAAATTTCTCATTTTTCTTAAGTGGGTATTCACGAATTCAGGACCAAATCGAGATAAATCGTTAAACTTATTCAAGTACTCTTCAAAAGATAGACTTCCTTGCTTCAAATCAGTAAACACCTGATACATCCTGGAATACCAGCAGACGACATATAACGCTGCTCAAACACTTGCTTGAATCTATCCCAAGTGAACTCATCCTCCGACTCGGTCAAAGTAGTAGTCTCCTACCATGCCAAAGCTTCTTCCTGGATTTGCCGAGAAGCTATCAACCTTTTTTGTTCATCATCCAACTTCAATCCTTTAAAGATCCTTTCACAAGATCGAATTCAAGCTTGCGCTTCAATAATAGTCTCCTTGCCTGTGAATGGTTTCCCCCCAAGTCTTGAGAAACTCCGAGATAAATCTACCAGATTCGGCTGGGGTTGGATGGGAAGAGCTGCTCCCTCCATTGCTGTTGTTGCAGGGTCTCGACCATTTGTAGTGGTACTCCCCCATTCCCTACCTCATCCTCTTCTTGCACACATTCTCTCTATTGGTAAATAGTAAGAAAACTTGACTTAGGCATACAGATGAGATATCTTAGGGAATGTACTCATTCTACGGCATTTCTAACCCTATCTCTAATGAGTCACCTAATGAGTTATACTCCAAAGCTAAAGTTCTTACTCAACCTTTAGCTATAATACCACATGTGACGACCTGACCCGACGTCCAAAAATTGATATCCAATACATCACCCTTATTCGAATGCCAGAGATTCAAACGTTGGAGTCCAATTCACTGGAGCTTATAACACATTAGATGATAACAACACAACGGAAACAAAATGATAACTTCATTGATATACAACACATGGATACAACATTGATACAACAATGACCACCAACATCAGAGCACTGTATATATATCATACAATAACTGAACAATAACATAACAGCGGAATAACATCAACAAAGGTCTTCAAAAGAATCCAACATACTACGACTGCATCCAAAGCTCCAAAAATTTTCAGATCCAAAAGGCTTCAAAAACCAAAATCTTCCAAAAAATTCAAGGAATTCCAAAATCTAAATCTACTATCTGAACCAGCTCCAGAACACAGATAACCTAACTCTAGGCTGCCCATGTGGAAAATTATGGGCACCCAGAGTTTAGGAAAGGAAACAATAAACTTCGGGTCAGTCATGAGACTGGTATGAGTAAACATAAAATAGTTGTTTGTATAAAAGAAATCACAAAAAGAAATCCGTTCATGCTTTTTGAAAATGAAACTACCATAAGGTCTCCCGGCACAGACTCAATGCAATCGCACATATGGGGAAGGTTTCTCCTTATGATAGTCAAACATGCTTGATACGTGAAAATCTTTTTGATATTATTATTTGTGCATAGTGTGAAAAACATTTTGAAAGTATAATATTAATATTAGCCAGCATATGTACCATTATAGTATGCCTACTATAACTACCTTGTTAAATGGCAAGTTCTACAACTAAAACCGTACATGGCTCGTATTGAGTGATTGGATTTCCAACAAATGACCAAGGCTAAGGAACTTCCTTTCCGAATGGGTACGCCTCTGAAGGGACGCCTCGAGAACCTATCCAGATCTCTGCCAACACAAGGCCGGCTTACCTCTGTAACTAGGTGTAACGACCCGTTAAATTCAATGATATTAAATGAATCAATTTGATATGTTTTCTAATCTAATTTAAATTGAAATAGAAGTCTTAGGATTTTTAATGGAGTAAATGTAGGGGTTAGCTAGCAACTGTAATTAAAAGTAAATAATTTAAAATGTTTATATGACATAGATTGAAATAACGAAAATTTGTGTTTGTGGTTATAAGTCATAATTAGTTGATTAAAATGGTATTAATGAAATAATAACTGAATTTAATTGCAATATATAAACATCAGAAATATTTAATTGGTGGATTAAATTTGTTAAAATTCATAAGTTTTGTAATTTAGTTTAGTAGAACTTTAAATTATAAATGAAGATTGAAATAAACGATAAATTTAATTATGTCAATGGTGACTCAAGACCTAGGTTATAGGAATTGGAACATAATCCAATTTGAATTAAGTAGAAGAAGAACTTGGTTAATATGTAAGTTATTGTTCAAGGTATTGAATAAAAACTTGGAATCCAATCATAATTTAATGATAATAACGTTAGTATTAGAGAATAAATATATTTCAATGCAGTACCCGAATGAACGGGATAAAATGAATATATATTGAATAGAAATGAAATGTAAATGGACACATTTGGTTGAAAGTTAATTTTAAGAAACATATAAATGTTGAATTTGTGAATATTAATATAAATATTAACTTGAATGGGATTCATTAATACAAAGATGTAATAAGTGTAGATAGTAAAAATTTAATGGATGTAGTGGATAAAAAAAAATCTAGTAGTAACATAAAATTTATTTATATGGAAAAAGAGTATAGATTTGAACAAATTTATGAAAATTTGATAAGAACAGTGGTTGTAATCAGTTTGGTTATTTAATATTTGGAAGATAGAGATTTGCAAATCCGTTAATGAATTTATAATGGGAAGGAATGGTAAGAATGTAAATTTTTTAAGCATTTGATTAAATTAAGGGAATTAAATTATAATAAATGGTCATTTAATAAATTCAACGTTCTGTGAGAAATCATAATAGTTGTGTAAAATGTGTACAAACTTCGATTTGGAAATTTATTGGATTTATAACGGTTTTGGTATTACATTTATGAGTTTAAAAGTTATTCCATTTTGTAAAGTAATAAAAGCTTATTTAGGTGACTAGAATTTAGCGTAACGACTATTGTGTGTTACCTATTCTTGTTGCTTGTTAATTTAAATTTTGGGAATCAAATTCAATTTATCCGCCAATTTACCGCAGTTAAAGTGAAATGAATTGGTGAATGAGTAATGTTAAATACAAATAAGATGTAACCTAGAAAAATCCCATTCATAATAATTTATGTAGAATAAAGTAAAGAAACCAGGAAATGAAAATGTGAAAATGTGGATGCAATGAGATCTTAAGTAATAATAACTTTGTTAGGTAAGTGATAACGGATTTTTTTTGTATAACCAAATAAAGATCCAAATTTATTTGGAAATTAATTGCAATCAATTGAATTTATTGCAATTAAATGGATTTATTATTTAATAGTTATGTAATTATTATTTGGAAGAAATTGGAGTTATTTGTAATAAGTATGAACCTAATGTTAATTTTTCTTATAGGATTGACAATAGATGTGGAATGAAAAGAAGAAAATTTGGGTCACTAAAATTTGAAATTTATGCATAATAAAATGGATTCTAACGTTAAATACTACGTTATTGAGATTTAAATTAGACTTAAAGAATAATGATGTGAATCAGGAACTAATGTTTATGGCATCTTTATTTTAAGAGAAAGTTGAGAATATAAAGATTAAAAATCTAAAGTATGGGTTTTGAGAATATAATTTATAAAATTCTTAAATATAAGAAAGTGTAGAAATTAACATTGCAATTAATATACTGTCAACTTTTAATTCACAGCTAAGCCTGTTAAATCTTTTCAATTGATTACGAATCATATAAGAAATAAAATTTGGCCAATTTTAGAATTTAATATAAAATTTGGATTTTTTTATAATTTATTTAATTTATTTAATGCATATTAAAAATAGCCATTTTGGCCACGGACTCGGATATTCGACGAAACCATTTTCATCGGATCCGTATCGGTAAATTATTAGAGGGTTTCAAGTTTCGTATCAATCGGACTTGTCGTTTGATCGTACGGGCGTGAAACGCCTTGAAATCAATTTTAATAAAATCAATTTGAAATCAATTTAGAAATTTTGTTTTCAGCATAACTTCTTCATACGATCAAATTTGGACGTGAAACTTTTTCCATCGCGTTCAGAATATTTTAAATTACCTATTTGGATATATAGATTTACGAAATTTCGTTCCGGAGACATAGCGGGCTTTTTGGGCCATAGTTTATTCCGCACGTTCATTCTACGGTCTATCTACGCTACCTCTAACCCTCTATATAAACCCAGCTATTCAGCCCTAGCGTTCGCCTAATTTCATTTATCTGCGCGTATTTTCTTCAAGCTTCTCTTCTTCTTCAATGGGGGCTAACCCTAGATCCAGTCAGTTCAAAAACAAAATGAAAATTCAAAATATCTAGAAAAATTCCCCAAAAATATATGTTAATCTTCTCAAAACACGTAATCTCATGGTGAAATTCGTTTTTCAAATGGAGTTATCGTTTACCCAGAATAAATTCAAACAGTTCGTGGCCATTCATCAGCGCCGTAACAAAGTTCGTCAGATCGTCAAACGATTTCTGGGTTTTGACGAGGGAACGTAGGGGAGTGCATCTATGTGGTTTTTGCATCGAATCAGTGGTTAGATTGGGAGATTAATTCGATTAGGGTTTATGCATGGATGGCGGCCGGTGGCGTTTAGGGACGCGCGGCTTCTGGGGGAGGCGCGGCCTGGGGTGCCTAGCACGATGGTGGTGGTCGCGAGCTCTCTGGTGGCCGGAGTTGTGAGCTTTAGGCGGTCAAAGGGTTGCTGGGTGCGTGCGTTACTCCTCTGGTCAGATGCATGAGTTACTGTGAAGGGGAAGATAATGCAGTGATGTGGCAAGTTACTTTTCAAATGTGTGTCATTTTGTTTATGTTTAATTTTGAATTCAATCACCATTTTTCGCCATAACTTTCTCATACGACCTCGGATTCAAACGAATTTTTTTTTGTTAGGATCGTATTTAAATTCCAGATCTGATGACGCTGGTTTGGATGAATTCCAAGACGGGCGAATTTTTGGGTTTAAATCGAATTTAAATTCGATTTAAATTCCAAAGGTGAGTGTTTAAACCCACTCACAACTACTAGAAGCTTTTATGTTTGTTAAATTAATTTTAGAAACGAATAGAAATTTATTTATGAGTATTTGGCATGTTTATTTCACTCATATTTGTTGAATTTCATTTATAAAATTTAACTATTAATTTAATTTATTTATTGCGTATTAATTGATAGTTAGAATTTATTTGTTTGCCTATAAACTGCTAGTTAACAGTTATATAGATTATTACTGAATATGAACTGTTAGATTAATAGTTGTTAAATTTAATCTGAATAAAATTGCCAGTTATTACCTGTTATATATTATCAAATATAAATTGTTACTGATTGATATTGCTTGATGATTGTGATTGGATGATGGGTGATGTTGATGGATGTTTTATTGTATATCATTAAATTGCAAATTATCATGCATATTTCCTTTCATTCGGGATTGTGGTTTGAAATGATATACAACCGCAAAATTTTATATCTTTTAAATTGCGGATTGAAATGATAAATATCCGTATCACTTGACCATAGGATAGAAAATTATATACAGGCACCGCGGTCTTTATATAACTATTTTAATGTGATTTCTATGGTTTGGATGGAATACGGTTTATAATTATCTTAAATTTTATACTGTATAAATATTTTTCTTCCATATATATATACATATGAAGTTGAAAATTTTGAAATTAAAAGGTGTATAAATCTCTTTATTAAAAATGGAATTTTTTTTTTTGAAAATGGAGTTGGTAATTTATATCATATGTTTAAATGTTAAGTTTGGAAATTTTAAGATATGATATTTATAATTGGATTTTTCCTAAGATAAATTGAAATGAATATTCTAGTATAATTTGAATTGAAAAAAAAAATATATTTTATTACTAGAAATTGGAGTTTTTATTTATTTATGGATTTTATGTGAATATTCAAGACTAATTAATAGAACATTCGATTTGTTGAAAGAATAAAATCCAACATTAGTTTGAAATATTGATACTCCAAATGGATATATATATATATAAATTGAAGTGGTTTTGGAACTTGAGAGAGATAATAAAAATTTTGGTTTAGACTTTAATAAAGAAATGTATTTGTAAAGCCATGAGAACTATTTTCTTTACAAAGTAACATTTAAGTTAAACCTTTTAATTCATATACCGTTGAATATCCAAACCATTCAAGTTTTAGAAGTTATGGTTTTAAATTATGATTTTCAAAATACTATGCTTTGAAAATATTTGATTTTCAAACGATATGAAGTTAAAGCATTTTGATTTTGGAAAAGAATTATATTTGGGATAAGTGATAAAATATGGTTTTGGGTTTTGAAATGATATCGTATTCATGGTTATGAAATGGAATGTTTATTCTGATTTTTAAAGTATAACCTATTTTTAAATGACCGTGGTGTTATAATAACGATGGGTTGGCAAAGAGACCGGGATCGGATATGGACATACTCTCTGTCGATACCGAAAACCACTTTGACTAACCGTGTACGCGGTGGAGATTCCAGAATGAAGTAGGTGGTGGCGACGTTTCCTGTAAGGTAAATACGTGGACCCGACTCCCGTGAGTTGGCATAAGGTGGCTAAAACAGGAGCGATTCTCAGGCCAATGAGGTCATTCCTCTGATCGGACCCTCCTCTTCGATATTATACTTTGATTTTGGATTGATTCGGTGGCCACTTCTATATTTTGATTTTGGGGAGTTAGTCCGAGGTGGGCGGTAACTGCGGCTACGCGTTTCCACCAGCCTGGATAGCAATTGGTATATCTACCCTGGGATCGCCTAGTTGTGCCGTGTCACCTACCATACCGAGCCTTTACTACGAGTTTCTATTTGTGTCGTACCTATGGAGTATCCTCTGGTAGCTTCCCGATCAGGAGGTATTACGGTACTGTATAGACTATTGGCATTATTTGTGTTAAGGGCTATATGGGTAACCCCTTAACGCTATTAAAAAGTAAGTTTATTTTATAAATAGACACTATTATAATAGCGCAATATACTACATAGTAAATAGTTTAACGGATCCTTAGGAGATGTAAATCCCGAGCATCTCTTGAGTTACTGTACTCATATTTATTTCTGTTAATTTAACTCACATAAGATCTTTTAGTCTGACTCGAGTGTTTTTGTCTTTTAAAATTCGCTCGGGTAAGTCCGAGCGTTTCAGGATCGAAGACTTTAGCTTTGAAGGACGAAGACGAAGGAGTCGTATTATTATTATCTATAGTATTGCACCACACTCATACTGTTCCGCTGCATTGATTGTATTGGTATGTGTAACTCTGATATTTATTGTATAAAGCAAATCAAGTGTTTGTAAACTGTTTTGAACTGTATATTTATTATTATATTTTATCCTTCCGCTGTGAGATTCTGTTTTGTTTTTACTTCTTCTCTGTTTTTCTTATTTACCCCATAACAATCCGCCCTTGCGTATGCTTTGAATTGGCACGTGTGTCGGTTTAAAGTGTGCGAAAAGGCGGGATGTTACAGTTGGTATCAGAGCTTTGGTTTAGCGATAAACCTTGGTTTTGTGGGGTTTGACTCTTTGTTAATAGGGTTGTAATACCCTATGGGAGTCGCTGAGTGTATATATATGAGAGAGCGTATTTGTTAGTGTTAATAAAGATTTTGATATTGTGTTAATCTGTTCCGCTTTGTATTTATAAATTCTTGTTGCTGCATGGGACGCTATGACATCAATAGAGATTTCTAAACACTTAATAGGACAGACTGACATAATATTTGTTTTTAACATGGGTGAATGAAATAATTTTGCCTATTATATTTTCTATATATAAAAATATTTTTATAAAGATATATATATATATATATCTGGTTGCTATAGATTGGGTGTTAGGAAATAAAAATATTTATAACAATTGAAGCTAAGTTGAAATTATAATAAATTAAATGGAGATTTTAGAACTTAAGTCCGGGATTTTGAAAATCTTCTTTCAAAGGATTTATGAAATATAATGATTTGGTTTATAAGTAATTTCTTATATAAATATTTAGATAATTCGGAAAAATTATTTTAAAGAGGATTTTGAAGAAAATAAGTTTGTACTTTCCTCTCTGTCGCTTGAAAATAATTTCGGTGATGACGGCCGCATCATCGACTTTCATTTTCGAGTTTCGAAGGGGAAAGGCCACTGTAGTAAATTCTACTGCAGATTTGTTTTGAAATTATTTAAAATTTAATTGTTTTAAAAGATAATTAGAGATATAAAGGTTGTAAGAAATTAATTATCTATTATTTTTGAGTAATTTTGAGGTTTGACCCGGTATTTAATTCTTAAATTTCCATTAATTAATTGGTTTAAATTATTTTAGTGAAATAAAAGGTAAGTAATTAATTGAAACCTCTAATGTAGGTAAGAGAATTAATGAAAAGTTATAAAGAGAAATTTGAAATTGTTACAAAGAGTAATATTGATTAACATTAAATTTAATTAAAAGATGAGATAAAGCTTGTATAAGTTTAATTGCATTTTTCTTTGACATAAATAACTTACCAAATATAAAAGTTGAAATGTTAATTAAGAAATTGGATTAGAATATTATACAAGTAGAAATTTTGGAAATAGTGAAGTATTCAATAAAATCGTTGTTATAAATGAGAAATTATTGGTATAAACTTAAGTTATAATTGAAATCTCAAGTTAAAGATAAGTAATATAAATAGGTGATAGGAACTTAAGTAGATAAAATGAAATTCTTTATTAAATAAGGATTGATGTGGAGGGTTATAAACTTCAGTACGGTATGAAAGCTACTAGTTTAAAATTAATAAAATGGAATTGAGAAGAAACTTGAAAATTTTCACTTACATTCTTAAAACATACATAACTTATCATATAATAAAAGTTGCAATGTTATTAAGAAAATGAAAGGAGAAATCTTACAAGTGAAGAGTAAGGTAATAAAGGTATTCTATTAATTTGCTATTATTAATGAGAATTAATTGTATAGACTTAAGTTAAATTGGAAATTTTACTATAAGTAAAGGTAAGTAGTATAAATAGATGATAGAAACTTTAGTAAATAAATTGGAATACAAATATAATGAATTTTGTAATAAATGGCAAATAAAATTGTAAGAAGTAAAGGGATCACTCCATAAATGAAAGAAAGAAAATCAACCCATTGAAGCATGAAATAAATGTATAATAAGTTAATTTGGTTGTTGGTTTGAATTGTTATTGTTGATTTATGTTTGTGGGGTAAGGAACTTGAAGTTATTGGATGAATAAATAATCTATCTTTGTTCCATCTAAGACTATTGAGTAAAGGATGCACTTGATAGTTAATTTCATTTCATACAAATTTCAAGTTTGAACCCAAACAACTATTTGTTTGATGGATTAAATGGTTGCTTTGTTTGTGTATGTATGTTGTTTGTAAGGTTGATGGTTGTTGAATTGTTTGGTTGATTAATGATTTAATCCACTTGAATAGTTCACTTTAATATAAATATTTAACCTTTTAGATTATATAAGTGAATACAGGTGATGGAAGCAACTGCTACTGCTTTAGGTTCCAAAATAATAAGCGTATATTGCCCAACAAATAGGTACGTTTCCGGATTACGTTTTAGCGCTATTTTATATAATTTTCCCGTGTTGGGATATAATATTTTGATAATATATGTAATATATTGTATATTTTGATATTATATTTTCTCCAGAGCCTCACCGTACAAAGGAGACTCTGCCAAAAAATTTCGTAAATTTTGGACTTAGAATTTTGTTGAAAATGATTTCCAAACTTTAATTATTTAAGTATAAAGGTTGTAATGATTATAAACGGGTATATTTCATTAAAGGAAATTAATCCAGTAAATTATTGTTTATAAGTTAATATTTGAAATAAGATGTACTGTTTATTCTTCCTTCTCCCTTCTTTTTCCTTTTCGGGGACGAAAAGTTTTGAGTGGGGGAGAGTGTAACGACCCGTTAAATTCAATGATATTAAATGAATCAATTTGATATGTTTTCTAATCTAATTTAAATTGAAACAGAAGTCTTAGGATTTTTAATGGAGTAAATGTAGGGGTTAGCTAGCAACTGTAATTAAAAGTAAATAATTTAAAATGTTTATATGACATAGATTGAAATAACGAAAATTTGTGTTTGTGGTTATAAGTCATAATTAGTTGATTAAAATGGTATTAATGAAATAATAACTGAATTTAATTGCAATATATAAACATCAGAAAAATTTAATTGGTGGATTAAATTTGTTAAAATTCATAAGTTTTGTAATTTAGTTTAGTAGAACTTTAAATTATAAATGAAGATTGAAATAAACGATAAATTTAATTATGTCAATGGTGACTCAAGACCTAGGTTATAGGAATTGGAACATAATCCAATTTGAATTAAGTAGAAGAAGGACTTGGTTAATATGTAAGTTATTGTTCAAGGTATTGAATAAAAACTTGGAATCCAATCATAATTTAATGATAATAACGTTAGTATTAGAGAATAAATATATTTCAATGCATTACCCGAATGAACGGAATAAAATGAATATATATTGAATAGAAATGAAATGTAAATGGACACATTTGGTTGAAAGTTAATTTTAAGAAACATATAAATGTTGAATTTGTGAATATTAATATAAATATTAACTTGAATGGGATTCATTAATACAAAGATGTAATAAGTGTAGATAGTAAAAATTTAATGGATGTAGTGGATAAAAAAAAAATCTAGTAGTAACATAAAATTTATTTATATGGAAAAAAAGTACAGATTTGAACAAATTTATGAAAATTTGATAAGAACAGTGGTTGTAATCAGTTTGGTTATTTAATATTTGGAAGATAGAGATTTGTAAATCCGTTAATGAATTTATAATGGGAAGGAATGGTAAGAATGTAAAATTTTTAAGCATCTGATTAAATTAAGGGAATTAAATTATAATAAATGGTCATTTAATAAATTCAACGTTCTGTGAGAAATCATAATAGTTGTGTAAAATGTGTACAAACTTCAATTTGGAAATTTATTGGATTTATAACGGTTTTGGTATTACATTTATGAGTTTAAAAGTTATTCCATTTTGTAAAGTAATAAAAGCTTATTTAGGTGACTAGAATTTAGCGTAACGACTATTGTGTGTTACCTATTCTTGTTGCTTGTTAATTTAAATTTTGGGAATCAAATTCAATTTATCCGCCAATTTACCGCAGTTAAAGTGAAATGAATTGGTGAATGAGTAATGTTAAATACAAATAAGATGTAACCAAGAAAAATCCCATTCATAATAATTTATGTAGAACAAAGTAAAGAAACCAGGAAATGAAAATATGAAAATGTGGATGCAATGGGATCTTAAGTAATAATAACTCTGTTAGGTAAGTGATAACGGATTTTTTTTTGTATAACCAAATAAAGATCCAAATTTATTTGGAAATTAATTGCAATCAATTGAATTTATTGCAATTAAATGGATTTATTATTTAATAGTTATGTAATTATTATTTGGAAGAAATTGGAGTTATTTGTAATAAGTATGAACCTAATGTTAATTTTTCTTATAGGATTGACAATCGATATGGAATGAAAAGAAGAAAATTTGGGTCAGTAAAATTTGTAATTTATGCATAATAAAATGGATTCTAACGTTAAATACTACGTTATTGAGATTTAAATTAGACTTAAAGAATAATGATGTGAATCAGGAACTAATGTTTATGGCATCTTTATTTTAAGAGAAAGTTGAGAATATAAAGATTAAAAATCTAAAGTATGGGTTTTGAGAATATAATTTATAAAATTCTTAAATATAAGAAAGTGTAGAAATTAACATTGCAATTAATATACTGTCAACTTTTAATTCACAGCTAAGCCTGTTAAATCTTTTCAATTGATTACGAATCATATAAGAAATAAAATTTGGCCAATTTTAGAATTTAATATAAAATTTGGATTTTTTTATAATTTATTTAATTTATTTAATGCATATTAAAAATAGCCATTTTGGCCACGGACTCGGATATTCGACGAAACCATTTTCATCGGATCCGTATCGGTAAATTATTAGAGGGTTTCAAGTTTCGTATCAATCGGACTTGTCGTTTGATCGTACGGGCGTGAAACGCCTTGAAATCAATTTTAATAAAATCAATTTGAAATCAATTTGGAAATTTTGTTTTCAGCATAACTTCTTCATACGATCAAATTTGGACGTGAAACTTTTTCCATCGCGTTCAGAATATTTTAAATTACCTATTTGGATATATAGATTTACGAAATTTCGTTCCGGAGACATAGCGGGCTTTTTGGGCCATAGTTTATTCCGCACGTTCATTCTACGGTCTATCTACGCTACCTCTAACCCTCTATATAAACCCAGCTATTCAGCCCTAGCCTTCGCCTAATTTCATTTATCTGCGCGTATTTTCTTCAAGCTTCTCTTCTTCTTCAATGGGGGCTAACCCTAGATCCAGTCAGTTCAAAAACAAAATGAAAATTCAAAATCTCCAGAAAAATTCCCCAAAAATATATGTTAATCTTCTCGAAACACGTAATCTCATGGTGAAATTCGTTTTTCAAATGGAGTTATCGTTTACCCAGAATAAATTCAAACAGTTCGTGGCCATTCATCAGCGCCGTAACAAAGTTCGTCAGATCGTCAAACGATTTCTGGGTTTTGACGAGGGAACGTAGGGGAGTGCATCTATGTGGTTTTTGCATCGAATCAGTGGTTAGATTGGGAGATTAATTCGATTAGGGTTTATGCATGGATGGCGGCCGGTGGCGTTTAGGGACGCGCGGCTTCAGGGGGAGGCGCGGCCTGGGGTGCCTAGCACGATGGTGGTGGTCGCGAGCTCTCTGGTGGCCGGAGTTGTGAGCTTTAGGCGGTCAAAGGGTTGCTGGGTGCGTGCGTTACTCCTCTGGTCAGATGCGTGAGTTACTGTGAAGGGAAAGATAATGCAGTGATGTGGCAAGTTACTTTTCAAATGTGTGTCATTTTGTTTATGTTTAATTTTGAATTCAATCACCATTTTTCGCCATAACTTTCTCATACGACCTCGGATTCAAACGAATTTATTTTTGTTAGGATCGTATTTAAATTCCAGATCTGATGACGCTGGTTTGGACGAATTCCGAGACGGGCGAATTTTTGGGTTTAAATCGAATTTAAATTCGATTTAAATTCCAAAGGTGAGTGTTTAAACCCACTCACAACTACTAGAAGCTTTTATGTTTGTTAAATTAATTTTAGAAATGAATAGAAATTTATTTATGAGTATTTGGCATGTTTATTTCACTCATATTTGTTGAATTGCATTTATTAAATTTAACTGTTAATTTAATTTATTTATTGCGTATTAATTGATAGTTAGAATTTATTTGTTTGCCTATAAACTGCTAGTTAACAGTTATATAGATTATTACTGAATATAAACTGTTAGATTAATAGTTGTTAAATTTAATCTGAATAAAATTTCCAGTTATTACCTGTTATATATTATCAAATATAAATTGTTATTGATTGATATTGCTTGATGATTGTGATTGGATGATGGGTGATGTTGATGGATGTTTTATTGTATATCATTAAATTGCAAATTATCATGCATATTTTCTTTCATTCGGGATTGTGGTTTGAAATGATATACAACCGCAAAATTTTATATCTTTTAAATTGCGGATTGAAATGATAAATATCCGTATCACTTGACCATAGGATAGAAAATTATATACAGGCACCGCGGTCTTTATATAACTATTTTAATGTGATTTCTATGGTTTGGATGGAATACGGTTTATAATAATCTTAAATTTTATACTGTATAAATATTTTTCTTCCATATATATATACATATGAAGTTGAAAATTTTGAAATTAAAAGGTGTATAAATCTCTTTATTAAAAATGGAATTTTTTTTTTTGAAAATGGAGTTTGATAATTTATATCATATGTTTAAATGTTAAGTTTGGAAATTTTAAGATATGATATTTATAATTGGATTTTTCCTAAGATAAATTGAAATGAATATTCTAGTATAATTTGAATTGAAAAAATATATATATATATATTTTATTACTAGAAATTGGAGTTTTTATTTATTTATGGATTTTATGTGAATATTCAAGACTAATTAATAGAACATTCGATTTGTTGAAAGAATAAAATCCAACTTTAGTTTGAAATATTGATACTCCAAATGGATATATATATATATATATATATATATATATATAAATTGAAGTGGTTTTGGAACTTGAGAGAGATAATACAAATTTTGGTTTAGACTTTAATAAAGAAATGTATTTGTAAAGCCATGAGAACTATTTTCTTTACAAAGTAACATTTAAGTTAAACCTTTTAATTCATATACCGTTGAATATCCAAACCATTCAAGTTTTAGAAGTTATGGTTTTAAATTATGATTTTCAAAATACTATGCTTTGAAAATATTTGATTTTCAGACGATATGAAGTTAAAGCATTTTGATTTTGGAAAAGAATTATATTTGGGATAAGTGATAAAATATGGTTTTGGGTTTTGAAATGATATCGTATTCATGGTTATGAAATGGAATGTTTATTCTGATTTTTAAAGTATAACCTATTTTTAAATGACCGCGGTGTTATAATAACGATGGGTTGGCAAAGAGACCGGGATCGGATATGGACATACTCTCTGTCGATACCGAAAACCACTTTGACTAACCGTGTACGCGGTGGAGATTCCAGAATGAAGTAGGTGGTGGCGACGTTTCCTGTAAGGTAAATACGTGGACCCGACTCCCGTGAGTTGGCATAAGGTGGCTAAAACAGGAGCGATTCTCAGGCCAATGAGGTCATTCCTCTGATCGGACCCTCCTCTTCGATATTATACTTTGATTTTGGATTGATTCGGTGGCCACTTCTATATTTTGATTTTGGGGAGTTAGTCCGAGGTGGGCGGTAACTGCGGCTACGCGTTTCCACCAGCCTGGATAGCAATTGGTATATCTACCCTGGCATCGCCTAGTTGTGCCGTGTCACCTACCATACCGAGCCTTTACTACGAGTTTCTATTTGTGTCGTACCTATGGAGTATCCTCTGGTAGCTTTCCGATCAGGAGGTATTACAGTACTGTATAGACTATTGGCATTATTTGTGTTAAGGGCTATATGGGTAACCCCTTAACGCCATTAAAAAGTAAGTTTATTTTATAAATAGACACTATTATAATAGCGCAATATACTACATAGTAAATAGTTTAACGGATCCTTAGGAGATGTAAATCCCGAGCATCTCTTGAGTTACTGTACTCATATTTATTTCTGTTAATTTAACTCACATAAGATCTTTTAGTCTGACTCGAGTGTTTTTGTCTTTTCAAATTCGCTCTGGTCAGTCCGAGCGTTTCAGGATCGAAGACTTTAGCTTTGAAGGACGAAGACGAAGGAGTCGTATTATTATTATCTATAGTATTGCACCACACTCATACTGTTCCGCTGCATTGATTGTATTGGTATGTGTAACTCTGATATTTATTGTATAAAGCAAATCAAGTGTTTGTAAACTGTTTTGAACTGTATATTTATTATTATATTTTATCCTTCTGCTGTGAGATTCTGTTTTGTTTTTACTTCTTCTCTGTTTTTCTTATTTACCCCATAACAATCCGCCCTTGCGTATGCTTTGAATTGGCACGTGTGTCGGTTTAAAGTGTGCGAAAAGGCGGGATGTTACACTAGGTAACTAACTTTCACGAGTATGCCATCCCCTGCTCGTAACCGACCTTTATCGAGGGCCCTCAACACCAACAACCACGTAAGCAAATTATCTAGGCTCCATACCAGAATACCACTTTTTATCCAGAAGGAAATGCACATACCCTGAAGGGCACGACCCCCATAACCTTGATGCATCCTTTCCTGTTTCGACCATTTCTGGGGTGTGAGGTTCAACGAAGTCTCGTCCCACAAAGCTACGCTTTTCACAAAAGCCATGCTTTGATCAACCAATGATCGGCACTTAGCATGCCACATTACATTTGGGAATATATCATTAATAACCATCAACTACATAACCTCTGAGCTCGTACTTCTCATAGAAGGGTGTTAAGCTAAGAGAATAAATTCTCCCCCACCAAACATAAATGTATTTGTTAGAAATCAGCTTTACATCTCAAAGTGTAATGTCAGACATACACCCACACAAGTCCACCCTGGGTCTGAATGGAACCGAAGGCACTTCATCCAATTAAGGAAAAGTCCTTGCAAATATGGATATCCACAATCTCGACCAAACTCTCCATCACATAGGGAAATCTCTATACCAGAGCAACTTAGTTCAGAGACAATCAACAGGCAATCCTTTCGTTCTTGAAAATACCCGGTCTTCAACCACTATCTTCAAATGCAATCCTATTCATCGTGTCATTATTCGAAATGGGTTTTATGACTTAATGTCATCTCCCGGCTAAATCGAATAATGAGCGCTTATTTTTGAAAACATGTGGATACATAAGTCACAATAAATTTCCATTTATAATCTTTTAAACAAAAGATTCGCCTTAAAGATTCGATGAGGTTTTCGGATAACCATTTGGAATTTGACCCCAGTCACTTCGAAAATTCAAATGCCATTTTAAAGGCCAAGTTGTTTAAGTAAACAATTTCAATTCAATTCAGAAGTTCACATTCACACAACAATATATCACAGATATCATAGCTAAATCCAAAGCAATTCATATCACAAAACATCACATATCAGAGATATCAACCAATCCAAGGCATTCAATAATAATCCAATCATATATAAGTAGGATTAAATAATCATATGATTATAATTAATTTAATTAACTCAAAATAAATTAATTACTTATGAATTAATCACTTAACCTTACTTAATTAACATTAAGTAATTACAACCCATTTTAATTAATTATTAAATTAATTAATCACATAATTACTTTCATTAATTATCCTTTAATTACTAATTAATTATCCTTAATTATTAATTAATTAATCATTAATCATTAATTAATTATACTTTAATTATTATTTAATTAACCCTTAATTATGAATTAATTAACCCTATTTATTAATTAATTAACCTTAATTATTAATTAATTACTTATATTAAGTAATTATTCTTTAAATAATTATCTTTTAATTACTTTTATTAATTAATCTTTAATTACATAAGATCTTAATTAGTTAAAAGATAAACCATTTATCTTTATTAATCATTTAATTGCATTTAAGTTTTATTTAATAAACCTTTGAAATTAATTATCATTAACACATGAATTAACTTAAGACCCTTTAAGTTGATTAAAAACATTTACCTTCTTCAGTTAATTTCTTACTTACACTTTTTAATCTGAGTTTAAAATAAACTTAAGGATAAACTTAATTAATTTAAGTTAAATAAATTACATAATTTTTCTTTAGCCAAAATATTTAAAGACATTTATTGTTTAAAAGAAATGCATTTAATAAAATAGTTTAAAACTTGATTTATTTAAATTTTGAAAACTTGATTTATTTAAAGATTTAAAGACTCAGACCCGAAACCAACTCGAGTCCTTACCCGAGTCAGATACCAAATTTCCTGAGCTCTTCTCCAAGCTACTACTTTATTTATTATATTTTTCAAAACTTTGTTTTAGTTTAAATTTCTAAAACCTGTTATAACACATGAACACCTCGATCACAAACCCGAGCCATCTTTACGTTTCCCCTAGAACGACTGTGAGACAACATCTTCTTCCTCAACCCAGATACACACAGATGCACGTATATGTGCATAAACAATCACCAGCATTCTAGTTGTCGATTGCCATCGCCGGCAAGTCATCGTCGACTACCTCGACCCAACCGACCACCTAGAATCATCAATTTCGCCTACAATGGAAATCGAACAAATTGATACAAACTAGAATCAAGTAGTTCATCCATGAACCACCTCGCATGGCCAGCTCCAGCCATTGGAAATCATGTGATCACGTCCAGAGCTATGTCGACCAACCACGCATCGATTCCACCTACTCCGATCACCTCCGGTGTTGATGACGCTGCAGTAACTCGAATTCCGACCTCAACCAAAACTTGGGTTTAAACCCTAAATCGACACCGTTCGGCCATCACGATGATCAGGAAATTCCTGGATCATTTTTTCCAAGTTTACCAACGCACAAGCTACCTCTGGCCATGATCACAAGACCCATCCCTTCATCGATCACCAGAAAATGCCCGAAACCCTTTTTACGTTCAACTTGCAAATTCTCACGATTTACTAAACTAGAAATCATGATTTTTCTTTTAAAAATCATAGTTTTCGGAAGAAAATCATATTATATAGATGAATATAGAAATTAAGATACTTGAATTTTGACATGCATTTAAGTTTTACTGTATTTCCTAATTTCCAGAAAATACTTTAATTAATTATACTTATAAGACTTAAATCATGATTATACAAACATGTTTTGTTTGAACCTTAAATCCTAAAGAGGATTAGAGAGAGAGAATTTGGATTTTTAAACAGGTTTTGAAACCTGTAACCAAAACAGTGGCAAATATGTCTGTTCAACAGACATGCACAGATGTATTCATTCACATTTATATATATGCAACCATATTTCACAGCTTCACTTCAAATGTTCATCACAAACATCAAGTTATAAATCAAATTAGAGTTAGTTTACTGACCAGGTTGAAGAAACAGAGAGACAAAGCCTGGTAGTTGTTTTGAATTTGAAAAATAGGGCTTTGTTTCTTGCTTGTTTGAGATGATGTTGAATTTTCGCTTTGTTACTGACCTGAGTTAAATCTTTTGTTTTTAGCTTCAGGTTTTGAACTTGAATCTTTGATCTTGTTTGATATTTGATCTGATTTTTTTGTTTGCTTTGTTTCAGATTTGTTTTCTGGTTTTAATGTTTTCCAGGTTTTTTTTATTTTAATTTGCTGGTTTGAGTTTTTGAATAAAAGAAAAATGAGATAGAAGAATAGATATATATATATATATATAGCTTGATTTTATAATTTTTTAAAAATAAAAGAAAATTAAATTTTTTTGACACTTGTTAATTGCATGATCAAATTGAGTTACACTTTTTATGTTTTATATTATAATTTTAACACATGTTAATTTATATGTTAATATACTTACATTTGTCATTTTTCATGTAAATAATGTTTTTATATAATTTGTATATTATATTATATTTAGTTTATATTTATATATATATGTGTGTGTGTGTGTGTGTTTAATATAATTTTATATCCTTATTAGATACATTTCCTCATTAATATTTATATAATTTTAGAGAATATGATTTAAAATTAATTATACTCTTAATAAAAATCATATATACATATACATTAGTTTTTTTTAATATAGAGTTTTAAATTCAAATATTTTTTTAAGATATTTATTTTCGAATTTTAAATCTATTTCAAATTACAATTTTTATATATACATATAAACAAATACATGTCCTATTTGTTTTGGAAAATTCAAATTAATTCACAAATTAACTCCAAAATTAATATTAATTACTTAATTTAAATTTGGCTTAAAAACGCGATCGTTACAATAAACCCAAACGATTTTCATTGAATTGAATTTGGGATTGCGGGTTGAAATGATATATACCCGTATATATATTTAAATTTCGGATTGAAATGATAAATATCCGTATCACTTGACCATAGGATAAAAATTATATACAGACACCGTTAGTCTATATATAAATATTTTGAAGAAGATTTCTGTGGTTTGGGAAAAGAAATTCATAGTTAATAAATATTGATTTTAAGATATTATATGTATATATATGTTTGTATTTTATAAAATTTTAAAATTTATATTTTAAATTTATATGTTTTGAAAATGTATAGTTATAAGTAAAATTTGAAATTATAAATTTTGAGAATTTATTTATAAAATTTTCTATTTTTAAAATATATAAATAGATTTAATATATAAATAAATTTAATAATATGTTTAAGTAATTATTTAAAATATAGAGTTTATAATAGTAATTGTTTGATATTGTATTTATTCAAGAATTATACTCCAATAAGTTTGATTTGAAATTTATAAATTTAAGGTTTTGAAGATACGATTTTATAACTTGATTTTGATTAAAAGTGATTTAAAAGAATATCCTCAATTTACATAAATTAAAATGGGATATTTTGTTTATTTAAATTGTAGTTTGATGTTGTATTTAAATATTATTGAAATGATTAAGTGAATATTTCAAAACTAAATAATAATAAAGTCTTGAGATATAAATGAAATTATCGAATTTAGTTTTGAAACGTTGAATATTTAAAGCTTTGAAATATGTTGACTTTGAAATATATTAAAATTTAAATGGTTTGTTTTGTGGTTCAAATCTGTATTTGAAATCGATATAATTTGAGATGGTTTATTGAGAAACGGAATTGAATTGAAATTAATGAATTGAGATTTAATTAAATTTGAATTTGGAATTTGAGTTGATTTGAATTGATTTGTGAAATTCGAGGAAATTATAAATATTTTACTTTATAAATTATTTTAATATATATATATATATACTATTTTTAATATAAACTATTTTAATATACGAATAATTTTAATATAAACTATTTTATTTTATAAACTATTTTATTATATACTATTATTAATATCTAAACTATTTAAGTGGTGGAAGTTACGATTTTAAAGTTATGGTTTTCAAAAGTATTATGATTTCAAAGTGTTATGATTTTCAAAGTGGTATAATTTCAAGTATTTTGGTTTCGAAAGTGTTATAACTTTGAAAGTGATATGATTTTTGGAAATGGATATATTTGAAATGGAAATGATATCGTATTGATATGGTTTTGAAATGGAAAATGATATTTTGGTTTTGAAGTATAAACTATATTCAAATGACCACGGTGTTATAATAACGATTGGTTGATAAAGAGTTCGGGATCGGATATTGTCATACTCTCTGCCAATACCGAAAACCACTTTAATAACTGTGTACGTGGTGGAGATTCCAGAATGAAGTAGGATGGTTTATGATAATTCTATATGGTATCTACGTAGCCCTAACTCCCATGAGTCACTTGATGTAGCTAAAAAAGGAGCTATACCGGGCCAAGTGAGGTCATTCCTCCTATCGGACACATTCCTTCGATACCATTTCATTGCTTTTGTGATGTGATTAGGTGCACCCTTTGATTTGGGAGTGTGGACGGTAGTAGCTACTATACATTACCACCAGTCCAGGAGTGCCAACGGGATATCTACCCTGGCATTGCCTCGAGTGCTATGTCACATGCCCTAACGCGCCTTCTACGAGTTTGTTTTGTACCATACGTATGGAGTGCCCTCTGATAGCCCTCCAGTTTATGGGGGGGGGGAGTTACAGTACTGTATAGACTATGGGAATATATAAAAATGTGTTAAGAGGGATATGGATAACGCCTTAGTGCTATTTTAATACTTTTACTTTACTTTAGACATATTATAATAACTTATATTACTACATAGTAGATAGTTCCACGGATTCCTAGATGATGAAATCCCAAACATTCTTTGAGTTACTTGTATTTCAGTTGATATTTCACTGGAGTTGGATTTATTGATATAAGAATGTTAATCCTGATTCGAGTGTTTTGTGTTTTGCATTGCGCTTGGGTCAGACTGAGTGTTACGGCATTCGAGACTCACCTTCAGAGTTGGTGCTTCGCTTGGAGATCCATCTATGTTTATTCATCTTTTAGCTTCCCAATTATTTTGTCCAGACTCATCGATGGCTTATGTATTGGAGGTTCATCTGTATTTGAGAATCTGTTGTATTTTATTTCAAACTCGGTGGTTTATATAGTAGCTTCATGAACTACTTTTTATCTTTTCCACTGCTTATTGTTATATTACTCTGCGTTTGTGATTCTGTGATTATTTTATTTATTGTATATGCTAAGTTTTTCCAAATATGAATTAACAATCTAATATTTTGAGCAATTCAAGTCTGACATATGCGGATGCGAATGGTTGAAAATATTGGGTTGTTACATTTGTAAACTCAAAACTAAACAAGTTTTATACATATCTAAAGGTAGTTCATAAAATATTTATGAAGGAACAATGTTTTTCAAGAGACACAAACTTTAGAATGAAGAAATTTCGTTTAGAATTTTTTGGTCGCAAAATTGATTTGAAAATAATCTAAAGGTAAAATTTATTATGTAATTTAAAATGAAATTAACCAAGTCAAAATAGATACGACTTGTTAATAAGAACCCTCGAATGTTAAAGAGAAACTATAAGCTTCATATCATTATCGAGAGAAAAAATTCCTTAGTTGTCTATAAGCTAAAAAGAGTATTGATTCTACATTATAGCATGATGCATGAACAAATAGATTCCAAGTATATTATCGAAATATGTTTTTGATATTTGATAGGTGTACCCAAAGGGATATAATTCATCGACCATAAATGTATCTTCAAGAAAAAGATGAAAAAGATCAATGTAATTGAAATATAGTAAGCAACATTGACAAGAATAACATTGTAAATATAAATTGTTGAAATTAGCAAATAGATTTGTCATTATGTGTAACGACCTGGCATTTCGAACCGTTCAAATCGACAATCATCTGCTCATTTCAGACTTGAATTACTCAAAACAACAGATTTTTAATTTATATTTGGCAGAACTCGGCATATACAGTAAATAAAATCAATCACAGAATCACAAACATAGAGTAATAAAACAATAAGTAATGGAATAGATAAATAGTAGTTCATGAAGCTACTATATAAACATCAAATTTAAAAATAAAATACAACTAAAATCACAAATACAGAGTAGTCTCAAATACAAAGGTAACCGACAAGGCAGAACATAAACAGGAAACAATAGGAATAATGGAAAGCTGAATATATATAAGACAGATCTTCAAGCAAAGCTCCAAGCTCCAAAGGTGAGTCTCAAATGCCATGACACTCAGTCTGACCTGAGCATAAAGCGAAACACAAAACACTCGAGTCAGGATTAACATTCTTATACTAGTAAATTCAACTCAAGTGAAATGTCAACTGAAATACAAAATAACTTAGAGGATGTTTGAGATTCCCATCATCTAAGGATCCATGTAACTATATACATACATGGTACAATACGCTACATATAAAATGTCTATAGTAAGGCAAACTATTAAAATAGTGTTATGGCATTACCCATATCCCCCTTAATACATTTATATATTCCTGTAGTCTATACAGTACCGCAAGCTCCACCGAACCGGTGGTTTATTCAAAGAGCACTCCACAGGTATGGTACGACATGTGAACATGGAACGCAAGGCAATGCCAGGGTAGAAATACCATTTGCAAATCCGGACTGGTGATCACGCATAGCAGCTACTACCATCCACCTATAGACACACTCCTATCAAAAGGGGCACCTAATCAAATCACCAAGAAATAGAATGGTATCGAAGAAATGTGCTCGATAGGAGAAATGACCTCACTTGGCCAGGCATGGCTCTTGTTTTAGTCACATCTAAGATGGCTTGTAAGAGTCAGGGCTGCGTTAATACCTCATACATAATCATCACCAAACTATCCTACTTTGTTTGGAAATCTCCACCATGTACACAGTTGTTAAAGTGGTTTTCAGTATTGGCAGAGAGTATGACAATATTCGATCCCGGTCACTTTAGCAATCAAACGCTTATTTCACACCGTGGTCATTTTCACTTCAAACAATTTATACTTCATATCAAAATATCATGTTCATTTCCAAATCATATCTCTTTCAAAATCATATTCACCTTTGAAATCATATCGCTTCCCACCATAATCAATTTAAATATTAAAAATAATAATATATATTAAAATAATTGTAAATCAAAATAGTTTATATATTAAAATAGTTTATATACTAAAATAGTTGTAAATTAAAATAGTTTATATTAAAATAGTTTACATATTAAAATATTGTAAATTAAAATAGTTTATATTTATTTAAAAGAGTTTATATTGAACTAGTTTTCGAATTAGAATTGTTTCGTCCAATTCCATAATTCAATTCAATTCAACTTTGTTTCCAAAATTCAATTTAAGTCAATCTCAGTTCAATGATTCCGTTAAAAAGGTTAAAGGATCAATTCAAATTTCATTAATCCATTATAATTTATATCAATTTCAAATCAAGGTTTGAACTACCATTTCAAATTCAATAGACTTCAAAGTTTAAATCTTCAAACATTTACAATAACCCAATTCGATGAATTTCGTTTATATTTCAAAATTCAACTTTAATTCTATTTAAATTTGAAATATTCACTTAATCATTTATAATAACATTTAAATAAAATCTCAAATTAACAAATTTAAATAAAATCAAAAATTAAATATTTAACTTGAATCAAATTTAGTTCTAAAGTTACTCACTTAATCACTTTTAATAACATTTAAATAAAATCACCACTTACACATTTAAATCAAACTAAATATTCAATTTCAATTCATTTAGATTTGAAAATATTCACTTAATCACCTATAATCAAAATCAAGTTATAAAATCATATCTTTAAATCTCAAATTCAACAAGTTTCGAATAATTTTTTTAAATACAATTGTTAAACAAATACAATTTCAAATCAAATTTCAATTTGTTTTCCCAACCTTAATTTATTAGAGTTATTACAGAACCTATTTTTAAAATATATATTAATTAAGTAAAATTTTGTTAAATTAAGCCTTATTTTATATATTTCTAAAATAATTAAGTTATAAGAAAATCCTAAAAGTTATATTTTCAAAACTAACTTATAAATTTAAAATTTTAAAACTTATAATTTGAAAAATCTAAATTTACACATGTATAAAAATAACATTTATATATCATATTTTAAAAAACAGTATTTATTAAAACCTGTATATTTCCTTTCACAACTTTGGAAATCATTTTCAAAATATAGACCATACGACGACCCAGATTTTTCTAACATTTGTTGTTTGGTGATTATTTGATTTTACTATTGAAATATTGATTTTATAAGTCAAACAAATAAATTCTCTGTTACTAAAATGTCTGAATATATTTCAATTTATTTAAAAGCTATATTAAATATTGAATTATAAAATGACTAAATATGATAGAAATTTTATATATAGCTATATATATGTATATATAAACTCTTCCATTTGAAATTGAGATGGAATATCCATAAAGATATATAGAAATATACAAGCTTTATGATAATTAAAACATGTACGAGCTTATGATGTTTAAATATATGCCCAAGTATACAAGTAATATATATATATGTGTGTGTGTGTGTGTGTGTATGTGTATATATACATTTTCCACATGAAGTAATATACATGAAAGTTTGCATAAATGTGAATACACATACATACACACACACACATATAATGAAAAAATGGGTAAGGATGGATGTATATGTACATATGTTACATAAGACAATAAATAGTGTATATACGATAATATAGATAGGGTAAATAGGTATAAGACAGCCAATCTCTCTTTATATATGTATGTATGTATAAAGCATCTAAGGGAGCATCATGATGGCAACTTCAATTCCAATTCACATAAATCGATTTCAAAGTCAAGCCACAAAAGATCAAATCCAAGAAAATAAATCAATTTCAAAGAAAAAATCAAATCACCTAAATTAAGGAA
Organism: Allium cepa; assembly: GCA_030765085.1. Taxonomy (NCBI): domain Eukaryota; kingdom Viridiplantae; phylum Streptophyta; class Magnoliopsida; order Asparagales; family Amaryllidaceae; genus Allium; species Allium cepa. The sequence goes on from CM060932.1 coordinate 554,218,836, forward strand.
ATCAAATCAGTTTCTTTATGAAATAAAAGAAAAGAGAAAATATAGTATATGGGAGGACAAGGATTAAGCCTGTACAAACTGCAGCCATCCTCTTTATATTAAGGCTCTGCGTTTGTTCATATTTGCATTCAAACAAGATAACTAGGAAAAAAATAATAAAAGAACAATGTGCCATTAAGAGAATCAAGACAGTAAAAAAGGAAGCAAGAGCAAGCCAAGCAAGCAGTATTCATTCTTTTGTTAATAGTGAGTATAACATTAAAGATTTTTCTTCCTGGAAGTTATATATGCATCTATATGCTTGAAAAATGTGAATGAACTCTTATATCTTGGGATAAACTCGGGTAGTAACATGTTCTATACTTTATGTATTTGTGTGTTATGCATGTTTGGACACCCTCTAACAAAGAAAAAATATAAATAACAGCTCTGTTTCCTTGAACAAACTACATTCTTTTAACTTTAAAAATCTGGATCTTACTACCCATTGAATTTTAGGCTTCGATCACAAAAGGAAACCCGATTATATTTTAGCATATTTTATTTTAAAATTAGTTTCGTTAGTTGTCAATAAGTACAGGGAGAGAAAAGCCTAGTTTGCAGTAAACCACTTTGTTATGGCCAAAATTCGAATTACACAATTTAATCAATTGATTGGGTGGTTGGGTTTGTCTTAGAAATTGGTGATTTTTAGAAGTAATTGGGTGATTTTTCATCACGTGTGGAGCGAGTAAAAGAGAGATGACTGGAAAGGGATTTTTGATCGAATTAGAGTGGTCGAGGCGGATTTAACAGCTTGTCTTTAGGGTGGTGGTTGCTCGGGTGATGATTGATTAGTGAAAATGGCATCGTATTTCACTAGGAGGCATGTTGATCAATCAGAGATGATATAGGGTTTGGGGTGGAGTGGTAGTCGTGTATGGTTTTTCGATGAACTACAACGTCATGGGGGTACTAGGAGGCTGTGGTAGGTGGGGAAACAAAAGGAGAGGCCATGGCGATGATGTTGACGAATTTTGGCGATCTCATGTGGTTAGAGGTGGCTGGATGAGGCAGGGGATGGTGATGGTTCTTTTGCCGGGGTTTGGGTTCGAACATCAGATTTTGATTTTGGGTTTGCCGTGGGATTTTGGGGGTGTTCGGGATGTTTCGGTGGTCAGAGATGGTTTAGGATGGTGGCCAGAGATGAGCGTCCAGGTGTCGCCGGTGTGTGCACGTGCACGGCAGGGGCAGTGTGCAAGTATATAAGAAAAGAGAGAACTGGAAGAAAAGTAAAGGGAGAGGGGAAGAAAAGGAAGTAATGGGTCGGGTGGTTTGGGCCAGGGAAATAGAAAAGAAAAGTAAAAGAAAAAGAAAAGGGAAAAAAGAAAGGAAATAGAAAAAGAGAACTAAAGAAAAAAGTAAAGAAAAGAAAAAGTAAGAGAAAAGAAAGTAAAAGTAAAAGAAGAGAAAAAAGAAGAAGAGAGGAATAAATTTGCACATTTACATATATAGAATAATTTATATTTCTTTCTTTTAACCAAAAAGCTATTATCATTTTAAAACCACAATTTAAAGTTAATGAAATTTTATATATTTAATGGAAAAATTAATTATATTATTATTTGACTTAAAAGTTTATATAATTTTATAAAATAACTAAGTGGATATCAAAATAGAATGTTAAATTTTAATCAATTAAAATAAATTGTTTTTATAATTCCTTTGAATTAATTTGGATTTAAATATAGATGGATTTGGTTAATCAAGGCAAATTTAATCCCGATAAGTGAAGTGTTGATATTGATTATTGATCATTAAATTAGTTAGTCAAACAAGTTAATAGTAGATTTAAAATGATGTTATGGGTTGTTTGAATAAAAATTTGTAATAAATTCCCATATTTGAATACTGTTAACCTAAATGATAAATTTTTTATTTTAACAATTTACCCTTTTAAACTTGTCACTTGGTCTCGAAGAGATCGGGATCGGATATCAGCGTTATCCGGAACCACTTCGGTATAATAATCACTATAAATCTTTATTGGTTTAATTATAAATTTAATAGGATAGAATTAAGTAACTTAAGAAACTTTGATTAACTTGGATAAGTAACTGTACCTAGACATTATTACAATATCGATGGATTTTCTGTAAGTGTTTGGTTTTAATCTGATAAAATTCGTAGTTTATACGAGTTACCATGGTTCCAAAGAAGTTTTATAACTTAAGTATTACAATTTAAGTTGGTTTATTCATGCTTGTTTCCTGTCTGACTCGGTTGTTACTTTATTGTAATGTTCGGATCAGACCGAGTATGACAGTTTTCAGGTTAGGACGTTTGGGGCTCTGGAGGCGAGCTGGATGGAAGAGACATATTGATTAGATTCCACTGTATATTGTGGGCTGTATAGACGATATTTAGGGACAAGTTATTATAATTGTCCATATTTATTTGGTGATAATTATACTCTGATAACGTGTATATATATTAACAGTTACAACTTTTTTTGTATAAAATTTTGTTATTGTATATTATTTTTTGTTTCATTGCGATTGTGAAATTCAATGCTGTTGTTTTCTGTTTCTTCTTCTATCTGTTTTTCTTCTTAGCCATAACAGCTTGGTATTTCTGGCTCTGGATTATCGACACTATATACAATGAACGTATTAGTGTCGATTTTTAGGGTCAAATTTTTTTGAGCCATTACATTTGGTATCAGAGCTGAAGGTTAATCAAGAACCTTGGCTCTGGTGGGGATTACTCATTAGAGATAGGGTCAGTAGTACCCTAGAATGAGTTGAATGTACTATATTGAGGGAGTACCTGTCATTTTCTATATAATGATTTTAAAATAGTTTTAAAACATATTTTTACATATAAGGGTTATATTTTGATATATAAAGGAATAGTTTTTCTAATTATTATAGTATATTAAGGAAATTGGTTGTTATTATTAAAATTTACCAAAATTATAAAATTTAATGGTAACATATATATAACCAAATAGAAATTTGGGTAAGAATGAATTATGTAAATAAGTTAAGCTAAAAATGGATTCAAAACCTGAATTTAAGTCCCGAAAAATTCAAAAGAATTTTCAAAGTGTTTGAAATAAGTTGCCTTGGTTATATTTTCCAATACATTATGATGGAATATATGGTATATTTGATTTCTGGATATGATGATTATCATAATTAGGTATTGTGTCTTAATAAAGGATGTTCATTACTAAATAAATAATGATGAAGCAGAGGGAAATGTTATAAGCCGAATTTATAAGTGGGACTTATGAAATTAAAAGGAAATTAAAATGGATTTAAATTATGAAGTTTTAAATCTAAGCTAATTTTTTTTTCTGAATTGCTTCAAAGTGTTTAAGGAAATAACAAGTAATATTATTTAGATTATTTTTGAATATAGAAATCTTGTTCTAAAACAAGAGTTGTTTTGAAAATTTCAAAGGAATTTGTTTGAATTATAAACCAAGAATGGTTTAAAATTGAAAGTATGACTTGATATGTAAATGAGATAAATATGTATATATATGTGGATATGTATGAGGTCGAGGTTGATTTGAAATAAATAACTGAGTGTTTATTTTCTGGAACCTCCTGAGAATGAGATGTATAACTGTAACAACCCGTAAATTCTCAATAATATAATTTATTGATTTAATACATTTTGGTATTTAAAATTGGAAGAATAAAGACTTTATAATTTAATAGTGAAACAAACGTTAAAATGAAATGTAACAATGTAATTAAAACTAATTATGAATTTCAAACTAATTGAAATAATGTAAATTGTTGCACTTAGTTATAGATTTGAATATAAGAAAACGAGTGTGAATGTTGAATCATTAATGAGATAATATATGATCAATATAAATTGAAGTAAATCAGTGTTAATTGGGTAATTGTAACATTTGATTTGTAAATATTAATAAACTCATTAATGTGATTTAAAGTGATAGTAACAGTTGTAAGTTAATATTTAATTGGTCTATTAATTTAGTTATAAATGTTAGATTTGGGTATAAAATTTGAATATAAGAAAATAAGGGTAAGTGTGGTGCGAAAAAATGAATTAGCATATAATCTATGGTAATTGAATGAATTTAACATTTTGTAAGCAATTATAATAAATACAGAAAATGATAAACTTGAGTGAAATAAAGATAATGGTAACAACTATTATAAGTTGTCTATTTAGGCTATAAAATGAATTGGAAATCAATTGTATTCAAATGTAAATAAATGTTCATTAATGAGAATTAATGCAGTAACGGGAGGTGTGAATGAATAAATTAACTAGAAACGTAAATTTATTTATAAAGTAATAAATTGGAAAAAAGAATGGAACTAAGGTAAATTTATTTAATTGGTTTCAAACCTTAATTAATGTGTACAATTGAGAAAAGTACACATTTAAAAAAGTAACATTTATATAAATTTAAGATGTAAATAGGGGTGTATTAATGTAATGGAATATTAAACTAATGTAACCGGGTTTATAAAGAAATAGTGGGCATAGTATAAAGATGGAAATTAAATCAAATCAAGTTATGGGAATCAATTTTAAGTGATTGGAATATAATCTATAATAAATAAATTTAATGATAAGTAAATGAATTTAATTGCTATATCTATTGAAAACTAGGATGAAATGGGAATGCATATTTTATACATAAGATAATATGAAAGAATGAAACCTGTCTGAATGAATTAATTGAGGTTTCAATCATAATTAATGTATACATTTGACAAATTCAATAAAATAAGCAATTTTTGGAAATTTTGTATTTTATGCAACTGAAAGTCAAAGTTTGACGAAAGTTGAAAATTTTAAATTTGAATTTTTAAACTCTAATCTTTATCTTTGTAAATGTATTTTATTTTAGTATTTATTCTGCTTTTCGTTTCATGAAATTCTGATTTATACTTTTAGATTTGGATAAATTACAGCGTTTTACATGCAATAAATTTATGTATTTTCATTATATATATATATGTATTTATTTCTATATTTTTCCTATATCCATCTCTTCGTTTATTTCTCTATTTATTTGTCTAGGCTTTTATTGTATTCATTAGAATTTATTTGTTTATATCTTTTATAAAGAGTTGGAGAAAATCAAAGGGTATACATTACTTTGTTAAATGCTTGCCTTTGTAATTTTCTACCCTCTTTATTAATTCTTAGCGTTTCTCACCTATCATAGCCGTGCATTACTCTATCAAATCACGTACAAAATCTTTCTAAATATCTCACTTCTTCATTTGCCTCTTCTGATTGGAAGTTATTACATAAGTTTCTTTTATTAAATAGGAAATAAATCTCATTCATTCACTAGCCTCTTTATTTTGTTGCCTTTCTATTTTCTACCTCCTTAATTACCTTCTAGCCATGTATTTTATTATCTTTAAGCCGTGAGAAACTTTCCATTCACTTCAATTGTCATTTGCGTGCGAACAAAGAAAATAGACAAAGATTCCTTCTCCTTAAATTGTGCCTTTTAATTTGCTAGCCTTTCATTTTCTAGACCCTACATCTCTAACCGTTCTTTTTTCCCACAAACCCTAGCCGCCTCCTTTTCTTATTCACGTGAAAAACTTTTCATCTCATTAGCATCTGTGTGAAAAAAAATCACAATGCTATGGCTTCCTTCTCTCTTATTTTTCCATTTTCTTTTTTTTCTCTTTTTCACTTTTTCCTTTTGTTTTCTCCTTGCATAGCTCGGCCTCCACCACTATGTTCATCTCCTTGCCGACCACACCACCACAACATCACTTCCTCCTCACTATTAGACCATGGCCGAGCCCACTTGGTGGTTGAAAGCAAGGTTATGTCCTCTTTGATTCATAATTGTGTTGTCTAATCCATCTTTTGTTGTGGTGAATCTTATTCTTATGATTTGTGTATTTTTTATATACAAGGTATGGATCTTGACTCTCCATCTACTCAAAAGTTTGGTTGTGCCTTGTCATGCTTTGCGGAGTTTCAATTGTGTATTGTGAATTTGACTCTGTCTTTTAAAAAGGCGAGTTTTATTACTCTAGACATATGTACTTATATTATTGTGAAATGATGACAAGTGGATCTGTATAAATTGATATGTTATTCATACATGCCTATGATATATTGATATGATGTTAAAATGTTGTTTATATACCTGTTACATCATCTGATATGATATTATATGCTACTGTTATTTTCTTTCCTATTTATTACACTGCAAGTTCCCTATCACAATGGGTTGAAATGATATATACCCGAACAGACATTAGAATAAGGAAAATCAATATGAGCTAAAATGATAGGCTCGAGTGATTTTTATTGTATTTATTTTACGTAGGATTGTGGGTTTGAAATGACAGAACCTGGATTTTTTTAAATTACGGATTGAAATGGTACATATCCGTATCACTTGACCTAGGTTAGAAATTTTATACATGCCCATGGCTAAATTTTTATAATAGTTCTCTAAATTTTTTAAGTATTTTTAATTTTAAATATATGGAATTTTGATTAAAAAGTTGATTTAAGGATTTGAATATAAACGGTATTGAGAAATTGGATTCCTATAAGTTAAAATTGTATGAGTTGATAATTGGTTTAGAGTGTAATTTAAAATCTTTATTTGGTTTGAAATTGTAATTTAAAGATTTTATTTATGATCAATATTTCAATAATTAAGTTTGATTTAATTTGGAATCTAAAGTCTAACCTAGTAAATTTAATAAAGGTTATTTCTTGAAATAAATAAGGCTTGTATAGTAAATAATGTATTTTGAGTGGATAAAATGAACTGCTATTTTGATTGGACTTAGTAATAAAATTTATTTAATTTGGAATCATAGTTAATTGATGTCTAGATGAATATATTTATAAAGAGGATTGGACTATTATATTAACTATGAGAAAATACTTGATTTATGGTTATGTTTTGTAAAAATAAATGATTATGATTTAAATGGAAAAATGCAACTTAAAATGACTTAACTTGATAATTGGAAATTTAGTTTTCAAATGAAAGTTAAGTAAATTTAGTGATAAGGGTATTTTATTTGTGGGATGGATAATTTAAAATAACGTGTAAGGTTATTGGTTAAAAATAAAAGTTAAGTAAAAAAAGGGTAATTTTGACTTCTTAATGAACTATAGTTTAATTTGGATATTTATTGATAAAATTTTATTCTATTAAATCATAAGTTAAATGATATCCAAATGAATATTTTTGAAGCGTGAAATGTGATTTTATAAGTTAAATTGGCTAAAAATTGAAATTTTAATGTAGCTGAAATATACAATGTTTTTGGAAAGTTTATAATTGAATGAATAAACTTACAAATGCTACAACTTTGAAATGAATATTATTTGACAATGAATTTAAATGATTAAATGAATATTTTTGGAAGATATTAACATTGAATTTAAATGGTCTAAATAAATATGTTTCAAAGTGTTTGGTTTCAGAGTTGTTATAACTTGAAAGTAACATGGCTTTGGAAATGAAATTATTGGAAATTGTATTTAGTTAAGAATTGTCTTTAAATACATAAATTTGAACTTATTGAAATTGAAGATTTAAGAATATGACTTTATAAAGTGGTTTGATTTAAGATGATTTAAAGGAATATTTCAAGTTTAATAAATTGAAGGAAATATTCAATGATTTGACATTTGGGTTTTATTTAAATAATATATTAATTTGGTTTTGGAATTTAAATGAGATATCATTACTTTGGTTTTTGAAATGGATATGATATTTTGGTTTTAAAGTATAAATGATTTTGAAATAAATGTCCATGGGTTATAATAACATTGGGTTGTTAAAGAGACCTGGATCGAAAGTTGTCATACTCTCTGCCAACCCCGAAAACCACTTTAACAACCGTGTATGCGGTGGAGATTTTAGAATGAAATAGGATGATGGCGACGTTCCTTTGAGGTATATACGTGGACCCGACTCCAGTGAGTTGGAATAAGGGGGCTAAAACAGGAGCAATTCCGGGTCAGTGAGGTTGTTCCTCTTATTGGACACACTCCTTCGATATTATATTCTGACCTTGAGATTGATTTGGTGGCCACTTTTGATTTTTGATTTTGGAGGTGTAGCTCAAGATGGGCGGTAGATGCGCTCTATGCGTCACCACCAGTCCGGATAGTAATTGGTATATCAACCCTGGCATTGCCTTGTGTGCCGTGTCACCTACCCTAGCGTGCCTTGTACGATTTTGGTTTTCTCCCGTAGCCCGTGGAGTATTTAGGGTAGTCTCCCGATCTGGAGATGTGCTGATACTGGATGGACTACTGGGACTATTAAATGGCAATGGCTATATGGGTAGCCCCTTAACGCTATTTAAAAGTAAGTTTATTTTACAATAGACATTTTTATAATAGCGAAATATTACTACATAGTAAATAACAGATCCTTAGAGGATGGGTGGTCCCAAACATCCTTTAAGTTACTTGTACCTTATATTACAGTTCACTTGAGTTGGTTTACATTGTATAAGTATGTATGTCCTGACTCGAGTGTTTGTGTTTTGCTTTACGCTCGGGTCAGACTGAGTGATACATCATTTGAGACTCACCTTCAGTGTTGGAGCTTTGCTTGAAGATCCAGCTATCTATTTCAATTTCAATACTAAGTTGATTCCAGTTATTCAGTTGATTCCAGTGATGTATTTAGCTTTGTACTCGATTATTGTATTATACTTCTGTTGTACCCTTGTTTAACTCTGATGTATTTATATAGTAGCTTCATGAACTACTATCTCTTTGCTTCAGCTGCATTATATTGCTCTATTTTTGTGATTTTACGATTTATTTATTTGTTGTATATTCTGAGATTTGCCAAATTTATTTTACAATTCGGTATTTTGAGCAATTCAAGTCTGACATGTGTGGATGCGAATGGTTGAAAATATTGGGTCGTTACAACAACCCAAAAAGGGAAGTAAGTTTTTGAACTTATAAGTGGGAAGTGATATTGATGAGAAATTTAAATTTGGGATGGAAATTTAAACTGAGTAAGGTTGAATGGATTAAATGAATTGAAATTTAACTTAGGGAAAGTTAAATAAGTTTTGAACTTATATCTGAAATGGGAAATTTCAAGGTGAAATTGAAAATTTTAACTTAGGAAAGTTAAATCGATAAAATTGAAAAGAGAAGTATGGATTTGATAGGAGATTACGTATGGATAATTTCAAACAGCTTTTTGAAAGGGTTTTGAATTTTGGAAATTGGTAATGAATGCTATTGATTGGTGTTTTAGATAATGTGGTTGTTTATTTACTTTGACATATCTTGCTATCATCCTATTTATTATTGGTAGTATAAAACTGTGAACTGGATTATTTTGAATGAATAAATAAGTGGATTGATTCTTGAAACTAAATAAAAGTAAAACCTTATCCTAAAATTTATTTAAACGATCTTGATTCTTAGAAATAAAATTGAATATATGGAAATGAAATCACTTTGAACTTAAGATTGAAATGTCAGAAATAAACCTGTCAATTGGAATTGTTTAAGAATTGGGGTTTAAAATGTAATGACCCATTAAATTCGATGATATTAAATGAGTTAATTTTATATGATTTCTAATCTAATTTAGAAAGGGATAGAAGTCTTAAGATTTTATTTGAGTAAATGTAGGAATTAGATATAGTAACTGTAATTAAAGGTTAACAATTTAAATGTTTATATGGCAATAGATTGAAATAACGTAAATTGGCGTTTGTGGTTATAAGTTATAATTTGTTGATTAAATTGGTTTGTGAAATTAATACTGGAAGATATAAATCGGAAATAGTATTAATGAAATAATAACTGAATTGAATTGCAACTATATAAATGAAAGTAATTTTTTTTTAGGGGATGTCAACATTGAATAAATTTATTTAAATAAAAGGATTTAAATGCATGTTTGGATAGAATATATAATTGATGAATTAAGAAGTGGTAAATAATTAGAATTTAATTCTATAAAATTTGGAACTGAATGTATGTAAATAATTTTGTAGGAATAAGTTAATAAACAATTTATTTACGCATACCCGATTTAATTGAAATAACAGGTAAGATAAGAACTTGATTTTGCTTAGGTATTTATATCTTTACTAATAATGCAAATACTTGGCTATGGTGAAGCTTTTTTGAACTTCCTAATCTACCCATTCCTTTACTCTATTCCCCACTACCATAAAAAATGGTGTACGTGTCATTTTTTGTACAACGTTCTTTTCACCACTTACCTTTCTATGGTTTCAGTCTCTTCTCACTGCTTTTCTCCCCATTTTCCTTTTAACCATCTTCAACGCTTCTCCTTCCACTATTCCTCTTCGCATCTTAAAACCATCAATTACATCACCTGACTCTCCCGAACCCTCCATCGACTCAAACGCCTCTCAAAAAATTCATTCATTTCTCATATCCAACCGCCAGAGTTTACAATTTAGTAGTGGAAGAAGTAGCTCGACCTGCTTTGCTGACTGGATTGTGTCCTCTTCTTCTTCCAAGCCAGTGGCGATCTGCCCTGAAATTGGAGTTGTATCTTCAACATATGGTGATTTATTCTTCCTTCTGTTTTCTAAATTTATTGTTTGCATTGTAAATCGATGAGATAACAACATGTTGTCAGTTAGGTAATCTATTTGGTACTCTGTTCATTTGTTACTGCTTAGCATGTCTTCTGTACTATTTATAGATATATTTACTATGATGGTTTTAGGACTCTTAAATGGTATTTTTTTCGAATTCTTAGTACTAGCATTTGAGGACAACATGAGTAGCTGAATGGTACTAGCGCCATGAACAAGATCTAGCTCATACGGAAACATTCCACGGCCGCATGCTACATTGTACTACTCGCAGAGAACATCAAAACGAGGGCTTTCAATCACTGAAGAGACAGGGGTTTTGTACTGTTCAAGGGTGATTTTTTGCTACATATTTGGGAATAAAAATAGATATATCAGAATTTTAGAAGTAAAAGGATTTCTTATTTTATTGTTTATTGTAATCAACCATTAAAACGCATTACTCATTGTAATTAATATGTGAATGCAATTATTTGCAGTGTATTAGGTATTAATATTCATATCAAAGTATTTTTTAGTTGATTTATCAAAAAAACCTCAATACAGTTTTCTTAAATCATACAACTTAAACTAAAAATGATTCAAACAGGTTTTGAAGGCGTGGAAATTGATGGAGCACACGGATACCTTTTTGAGCAGTTCATGAAAGACAGCAAACAATAGAATATATGAGTATGAAGACATCTATGCCAACTGCTGTCACTTTTCACTCGAAGTCATGTAATCTATAGTGAGTGAAATTGGAGAAGATAAGGTAGAAATATGATTATCTACATTTGCAGACTTTATGGAATGCTACAATTCAAATTCAAAAGATTATATAAATTGCATGCAAAAGAATGTTGGAGGAGAAGATTTTGAAAGTGTCAAAGAATAGGTCTAAATATAAGAAAAAAATGCATGGTTCGGGTTTGAATTTGATAGATCATTATTTATTAACTAAACGATCAATAATGACTTCACAGAGTTAACTAGATTTTCTTTGAGATTGAAGAGTCGAAGAAAGTAAAGTCCAAGAATGTTGACCCTTCAAAATTTTCAAAGCCAGACATGTCAAGAATACCTATGGATGTGAGTATCTTTATTGTTATATTGGCAGTTCAGGTTCAAATCCAAACAATTGCTTAACAATCAAACGTCAAGCAATGTCTTCTAATTTATAAAGTAGCATAAGCCAATTGTCAATATTTTGAATATAGTCATAGTACTTTTGGTCATATTCCAAATATGATTACTTTTATATTTTATATATACAAAAACATGTCTGTGAAAAAATGTTTTATAACTTTTTCTAATAGTGGAGATGGTTGTTTAAGCCATCACAATTATTTTTAGTTTTTAAAATTACATTGGTTTTACAACAACTCCAAAACGTATTTCATACTGACCTTTTACAGCCACAAATCAACCAAAAGAAAGTGTGTAGTTAAATATGTTTGAAACTGTCATAGGAAAATGTGAATATAACATTTTGCATCCAAATATGATATTCAGAGCCATATCAACCTCTATAAATATCATTTAATGAGAATCGCCTTTTTCTAAAGATTTATGTACAAAAAACTGGAATTATTGTGTGATTACATTGTTTATTTATATATATTTTGGTTTCACGTAGCATGAAAGCTAATTTTAACACTACAACCAAGGCAGTTCTTTATTATCCAAAGAATTGAGATGTGTTGAAAAAGAAAGTAAAAGGGATTACAATTGTTCATTGATTTAAGCTATAACTTCATACTTTTCTTATGTATTTCATTTCAAAATTTTGGCTTCTGTGTTTATAAATCATAGTTTATACAAGTATGACAACTAATTAGAAACTAAATGCATTAGAATTCCACCCAGTTCAAATAAAAAAGTATATATAGATGATTAGTTCTTATTGTTTTACACATCCATTGTAAATTCAAATTGTGAGATGGTTTGTCATCGTGAATGGTTCATTATTGGTTTAAGAGATTAAATAGGTGTGTACAATATTCTTTTGCTTTGATCATATTCCAAAAGATTTTAGAAATTCTTTCTAATACTGGAGATGGTTGTTTAAGCCATCACAAATATTTTCCGTTTTTAAAATTACTTTGGTTTTACAACGACTCCAAAGCATATTGCATGACGACCTTTTACAGCCACAAATCAAACAAAAGAAAGCATGTAGTTAAATATGTTTGAAACTGGCATAGGAAAATGTGAATCAAACATTTTGCATCCAAAATTTCATATTCAGAGCCATATCAACCTCTTTACATGTGTTTTTATGAGAATCGCCTTTCTCTAAAGATTTGTGTACAAAGAATTGGAATTAATGTGTGATTACATTGTTTTTTATTTATATTTTGGTTTTACAGAACATGAAATCTGTTTTTGACACTACAAATAAGGCAGTTCTTCACCATCCTAGGAAGCCATGTGTGTTGAAAAAGAAAGCAAAATGGATTACAGTTGTTCACTGATGTAAGCTATAACTTCAAACTTTTCTTATATTTCACTTCAAAATTTTGGTTTTTGTGTTTAGAACTCATAGTTTATACAAGTATGACAACTAATTAGAAACTAAATGCATTAGAATTCCACCTAGTTCAAACAAAAAAGTATATATAGGTGATTAGTTCTTTTTACATTTCCATTGTAAATTCAAATTGTGAGATGATTGAATAAGTTTCGGATTATATCTTTGGAGATGATAAGCATCGTCTAGATCTCCTATTCATTGATAAATAATTTTTTTTAACTACTGTTAACTATGGTGATGTTTAAATTTAAGCATTTAACGTGTCTTTGATTCGTAGATATGGTAGAGCACCGCTACCAATCCCTTTTGTATTTGTTTTTTATTCATTTTTTATGTATCGCTACTGTCTGGTAATATTTAAAAGAAAATTTCTGGAAATGAGGTTTCTAATGTTGCAATATGCAGCTATGGTCTGCTTTTTTTTCTTCGTTTTTCATTTTCTAAAGGTGCAAACAATTTGATTTTGGATATTTATGCAGAACAGGCATGTTTATTTGATTTCTTCTTAGCAACTAAGCTGTATTGGTTGGCGTTCCATCTTCTTTTAGGAAACTGTACTTATTTTTGGTGCATTTAAAATCTGTTACGGCCCTATGATAATTGTTTAGACTAACATGAAATATACAACTAAACTATTTACCATTAAATGATTTATCAGGAAAAGGAAATTGTAGAGGGATTCAAGGACCAGGAACGGCAAGGCAAGCACATCATCTGCATGTATAGAACACACTCATATCCTGCAATTTCAAATTGAGGTTACAAAATATGCATGCATATCAAATATATTTTTTGATGGTCATCTAACCATTTTATATATATACTAGATATATAAATTAGTTGTAAGAAAAGGAAAGAAGAAACTAAAGGAATCTAAGTAAATAAGGATATACGTAACTGTTAGGGAAAGCAGAATAAACAACTGGCTAACCAGCTGGATGGGCGGAAGTAGTTGAAGGGGAGAAGGAGCATGGGTAGGCTGTGTTTGAGACATGCATGGCTCGAAGCAGGCATCCAAAAAATAAGGACAAGTTTTTGTTTTTAGTAACCAATATTTTGGAGCAAACTTGATTCCCGAAGTGTATGTGACAACAATAAACATTTTAAAATATAGTTGTTTGCATCTTAACTTTTCAAGTTTATGCTTTATGTTTTAATACTTCCGCATTTGTTTATTTTGTCACTTAAACAGTCCATCAAATGTGTGCTATATATTGACCACAAATAAGCATAAGAATTACCTTATATGTATTGTATGTAACTATAAATTTTACACAAGACAAAAAAATCAGGTGAAAGCAGAAAGCTTCAGGGAATTGTTAAGTTAAATATGATACCGTTGAGTAAGCATTGGGACTGACATGTAGGGACTAACATGTAGAATGCTACAGGTAAACATTGGGAGGGGAGTGTAGAAGTATATGTTTTATTATTTTCAAAAATAACGTAGTCTCATTGCAATGACAAACGATCGAATTTTAAATCAACCACTTATGCACACGTGCATCGTATGTGTCAAAGTATGTAATAATGTTAGACAGCTCAAATCCACCTTTGGTCACGATTTTTTATACACACGTCCATCGGACGTGCCTACGTACTTGTATTGATAAACTATAACTAAATAGAAAGTTGGTAGTAAATAGGATATAAGAAGACAAAGGCAACTAGTAAATTAATAAATGAAATTCATAATAATAAGTAGTAATTTATGCATATATATTTGGCAATTGGGATAATTACAAAATTTTACCCATTCATCTAATTTATTTAATTAAATCTAAATCTATGGCAACATTATTGTAATGATGGTTGTAAGTGAATTTGAATGTAAAAGGGTAACAATTATTTAGGTTAACCATTTTGAGTATATTAAGTTAAGAATGTAAATCGATTGAAATAAATCTAAATTAATTATTTTGTTGTGTTAATGTGTTCTAGTTAATAAAAGGGGAATTTATAAGAAATGAAGCATGACTAATGAAATGTATTATAATTCAAATGTTATTTATACACATAAAATGTCCATTTACTGAATAGAAAGATTTTTAAACCAATAAACGAATTTTTTGAGGTTCCAATTTATAATTTATAACATTTAATGTAGACTCAATTTCAATTAATTGACTTAAATCGTGCAGTTAGCGTAGATTTGTTTTGTAATTGGAGTAGTAAATTTTATAAGATGAAGTTAATGCTAATTCTATTTATAATTGGACCATTTGTTGATATAGATTATAGAAAGCAAGATTTATAATTTAATTAAGGTATCAAAATTCAACAATTGTATTTATTGCAAATAAAGTGGAATTAAACGTTTAAATATTACGTTATTGAAATTAAAATGGAATTTGTGGATAATAAGGTGAAACCATGAACAAATGTTAGTGCATCCTTATTTCTGGTAAAAGATGAGAATATAAAAGTTTGAAAATAAAAAAAATAAGTTTTTGAAAACTTAATTTATAATTTCTAAATATAAAGAAGTGGAGAAATTAACACTGCAATGGATAGACTTATCAGCTTTTAATTTACATCTAAATTTGTTTAGATCAATTTGGAAATTAATAAAATTGTGGATATATTTTAAAACGTAAACAAAACGTCTAGATTTACATTTGTAAGTACGTTTAACATAAAATGTAAATGATAAGGAATTTATTTATTTCCTAAATCCGTAACGTGTGTAATTAATATTATTTATCTTTTGGGACCACTTCCTTTTGCACGTTAAAATTCGTGCACACCTATTCTTTTGCGATCTATCTATAAATAGGTGGTGAAACCCTAGCCTCCATCTTCTATCTTTTGTCTGTACATTCTTTTCTTCAACTCTCTCTCTTCCTCAATGGATACATTTCAGATCCAATTCTATTCAAAATTCAAATGAAAATTCAAACATCTCGGAAAATTTCAAAAAAAAAAATATGTTGAAGCTCTCAAAATACGAAATCTCTTGGTGTGGTTCGTTTTTCAGTTTGAACCATCATTTGTCCAGAAATATTAGGTCAAATTCTCGGTCGTCCGTTTGGTGGAGGATGATCAACGGCGGATCATCGGATCGATGGCACAGGCAAGTGGAGAGCGAGACGAGTATTCCATCGGTGTAGGTTAATTGGTCATCGAAGGGTTGGATCGAGCTCAAAAATCTAACCCTAGTTCGAAATTGGCGGCGACTGTGGGGTTTTCTCGGCAGCTACAGAGGGTCGCTGGCGTTGGGGAGCACGGGGAGGAAGGTGGCGACAGGAGTTTGGGTTTCTGGTGAACGATGGACGTGAGGTGCGTGCTACGAGGCGGTGGCAGCGGTATAGTTGCAGTGTGAATCGAGGCCGTGCGAAAGAAGGAAAAAAAAAGAAAAAAAAAAGAAAAAAAAATTCGCGTGCGTGATTCCTGTAAGCGCGTGCTAGTGTGGGTGACGTGGCTCTGAGAGAAGGGGGTGAGATTCACTTTTGTTTTTCATAAAATTTTTCTTGATTTCAACTCGATTTAGTCGAATAATTTTTGCATACGATCTCCGTTTCACGCGAGATTTCTTTTGTTAGGGTCGTAATTAAATTTCGGATCTGTTGACGCTGGTTTGGACAGATTTGGAGACCGTCGAATTTTTGGGTTTAAATTGGATTTGAATTAAATTTAAATGCCAAAGGTGAGTGTTTTAACCCACTCAGAACTTCTAAAAGTTTTTATGTTTGTTAAATTTATTTTAGATATGAGTAGAAATTTATTTATGACTGTTGGCGTGTTTTATTCAGCATATCTGTTAAATCGCATTTATTTAATTTAACTGTTAATTTAGTTTATTTATTGCATAAAATTTGACAGGTAGAATTTATTTTTGCGCATAAATTGCTAGTTAACAGTCATTAAATTTATTATGGAATAGAAACTGTTAGTTAATAATCTGTTATTAATTCCTGTATAATTCATATGCTATGTATCAATGATTGTTTAAAATTGGATGATGGTTGCAATTGATGATTGATGATTGATATTTGGATGAATGAATGCTATAATTATATTGTATAAACTGCAAGTCATCATGCATTTTCATTTCATTCGGGGTTGTGGTTTGAAATGATATACAACCGCAAAATTTGTGACGCCCCACCTCTATACCCACGCTAGGCAAGAACATTACGGTGAATGCTGTCAACTAGCACGGAGAATAAGGCTGTTGAGGAGAGACCATCGTGTAATTGCTTTGCGCGAGCATCGATATGTCAGATAGTATAACATGCATTTCTTTATCAAGAGGTAAATCCGACATACCGACACAAACTCAAAGCTACTACACAGTGGCTATTATATCTTCGGAAACAAATATAGAAATAAACATAACATAAATCTGTCACAGATAATTCATATCACAAAAGCGAAAATAGATATGAATACTACGCTAGGAAGTGTACATCAGAGTAGTGGTCTAAAAAGATCCACAATATCACAAAGGAATAGTTACAAGAACTACACAAAAGAATAAGTATACATTATGGAGTCTATATCTCAAATGTATACAACAAAAACTACTAATCTAAGTAGTTAACCAAAAGTCAGAGAAATCAATCCCAAGAGAGAAGTCAAGAAGGGGCACCTGTAACATCTCGGTCTGACCCGAGTATTATTTAATAAAAAAATAATAAACGGATCAGTCTAGCTATAAATATCAGATAACAAGATATGGAATAGGAGATATGACTAAACACATAATAATCACAATGCCAAGCCGTGATATATATAAGTAATTGAAAATCAACAAGAGATTAATCAATATCACGATAATCTACTCAAGATAAAAAGGAATGTCATACTCCTAATTTCATTCACCAAGCCACAATAAATGACATTTAAGATATGGCATAGACGTATAATATCCATAATGGCATACTACTATAAGTATGTAAATGATAATCAACAAACGATTAATCAATATCAAAGAATCTTCTCAAAGATCCAAAAAGGGTATCATACCCAAAACTTGTATTCACAACAAGTTAATGATGCACAAATTCACCAATACAAAAAAATTGATAAATCATATCAATGAAAATCACTAAAATTGGTGAAGCATAAATTCTAGAAATCATCTCAAGAAATCCAGTCAATGACACACGAATTCACCTATGCACAAGAATTGATAAACCATATCAATAGAAATCACAAAAATAGGTGAAGAAGAAAATTCCAGAATTCGACACACGAAATCCAGAAATCACACAAAATAAGGGGGGAGGCCTATCACATGAACGGGAGCATGAAAACTCACCAACAGCTGTAACACACGAACGAGAAGCTATCTCATGGTAGCTAGCCATTAATTTGACACACGAATGGTCCGAAGACCTGACACACGAATGGTCCGAAGACCGTGGGTTGCTACCCCACCAATTTGAGTCGAAACTCCACAAAACGGGGTTTAGTCTCCCTTACAAACAAAGAGACATCGCACATTGCTAGTCTAAATCACAAAAATGATCGTCATGATCATTGAGAAGTGTCGATTACAGTAAGCTAGTAAATATATGAGCTTAGCATCATGTCCCATAACCACTAGCTTAACTTAAATATTTACGAACAAATTGTAGATCTCCACTAGAAAATTGTCACAAGAGTTTCAATCGAACAAGTCCAAGAATTAACGGACAAAGTGAACGCAAGCGTTTCATACCACTTGTTTTACTAAGTCGTTTAATTAGATTTCTCATACGAGTGAGGTAAAGGTTTGCATATACTAATAGATTGGAAAATGGATTAAGAAAACGAGCTTTGTAATAAAATAGTGTTGAAATCGTTTGAGGAAAGAGTTTTGATATTTACTACTAGTATAGAAAACCTTTATATTTTTAAAGTGACAAATCACAAAGAAGATTGTAGGAACAATCAATCACTAAAATTCACATACGAAGATGTGAATAAAAATCCAACGAAACCGATAAAGAATCCATCGAAATGGATATTCAAAAATCCCTAAGAAGGAGTCATCAAAGTCATGATAACAACAACTAGGAAACTACACAAATCGATTAAGTTGGAAATTCAAGCAACAAGGCAAAGTAGGCAAAAATCATCAGGTCGGTCGGCCGGCATACAGTGCTCGGTCGACCGAACCTTGTTATGAAAAACTCCTGGGAAAGCAGGTCGGTCGGCCGAACCCCTGTAGTCGGTCGACCGGACCCTAAAACAGAAAGTGCTTATGCACTTGGCATCAGGTCGGTCGACCGGACCAGGGGGGGCGGTCGGCCGAACCTGATGCACTGCAAATTTATGCCTAGAAATTGATATGCAACCTCCACGAATTCGCAACCGAACGAGCATGGACGCAAGGGAATTATGCCAAACGGCTACCCGGCCCTATTGGCTCCTCGATGCATCACCAAAAACACGATCAAAGATCAAAGCTATGATTTTTAAGGAATTGAACCCAAAACACCAAAAGTTAGGATTTTCACCAAATCAATCCAAATCAAAAGCAATTACACAAGAATAAGTGTTAGGAATTCATACCTAACAATCAAAGATAATTCATAGACTTAGATGTGAGATTAAAAATCTCACCTTTTCACAAAATCAAACAAGAAGAAGCTTGAAAGCAAATGGAGAATTAACCTCTCTTCAACACAACCCAAATGAGCTTGAATCTAAGCTCAAAACAAGAACATTCCAAAAATTAGGTTTAGGAATTTCTGAAATTGGTAAGAGAATAAGTTGGAGAAGAAGAAGAGAAGCTTACCAATGGGTTCTTCTTGAGTTTGGAGCTAGGAATTGGATTTGCAAGAGGAACTAGGGTTTTGGAGTTTTAATTTCCAATCTCTCCCACCATTAATACTCTAAAAACTGAAAAGAGAAGAGAATGAGGGTGAATGGGAAAGAATGGCTCAGATTTGAGCATAAGTTAACATAGGGCTGAGCCCAAACCCAAACCCAAAGTGAAAAGTAGCAAAAATCAACTTTCTCCAAACATATCGAAGCTTATACTCAAAAAGGTCGCAAACGGCATTTTAAACTCAATGGGAGTGGTCCCGAGTCCTAATTCGACCGTATGCAAAAAGTAACTTTTCGGACTAAAATCCGACTAACGATAGAATATTTAAATATAAAATCGATAAATATGCGGGTTGTTACAGACTCCCCTCCTTAAAGAAATTGCGTCCTCGCAATATTTTAAGAAGAAGATATATAGTAACAACCATAAAAGCATATTCAACACAAAAGAGGTTTGAAATAAGAAGTTCACCTCAATGAGCACGAGAAAGTAAGTCCGGATGAGTTCGCTCGATGTACTCTCTAGATTCCCAAGAACAATCCTTAGGATTTGAAGACCATTGAACTTTAACAAGCGGAACATCTTTATTTCGAAGTCGTTTGACCTCCGAAGCAATGATACGAAAAGGATGTTGCTCATAAGTTAAATTAGGCGAAACTTCAATCTCTTCCACAACACCGGACTCAAGAATAGAATCGGAATCTCGAAGACATTTCCGTAATTGAGAAACGTGAAACACGTCATGGATAGCAGAAAATTGAGCCGGTAATGATAGGCGATAAGCCATGGAACCAATACGTTCAGTGATAGGAAATGGCCCAATATATCGAGGCACTAACTTTCCCGATTGACTGAAACGTACAACACCTTTCATAGGTGACACACGAACAAACACGAGATCTCCCTCAGAAAATTCTAATTTCCTTCTCCGGTTATCGGCATAGGATTTTTGTCTACTCTGGGCTTCTTTCATCCTATGACGAATAAGTTCAATTTTCTCTGTGGAATCACGAATAAAGTCTGGACCTAAAACCAGCTTCTCACCGGCCTCTAGCCAACAAGAAGGAGATCGGCATGGCCTTCCATAGAGTACCTCAAAAGGTGCCATACCAATACTAGATTGGAAGCTATTATTATAGTAAAATTCAACAAGTGAAATATAATCTTCCCAACTTCCACCAAAATCAAGAACACAAGCACGAAGAAGATTTTCAAGAGTTTGATTCACACGCTCGGTTTGTCCATCGGACTGAGGATGATAAGCGGTGCTAAAATTAAGTTTCGTTCCCAAAGCTTTTTGAAGACTCTTCCAAAATCCACTAGTAAACAATGGATCACGATCACTAACAATAGAAGTAGGAATTCCATGCAATTTAACAATCTCTTTGATAAAGAGCTTGGCCAAAAGAGGAACGGTTCGGTTAGACCGAACGGGAATAAAATGGGCGGATTTAGTAAGTCTATCAACGATCACCCATAAGCTATCATGACCCGAACGAGAACGGGGAAGGCCATCTATAAAATCCATGGAAATTTGGTCCCACTTCCAAATTGGAATTTCTAAAGGTTGCAATAACCCACCGGGCCTTTGATGTTCGGCCTTAACGAGTTGGCAAGTCATGCAACACTTAACAAAATTAGCAATATCGAATTTCATTCCCTCCCAATAATATAGTCGCTTCATATCCACGTACATTTTACTACTACCGGGATGAATGGTAAATTTAGAATGATGAGAATCTTCTAAAATATCTTTACGAAGATCACCGATATTTGGCACGATAAGTCTACCAAATTTTCGAATGCTGCCACGAGAATCGATATCAAAGTCTTTCAAACCTTCAATATCAATTTTATCCTTAATATTTTGGCCAAGAAGAGCCAATTCGGGATCTAGCCTTTGAGCTTCAAGAATGCGGTCTAAGAGAGAAGGACGAGCCTCAAGGCTACATAAAACAAATGATGAGCATAAATCGGATACGCGGTCTCGAACCTCACAAGTGGATAAGATCTCGAGATCGTTCCATTCGGATATCATCATAGAAACAACAGCTTGTTGTTTACGGCTAAGAGCATCGGCGACACGATTACCCTTACCGGGTGTATAAAGAATATCAAGATCATAAGAAGCAAGGAACTCGAGCCAACGTTGTTGACGCAAATTAAGTTCCTTTTGTGAAAATAAATATTTCAAGGACTTATGATCGATATAAAGAACAAATTTCTCTCCTAAAAGATAATGACGCCAAATACGAAGGGCGAAAACAATAGCCGCGAGCTCTAAATCATGAGTGGCATATCTAGTCTCGGCCGGCTTCAATTGCCTAGAAGAGTAAGCAATAACACGTTCTTTTTGCATAAGAACGGCACCCAAACTAACGCGACTAGCATCGGTATAAACAACGAAATCTTGATTCCCTTCGGGAATAACAAGAATAGGAGCATCAGAAAGGAGTTCTTTTAATTTCTGAAAAGAAGCTTCACATTTGTCCGACCAAATGTATTTAACACCTTTCTTAGTCAAGCTAGTGAGAGGCGCGGCAATCTTAGAAAAGTCTTGGATAAAACGACGGTAATAGCCCGCCAATCCGAGAAAACTACGGATCTCTGTCACACTCTTCGGTCTCTTTCAATCTTGAATCGCTTCAATCTTTGAAGGATCCATGGAAATTACGGATTCAGAAATAATATGACCGAGAAATTTCACACGAGATTGCCAAAAGTGGCATTTAGAAAATTTTGCCTTTAATTGATTACTCCTAAGAGTTTCCAACACAATCCGAAGATGCTTTACATGCTCCTCCTCGGTTTTAGAATACACAAGAATATCATCAATAAAGATGAGAACAAATCGATCGAGGAAGTCTTTGAAAACTCTATTCATAAGGTCAACGACATATGCCGGAGCATTCGTTAGACCAAATGGCATAACAAGCCATTCATAAGATCCATAACGAGTACGGAACGATGTCAAAGGAATACTATCCTCTGCAATACGAAGCTGATGACATCCAGTAGCTAAGTCTAATTGTGAATAGACTCTAGCACCACTAAGTTGATCGAATAGATCATCAATCTGAGGTAAAGGATATTTATTTTTGATAGTAAGATCATTAAGCTTGCGGTAGTCAACGCAAAGCCTAAGTGTTCCATCGGATTTCTTCACGAAAATAGCCGAAGCTCCCCAAGGCGAGGAACTAGAGCGAATAAATTGCTTCGTCTCCAATTCGGATAATTCTTTACGCATCTCCTCGTTTTCTTTATTGGACATACGATACGGAGGACGAGTGATAGGTTGGGCTCCAGGAATAAGATTAATTCTGAACTCAATTGCTCGTTTAGGTGGTAATCCTAAAACGGGTTCGAATATGTCGGAAAATTCAGGAACAACGTGAATAAGAGAAATAATATCACCCTCATCGTCATCATCGTCATCACGAGGATTTAAAGAATATAAAGATGCAATCAAGCTGGAATCTGAATCTTTAAGATTAATAGAAATCTTCTTAACAGATTGAGGATGTCGAAGATGAATTGTCCGCTCAGGACATAGGATATGGGCTTCATAACGGTTAAGCCAATCCATTCCCAAAATCATTCCAAAGCCTAAATAATGCATGACATGCAAATCGGCTCGGAAAGAAAAATCACACAAAATAATCTCGACATCTTTACACAATAAACTGATTGTCGCGGATCCACCAACCAGGTTCGCAATTCTTAAAGAAGTCATTAAACACAAAACATCCAAAGAAAAGGTATCAACGAGTTCTTTTGATATAAAAGAATGGGACGCACCCGTACCAAAAAGAACTCGAATAGGATGATCATGAAATAAAATAATTCCATACAGAATAGAATGAGAAATACCTTGGCCACGAGATGTGTTGCCAGGGGCTTGAGCAACATTAAGCTTTCCCTCCTTCCTAATTTGAAGTTTGGGACATACATGCATAAAATGGTCCGGGCTTTTGCAATAGCGACAAGTACGAGGCTTTGAACACTTGTTCGCAAAATGGTCTTTCGAACCACAATTATGGCATTTCCCTTGAGTAGAGGAAAAGGTCTTTTCAGCAGGAGTTGCTTGCCTCCCTTTCTTATTGGGATAAGGGCCTTTGAATTTGTTTGGCCTCTTCTTGTTGTTGAAGTTTGGTTTGGAACCCACCACTTCAACATCATTCTCCCTGTCCGCCTCTTCAAGACGAAGAGCGATATCAACGAGTTGGTCGAAAGAAACTTCTAATTTTAGAAGTAATGGCTTCTTGAGATTTTTTTTAAGCCATAGACGAATCTCTGATTCTTCTTCAGAGGGGTGTTGATGTATTCAACCCCATATTTGGAAAGTGATTCAAAAGAAGCAACGTAGTTCGTCACGGAAGAATCGCCTTGAACGAGGTCAATGAAACGACGAGCCATCGTCACTTTCTCAGCTTCTGGCACGAATTTTAATTCGAAGCATTCCCGGAATTGCTCCCAGGTGAGATCCGCTTCATTAATCTCAGAAATAAGAAGCTCGTACCAGTCCAATGCTCCTTCTCGGAGCATACTAGAGGCCACCTGAACTCGGTGAAGGTCAATAAGATTCATGCGAGAAAAGATTCGATCGCATGACCTTAGCCAAGCCTGTACTTCAATAACAGTTTCGGAACCTGTGAATGGCTCCCCACCCAAATTAGTGTAATCGCTGCACAAGCGTGCAAAACCCGACTTTGGGTAAGTAGGTTCCGGGTTAGCTCCAGCTGCTTGAGCATTCGTCACTAAATCAAGAAGCTATTGTGCAGTCATAAAAACTCCATCCTGGGGTGGAGTGCTAGATGGCACGGCTCTGGGGCGGCCAGGTCTAGACATTTCTCTTCCTTTTGAAAGAAAGAAGAAGAAGAAAAAGGTTATTCACCAAATTGAATATCAAGCAATCTTGATAGATAAAACTAGGAATCATAAAGAAAGTAGGATGGATCGGTTCGAAGACTCGAATTAAATCCTAAAGCACGACTCCTAAGATGGACTTAGGATGATGATCCTTGTTATAATATTCCATATTGTTCCGAAGTTTGGCTCTGATACCAAGCTGTGACGCCCCACCTCTATACCCACGCTAGGAAAGAACATTACGGTGAATGCTGTCAACTAGCACGGAGAATAAGGCTGTTGAGGAGCGACCATCCATGTAATTGCTTTGCGCGAGCATCGATATGTCAGATAGTATAACATGCATTTCTTTATCAAGAGGTAAATCCGACATACCGACACAAACTCAAAGCTACTACACAGTCGCTATTATATCTTCGGAAACAAATATAGAAATAAACATAACATAAATCAGTCACAGATAATTCATATCACAAAGGCGGAAATAGATATGAATACTACACTAGCAAGTGTACATCAGAGTAGTGGTCTAAAAAGATCCACAATATCACAAAGGAATAGTTACAAGAACTACACAAAAGAATAAGTATACATTATGGAGTCTATATCTCAAATGTATACAAACAAAAACTACTAATCTAAGTAGTTAACCAAAAGTCAGAGAAATCAATCCCAAGAGAGAAGTCAAGCAGGGGCACCTATAACATCTCGGTCTGACCCGAGTATTATTTAATAAGAAAATAATTAACGGATCAGTCTAGCTATAAATATCAGATAACAAGATATGGAATAGGAGATATGACTAAACACATAACAATCACAATGCCAAGCTGTGATACATATAAGTAATTGAAAATCAACAAGAGATAAATCAATATCACGATAATCTACTCAAAGATAAAAAGGAATGTCATACTCCTAATTTCATTCACCAAGCCACAATAAATGACATTTAAGATATGGCATGGACGTATAATATCCATAATGGCATACTACTATAAGTATGTAAATGATAATCAACAAACGATTAATCAATATCAAAGAATCTTCTCAAAGATCCAAAAAGGGTATCATACCCAAAACTTGTATTCACAACAAGTTAATGACACACAAATTCACCAATACACAAAAATTGATAAATCATATCAACGAAAATCACTAAAATTGGTGAAGCATAAATTCTAGAAATCATCTCAAGAAATCCAGTCAATGACACACGAATTCACCTATGCACAAGAATTGATAAATCATATCAATAGAAATCACAAAAATAGGTGAAGAAGAAAATTCCAGAATTCGACACACGAAATCCAGAAATCACACAAAATAAGGGGGGAGGCCTATCACATGAACGAGAGCATGAAAACTCACCAACAGCTGTAACACACGAACGAGAAGCTATCTCATGGTAGCTAGCCATTAATTTGACACACGAATGGTCCGAAGACCTGACACACGAATGGCCCGAAGACCGTGGGTTGCTACCCCACCAATTTGAGTCGAAACTCCACAAAACGGGGTTTAGTCTCCCTTACAGACAAAGAGACATCGCACATTGCTAGTCTAAATCACAAAAATGATCGTCATGATCATCGAGAAGTGTCGATTACAGTAAGCTAGTAAATATATGAGCTTAGCATCATGTCCCATAACCACTAGTTTAACTTAAATATTTACGAACAAATTGTAGATCTCCACTAGAAAATTGTCACAAGAGTTTCAATCGAACAAGTCCAAGAATTAACCGACAAAGTGAACGCAAGCGTTTCATACCACTTGTTTTACTAAGTCGTTTAATTAGATTTCTCATACGAGTGAGGTAAAGGTTTGTATATACTAATAGATTGGAAAATGGTTTAAGAAAATGAGCTTTATAATAAAATAGTGTTGAAATCGTTTGAGAAAAGAGTTTTGATATTTACTATTAGTATAGAAAACCTTTATATTTTTTAAGTGCCAAATCACAAAGAAGATTGTAGGAACAATCAATCAATAAAATTCATATACGAAGATGTGAATAAAAATCCAACGAAACCGATAAAGAATCCATCGAAATGGATATTCAAAAATCCCTAAGAAGGAGTCATCAAAGTCATGATAACAACAACTAGGAAACAACACAAATCGATTTAAGTTGGAAATTCAAGCAACAAGGCAAAGTAGGCAAAAATCATCAGGTCGGTCGGCCGGCATACAGTGCTCGGTCGACCGAACCTTGTTATGAAAAACTCCTGGGAAAGCAGGTCGGTCGGCCGAACCCCTGTAGTCGGTCGACCGGACCCTAAAACAGAAAGTGCTTATGCACTTGGCATCAGGTCGGTCGACCGGACCAGGGGGGTCGGTCGGCCGAACCTGATGCACTGCAAATTTATGCCAAGAAATTGATATGCAACCTCCACGAATTCGCAACCGAACGAGCATGGACGCAAGGGAATTATGCCAAACGGCTACCCAGCCCTATTGGCTCCTCGATGCATCACCAAAAACATGATCAAAGATCAAAGCTATGATTTTTAAGGAATTGAACCCAAAACACCAAAAGTTAGGATTTTCACCAAATCAATCCAAATCAAAAGCAATTACACAAGAATAAATTTTAGGAATTCATACCTAACAATCAAAGATAATTCATAGACTTAGATGTGAGATTAAAAATCTCACCTTTTCACAAAATCAAACAAGAAGAAGCTTGAAAGCAAATGGAGAATCAACCTCTCTTCAACACAACCCAAATGAGCTTGAATCTAAGCTCAAAACAAGAACATTCCAAAAATTAGGTTTAGGAATTTCTGAAATTGGTAAGAGAATAAGTTGGAGAAGAAGAAGAGAAGCTTACCAATGGGTTCTTCTTGAGTTTGGAGCTAGGAATTGGATTTGCAAGAGGAACTAGGGTTTTGGAGTTTTAATTTCCAATCTCTCCCACCATTAATACTCTAAAAACTGAAAAGATAAGAGAATGAGGGTGAATGGGAAAGAATGGCTCAGATTTGAGCTTAAATTAACATAGGGCTGAGCCCAAACCCAAACCCAAAGTGAAAAGTAGCAAAAATCAACCTTCTCCAAACATATCGAAGCTTATACTCAAAAAGGTCGCAAACGGCATTTTAAACTCAATGGGAGTGGCACCGAGTCCTAATTCGACCGTATGCAAAAAGTACCTTTTCGGACTAAAATCCGACTAACGATAGAATATTTAAATAAAATATTTAAATATAAAATCGATAAATATGCAGGTTGTTACAAAATTTTATTTTTAAATTGTGGATTGAAATGATAAATATCCGTATCACTTGACCATAGGATAGAAAATTTTATACAGGCACCGTGGTCTATATATAAATTATTTTAAAGTGATTTCTATGTTTTGGATGGGATACGGTTTATAATTTTTTTAATGTTTTGATATTTTATAAATGTTATTCTTCTATATATATACATATGAAGTTAAAAAATTTGAATTTAAGCTGTGTATAAATCTATTAAATAAAAATGGGAAAATTGAGAAATGGAATTTGATAATTCATATTATATGTTTAAGTTTGGAAAATTTTAAGGTATGATATTTATAACTGGATTTTTCCAAGATAAATTTAAAATGAATATTCTAATATAATTTAATTGAAGAAAATATTTAATTTCTAGAAATTGGAGTTTTATTTATGGATTTTTATGTAAATATTCAAGACTAAATAATAGAACATTTAATTTGGTTGAAGGAATAAATTCCAACTTTAGTTTTGAAATATTAATACTCCAAATGGATATATATATATAGAAACTGAAGTGTTTTGGAACTTGAAAGTGGTATTTAAATTTTGGTTTAGACTTTAAATAAAGAAATATATTTGTAAAGCCATGGAAATTATTTTCTTTACAAAGTAACCTTAAAGTTAAACCATTTATTTCGTATACCGATGAATATCCGAACCATTCAAGTTTTAGAAGTTATGGTTTTAAAATATATGAATTTCGAAATATTATGCTTTGAAAGTATAAGTCAAATATTTGGTTTCCAGATATTTTAAATTTTAAAGCAGTATGACTTTGGAAAAGAAATATATTTGGATAAAATGATATCATATTGTTTTGGGTTTTAAGATGATATCGTATTCATAGTTTTGAAATGGAATTTTTATTCTGGTTTTAAAGTATAAACTATTTTAAATGACCGCGGTGTTATAATAACGATTGGTTGGCAAAGAGACCGGAATCGGATATGGACATACTCTCTGTCGATACTGAAAACCACTTTGACTAACCGTGTACGCGGTGGAGATTCCAGAATGAAGTAGGTTGGTGGCGGCGTTTCCTGTAAGGTAAATACGTGGAGCCGACTCCCGTGAGTTGGCATAAGGTAGCTAAAACAGGAGCGATTCTCGGGCCAATGAGGTCATTCCTCCGATCGGACACTCCTCTTCGATATTATACTTTGACTTTGGATTGATTCACTGGCCACTTTTATTTTTGATTTTGGGGGAGTTTGTTCGAGCTGGGCGGCAGCTGCGCGCTGCGCGTTTCCACCAGCCCGGATAGCAATTGGTATATCTACCCTGGCATTGCCTAGTTGTGCCGTGTCACCTACCGTACCGAGCCTTAACTACGAGTTTTGTTTTGTACCATACCTATGGAGTGCCCTCTGACGACGCCCATTACGGGGGAGATTACGGTACTGTATAGACTATGGGAATATATTCCGTGTTAAGGGCTATATGGGTAACCCCTTAATGCTATTAAAAAGTAAGTTTATTTTAGAAATAGACATTATTATAATAGCGCAATATACTACATAGTAAATAGTTTAACGGACCCTTAGGAGATGTAAATCCCGAGCATCTCTTAAGTTACTGTACTCATATTTATTTCTGTTAATTTTACTCACATAAGATCTTTTAGTTCTGACTCGAGTGTTTTTGTCTTTTCAAATTCGCTCGGGTCAGTCCGAGCGTTTCAGGATTTGAGGATTTAGCTCTGGAGGACGAAGACAAAGATTTGTATTACTAGTATCTACTATATTATTTCACTACACCATTTAATTCTGCTGCATTGATAGTATTGGTATGGGTAACTCTGATATTCATTGTACAAGTAAAATAAAATATTTTGTAAAATAGTTTCATGAACTGTATATTTGATTATTATATTTTATCCTTCTGCTGTGAGATTCTGTTTTGTTTTATTTCTTCTCTGTTTTTCTTATTTACCCTATAACAATCCGCCCTTCTGTATGGTTTGAATCGTCATGTGTGTCGGTTTAAAGTGTGCGAAAGGGTGGGATGTTACAGTTGGTATCAGAGCTTTGGTTTAGCGATAAACCTTGGCTTTGTGGGGTTTGACTCTTTGTTAATAGGGTAGTAATACCCTATGGGAGTCGCTGAGTGTATATATATGAGAGAGCGTATTTGTTAGTGTTATAAAAAGATTTTAATATTGTGTTAATCTGTTCCGTTTTGTATTTATAAATTCTGGTTGATGCATGGGACGCTGTGTCATCAATAGGGATTTCTAAATACTTAATAGGACAGACCGACATAATATCTGTTTTAATATAGGTGAACGAAATAATTTTGCCTATTATATTTTCTATATATAAAATAAATTTTTAAATGATATTATATATATATATTTTGTTGCAATAGATTGGGTGTTAGGAATAAAATTTATATATAATAGGTAAATAAGATTGAATTTAAAATCAATGAAATTTGGAAATTTTAGAACTTAAGTCCGGGATTTTGAAATTTGCTTTCAAAGGATTTTGAAGTATAATAATATTGTTATAAATATTTTCCGATATAAATATTTCAGTATAATCCTGAAGAATTGTTTTAAAGAAGATTTTGGAGAAAATAAGTTGTACTTTCCTCTCTGTCGCTGGAAAATAATTTCGGTGATGGCGGCCGCATCATCGACTTTCATTTTCGAGTTTCGAAGGGGAAAGGCCACTGTGGTAAATTCTACTGCAGATTTATTTTGAAATTATTTAAAATTTTAATTGTTTTAAATATAATTAGAGATATAAAAGTTGTAAGAAATTATTTATCTATTATTTTTAAAATAATTTGAAATTTGACTCGGTATTTAATCCTTAAATTTCCATTAATTAATAGTTTAAATTATTTTAGTGAAATAAAAGGTAAGTAATTAATGAATTTAAACCTCTAATTTAGGTAAGAAAATTTATGCAAAGTTATAAAGGGAAATTTGAAATTTTTAACATATGAGACAAAAAGTAATATTGTTGAACATTAAATTTAATTAAAAGAAGACATAAAACTTGTATAAGTTCTTTTGCATTTTCTTTAACATATATAACTTACCAAATATGAAAAGTTGAAATGTTAAATAAGTGATCGGAATAGAATATTATACAAGTAGAAATTTTGGAAATAATGAAGTATTCAATGAATTGCTGTTATAAATGAGAATTTAATGTTATAAACTTAAGTTATAAATTTGAAATTTTTCCATAATTAAAGGTAAGTATTATAAATAGGTGATTTTAAACTTAGGTAAATAAAATGAAATTCTTTAATAAATAAAGATTGATGTGCAGGGTTATAAACTTAAGTATGATATAAATGCTACTAATTTAATATAATGGGAAGTAGGTAATATAAATAAATGACTGCAAACCATAGTTAATGAATAAATAAAATCTTTTACTTATAAGAATGAATGTTATAAGGTTAAGAATTTGAGTGTAATTCAAAATGATTACTATAATTAAATATAATAGAATGTAAGCATTTAATAAATGATTGAAAGTGAGAAGTGCCTTAAACGTAATACAATAGAAGAAACTTACATGACGTAGATAAATGCAATGGATAATTGGAGGTGATAAGTGAAAATAAATGAAACAAACATTTAATGAGTAAATAAAATTTAAGGTTGTTAGATATAAATGTAAATTATAAAAGGGATAATTTATGTGGTATGAAAGAAAAAAAATGAAAATAAAAGATAAACTGTTATATGAATGAAAGGATCAAACAGCTAATGTATGAAATGAAAATTTATAATGAGTTAATTGGTTTGTTGGTTTGAATTGTTATTGTTGATTTATGGTTGGTCGGGTAAGGAAATTTGAAGTTGTTGGATGAATAAATAATTTATTTTGTTCCATCTAAGACGGTTGAGTAAATGATGCACTGGATATTTATTTTTCATTCCGTACCATTTCAAGTTTTGAACCCAAACAACTATTTGTTTGTTTGATTGAATGATTGTTTATTTAGTTGTGTGTGCTGTTTGTTAAAATTGATGGTTGTTGTATTGATTTGTTGTTAGTGATTGAAACCACTTAAATATTTCACTTGAGATAAATTGTTAAACCTTTGGATTTTTATAAGTGAAATGCAGGTTATGGAAGCAACTGCTACTGCTTTTGGTTCCATAATACTAAGCGTAAATTTCCCGACAAATAGGTACGTTTTCAGATTACGTTTTGTAGCGCTATTTTATATAATTTTCCCATGTTGGGATATTTTATTTTGGATAATATATGTAATATATTTGTTATATTTTGATATTATATTTTTCTCCCAAACCTCTCCGTACAAAGGAGACTCTGCTAAAATTTTCCTTAAATTTTGGACTTAGAATCATGTTGAAAATGTTTCCAAACTCTAATTATTTAAGTATAAAAGGATATAATGATTATAAAACGGGTATATTTCATTTAAGGAAATTAATTTAGTAAATTATTGTTTATAAGTAATATTTGAAATAAGATGTACTGTTTTAATTCTTCCTTCTCCCTTCTTTTTTTCCTTTTCGGGGATGAAAAGTTTTGAGTCGGGGAGAGTGTAATGACCCGTTAAATTCGATGATATTAAATGAGTTAATTTAATATGATTTCTAATCTAATTTAGAAAGGGATAGAAGTCTTAAGATTTTATTTGAGTAAATGTAGGAATTAGATATAGTAACTGTAATTAAAGGTTAACAATTCAAATGTTTATATGGCAATAGATTGAAATAACGTAAATTGGCGTTTGTGGTTATAAGTTATAATTTGTTGATTAAATTGGTTTGTGAAATTAATACTGGAAGATATAAATCGGAAATAGTATTAATGAAATAATAACTGAATTGAATTGCAACTATATAAATGAAAGTAATTTTTTTTTTAGGGGATGTCAACATTGAATAAATTTATTTAAATAAAAAGATTTAAATGCATGTTTGGATAGAATATATAATTGATGAATTAAGAAGTGGTAAGTAATTAGAATTTAATTCTATAAAATTTGGAACTAAATGTATGTAAATAATTTTGTAGGAATAAGTTAATAAACAATTTATTTGCGCATACCCGATTTAATTGAAATAACAGGTAAGACAAGAACTTGATTTTGCCTAGGTATTTATATATTGATAAACTATAACTAAATAGAAAGTTGGTAGTAAATAGGATATAAGAAGGCAAAGGCAACTAGTAAATTAATAAATGAAATTCATAATAATAAGTAGTAATTTATGCATATATATTTGGCAATTGGGATAATTACAAAATTTTACCCATTCATCTAATTTATTTAATTAAATCTAAATCTATGGCAACATTATTGTAATGATGGTTGTAAGTGAATTTGAATGTAAAAGGGTAACAATTATTTAGGTTAACCATTTTGAGTATATTAAGTTAAGAATGTAAATCGATTGAAATAAATCTAAATTAATTATTTTGTTGTGTTAATGTGTTCTAGTTAATAAAAGGGGAATTTATAAGAAATGAAGCATGCACTAATGAAATGTATTATAATTCAAATGTTATTTATACACATAAAATGTCCATTTACTGAATAGAAAGATTTTTAAATCAATAAACGAATTTATTGAGGTTCCAATTTATAATTTATAACATTTAATGTAGACTCAATTTCAATTAATTGACTTAAATCGTGCAGTTAGCGTAGATTTGTTTTGTAATTGGAGTAGTAAATTTTATAAGATGAAGTTAATGCTAATTCTATTTATAATTGGACCATTTGTTGATATAGATTATAGAAAGCAAGATTTATAATTTAATTAAGGTATCAAAATTCAACAATTGTATTTATTGCAAATAAAGTGGAATTAAACGTTTAAATATTACGTTATTGAAATTAAAATGGAATTTGTGGATAATAAGGTGAAACCATGAACAAATGTTAGTGCATCCTTATTTCTGGTAAAAGATGAGAATATAAAAGTTTGAAAATAAAAAAAATAGGTTTTTGAAAACTTAATTTATAATTTCTAAATATAAAGAAGTGGAGAAATTAACACTGCAATGGATAGACTTATCAGCTTTTAATTTACATCTAAATTTGTTTAGATCAATTTGGAAATTAATAAAATTGTGGATATATTTTGAAACGTAAACGAAACGTCTAGATTTACATTTGTAAGTACGTTTAAAATAAAATGTAAATGATAAGGAATTTATTTATTTCCTAAATCCGTAACGTGTATAATTAATATTATTTATCTTTTGGGACCACTTCCGTTTGCACGTTAAAATTCGTGCACACCTATTCTTTTGCGATCTATCTATAAATAGGCGGTGAAACTCTAGCCTCCATCTTCTATCTTTTGTCTATACGTTCTTTTCTTCAACTCTCTCTCTTCCTCAATGGATGCATTTCAGATCCAATTCTATTCAAAATTCAAATGAAAATTCAAACATCTCAGAAAATTAAAAAAATAAATATGTTGAAGCTCTCAAAATACGAAATCTCTTGGTGTGGTTCGTTTTTCAGTTTGAACTATCGTTTGTACAGAAATATTAGGTCAAATTCTCGGTCGTCCGTTTGGTGGCTGATGATCAACGGCGGATCATCGGATCGATGGCACAGGCAAGTAGAGAGCGAGACGAGTATTCCATCGGTGTAGGTTAATTGGTCATCGAAGGGTTGGATCGAGCTCAAAAATCTAACCCTAGTTCGAAATTAGCGGCGGCTGTGGGGTTTTCTCGGCAGCTACAGAGGGTCGCTGGCGTTGGGGAGCACGGGGAGGAAGGTGGCGACAGGAGTTTGGGTTTCTGGTGAACGATGGACGTGAGGTGCGTGCTACGAGGCGGCGGCAGCGGTATAGTTGCAGTGTGAATCGAGGCCGTGCGAAAGAAGGAAAAAAAAAGAAAAAAAAAGAAAAAAATTTCGCGTGCGCGATTCCTGTAGGCGCGTGCTAGTGTGGGTGACGTGGCTCTGAGAGAAGGGGGTGAGATTCACTTTTGTTTTTCATAAAATTTTTCTTAATTTCAACTCGATTTAGTCGAATAATTTTTGCATACGATCTCCGTTTCACGCGAGATTTCTTTTGTTAGGATCGTAATTAAATTTCGGATCTGTTGACGCTGGTTGGGACAGATTTGGAGACCGTCGAATTTTTGGGTTTAAATTGGATTTGAATTCAATTTAAATCCCAAAGGTGAGTGTTTTAACCCACTCACAACTTCTAAAAGTTTTTATGTTTGTTAAATTTAGTTTAGATATGAGTAGAAATTTATTTATGACTGTTGGCGTGTTTTATTCAGCATATCTGTTAAATCGCATTTATTTAACTTAACTGTTAATTTAGTTTATTTATTGCATAAAATTTGAAAGGTAGAATTTATTTTTGCACATAAACTGCTAGTTAACGGTCATTAAATTTATTATGGAATAGAAACTGTTAGTTAATAATATGTTATTAATTCCTGTATAATTCATATGCTATGTATCAATGATTGTTTAAAATTGGATGATGATTGCAATTGATGATTGATGATTGATATTTGGATGAATGAATGCTATAATTATATTGTATAAACTGCAAGTCATCATGCATTTTCATTTCATTCGGGGTTGTGGTTTGAAATGATATACAACCGCAAAATTTTATTTTTAAATTGCGGATTGAAATGATAAATATCCGTATCACTTGACCATAGGATAGAAAATTTTATACAGGCACCGTGGTCTATATATAAATTATTTTAAAGTGATTTCTATGGTTTGGATGGGATACGGTTTATAAAAAAATTTAATTTTGATATTTTATAAATGTTATTCTTCTATATATATACATATGAAGTTAAAATTTTTGAATTTAAGCTGTGTATAAATCTATTAAATAAAAATGGGAAAATTGAGAAATGGAATTTGATAATTCATATTATATGTTTAAGTTTGGAATATTTTAAGGTATGATATTTATAACTGGATTTTTCCAAGATAAATTTAAAATGAATAATCTAGTATAATTTAATTGAAGAAAATATTTAATTGCTAGAAATTGGAGTTTTATTTATGGATTTTTATGAATATTCAAGACTAAATAATAGAACATTTAATTTGGTTAAAGGAATAAATTCCAACTTTAGTTTTGAAATATTAATACTCCAAATGGATATATATATATATATATATATATATATATATATAGAAATTGAAGTGTTTTGGAACTTGAAAGTGGTATTTAAATTTTGGTTTAGACTTTAAATAAAGAAATATATTTGTAAAGCCATGGAAATTATTTTCTTTACAAAGTAACCTTAAAGTTAAACCATTTATTTCGTATACTGATGAATATCCAAACCATTCAAGTTTTAGAAGTTATGGTTTTAAAATATATGAATTTCGAAATATTATGCTTTGAAAGTATAAGTCAAATATTTGGTTTCCAGATATTTTAAATTTTAAAGCAGTATGATTTTGGAAAAGAAATATATTTGGATAAAATGAT
Organism: Allium cepa; assembly: GCA_030765085.1. Taxonomy (NCBI): domain Eukaryota; kingdom Viridiplantae; phylum Streptophyta; class Magnoliopsida; order Asparagales; family Amaryllidaceae; genus Allium; species Allium cepa. Next base: position 554,255,284 of record CM060932.1, read on the forward strand.
ATCATATTGTTTTGGGTTTTAAGATGATATCGTATTCATAGTTTTGAAATGGGATTTTTATTCTTGTTTTAAAGTATAAACTATTTTAAATGACCGCGGTGTTCTAATAACGATTGGTTGGCAAAGAGACCGGGATCGGATATGGACATACCCTCTGTCGATACCGAAAACCACTTTGACTAACCGTGTACGCGGTGGAGATTCCAGAATGAAGTAGGTTGGTGGCGGTGTTTCCTGTAAGGTAAATACGTGGACCCGACTCCCGTGAGTTGGCATAAGGTGGCTAAAACAGGAGCGATTCTCGGGCCAATGAGGTCATTCCTCTGATCGGACACTCCTCTTCGATATTATACTTTGACTTTGGATTGATTCAGTGGCCTCTTTTATTTTTGATTTTGGGGGAGTTTGTTCGAGGTGGGCGGCAGCTGCGCGCTGCGCGTTTCCACCAGCCCGGATAGAAATTGGTATATCTACCCTGGCATTGCCTAGTTGTGCCGTGTCACCTACCATACCGAGCCTTTACTACGAGTTTTGTTTTGTACCATACCTATGGAGTGCCCTCTGACGACGCCCATTACGGGGGTGATTACGGTACTGTATAGACTATGGGAATATATTCCGTGTTAAGGGCTATATGGGTAACCCCTTAACGCTATTAAAAAGTAAGTTTATTTCATAAATAGACATTATTATAATAGCGCAATATACTATATAGTAAATAGTTTAACGGACCCTTAGGAGATGTAAATCCCGAGCATCTCTTAAGTTACTGTACTCATATTTATTTCTGTTAATTTTACTCACATAAGATCTTTTAGTTCTGACTCGAGTGTTTTTGTCTTTTCAAATTCGCTTGGGTCAGTCCGAGCGTTTCAGGATTTGACGATTTAGCTCTGGAGGACGAAGATGAAGATTTGTATTACTAGTATCTACTATATATTTCACTACACCATTTAATTCCGCTGCATTGATAGTATTGGTATGGGTAACTCTGATATTCATTGTACAAGTAAAATAAAATATTTTGTAAAACAGTTTCATGAACTGTATATTTGATTATTATATTTTATCCTTCCACTGTGAGATTCTGTTTTGTTTTATTTCTTCTCTGTTTTTCTTATTTACCCCATAACAATCCGCCCTTCCGTATGGTTTGAATCGTCATGTGTGTCGGTTTAAAGTGTGCGAAAAGGTGGGATGTTACATAAAATTTTGAAATTATGATTTGGAAATCAATTGAATTTTGAAAATTTGTTTGTTTAAAAGGACCTGGACTCTCACTCGAACCTTGAAATAAGTTTAAGTAGAAGTAATCTAATTTGGAATTTGGGCTCAGAATTGAAAAAATTATAAGAGATTTAGATTGTTAAATTAAATATTAAAGATTAATTTGATTAAATCAACATTTTGGAAACCTAACCCAAATTTATATAAATCAAGATGGTCAAAATTTGAGAATGAAATTTAAATTTATTCAAATTGAAATTAAACTGAATTAATTGGGATTGAAATCGAAGTTGAATCAATTCGAAATCTAAATGGGAATTGATTGGATTAGGATGAGAATTGAAGGTAATTCGAATTGAATCGAAATTGAATCAATGTAAATGGGAATGGGAATGGAAACTGAAATTGATTGAATTGGAGGTTGGAAATTGAACCAATTTGGCTCTGCAACTATTTTCAAATGAATTGTTTTAATATAAACTGTCTCAAATCTATTTGCTTAAATATAAAGACTTTTTGGATCCCTCGAAGCTATTTACTACACAAACCATTCCTTTTAATACTCAAATTATCTTATATTAACTATTTAACTATTTTTACAACTATTCAAGCTATTTTATAAATTCAACTGGTTAGAGTGTAAATTGTTTATATTTAAACCCTAGATTAATTACTAATTGGGTTGAATTGAAGTTATAATCCAAATAGGAAATTGAGGCAATTTAAAAGTGGAACCGAAATCGGAGAGCAAGACAAAGATGATTTTGAAGTGAAATAATGTAACAACCCGCATATTTGTCGATTTTATATTTAAATATTTTATTTAAATATTTTATCGTTAGTCGGATTTTAGTCCGAAAAGCTACTTTTTGCAAACGATCGTTTTAGGACTCGGGACCACTCCCATTGAGTTTAAAATGCCGTTTGCGACCTTTTTGAGTATAAACTTTGATATATTTGGAGTTAGTCAAAAATTTGACCTTTTTAACTTTGGGTTTGAGTTTGGGTTCAGCCCACTAGCCAACTTATACTCAAAACTGAACAACTCTTCCCCATTCACCCTCACTTCTTCCTCTTTTCAGTTCTAAGGCAATAATGGTGGGAGAGATTGGAAATTAAAACTCCAAAACCCTAGTTCCTCTTGCAACCTCAAATTCCTAGCTCCAAATTCAAGAGAACCCATTGGTATGCATTCTCTTCTTCTTCTCCAACTTATTCTCTTACCAATTTCAGAAATTCCTAAACCTAATTTTGGGAATGTTCTTGTTTTGAGCATAGATTCAAGCTCATTTGGGTTGTGTTGAAGAGAGGTTGATTCTCCATTTGCTTTCAAGCTTCTTCTTGTTTGATTTTGTAAAAAGGTGAGATTTTTATCTCACATCTTAGTCTATAATTATCTTCGATTGTTAGGTATGAATTCCTAACGTTTATTCGTGTGCAATCGATTTTGGTTTGGATCGATTTCGTGTAAATTCCAATTTTTGGTGTTTTGGTCCAATTTATGAAAATCCTATTATGGATATTTGGACATTGATATTTGAGGCGCATCGAAGAGCCGTTTAGGCTGGGTTGTCGTTCGACGTAATTCCTTAGCCATCGCCATTTGCTCGTTCGACCGTTTCCAATATCCGTTTGGCCATTTTTGGCCTAGGTTCAGGGAATGCCCTGAACCCTTTATTCAGACGTCTGAAACGTGATATTCAGACGTCTGAATATTGTTCTGGGAAGATTTCTATCCCCAGATTCAGACGTATGAATATATGGTTTCAGACGTCTGAATTGGTTCTATTTCAAACAGAAAGAAAATAGGCTAAAATATGCCTATTTCAGACGTCTGAAACACTTGATTCAGACGTCTGAATTGTGTTCTGGAAATCTTTATATTTCCAGATTCAGACGTCTGAACCACTTATTTCAGACGTCTGAAACTGCTGTGTTTTGCCTATTTTGCCTATTTGCCTATTCGCTTGAGAATTCCAATTTAAATCGATTCGTGATGATCCTATTTGTTGTTATCATTTATTATGCCTTTGATGACTCCTATTTAGGGATTTTTGAATATCCATTTCGATGGATTCTTTATCGGTTTCTTTGGATTTTATTCACATCTTCGTATGTGAATTTTAGTGAATGATTGTTCCTACAATCTTCTTTGTGATTTGTCACTTTAAAAATATAAAGGTTTTCTATACTAGTAGTAAATATCAAAACTCTTTCTTCAAATGATTTCAACACTATCTTAGTACAAAGCTCGTTTCTTAAACCATTTTCCAATCTATTAGTATATACAAACCTTTACCTCACTCGTACGAGAAATCTAATTAAACGACTTAGTAAAATGAGTGGTATGAAATGCTTACGTTTACTTCGTCGGTTAATTCTTGGACTTGTTCGATTGAATCTCTTGTGACAATTTTCTAGTGGAAATCTACAGTTTGTTCGTAAATATTTAAGTTAAGCAAGTGGTTATGGGACATGAAGCTAAACTCATATATTTACTAGCTTAGTGTAATTGACACTTCTCGTTGATCATGACGATCATCTTTGTGATTTAGACTAGCAATGTGCGATGTCTCTTTGTCTACGAGGGAGACTAAACCCCGTTTTGTGGAGTTTCGACTCAATTTGGTGGGGTAGCAACCCATGGTCTTCGGGCCGTTTGTGGAGCTTCGGCTCAATTTGTGATGGTTAGCAACCATGGAATTAGCATTCCGTTTGTGATACACATGTTGGTGGGCTTTATGCTCCCGTTTGTGATAGGCCTTCCCCCCTTTGTGATTTCTGGATTTCTTGAGATGATTTCTAGAATTTGTGCTTCACCAATTTTCGTGATTTCTATTGATAAGCCTTATCGATATTTGTGCATTGGTGAATTTGTGCGTCATTGACTTTTGTGATTTCTGGATTTCGTGTATTGAATTCTGGAATTTGTGTGTCATTGACTTTTGTGATTGACGTTGATATTATCGTCAATATTTATGGTTTGGTGCACGAAATAAGGAGTATGACATCTCTTTGATTCTTGTGTAGATTTGGTGATATTGATTAATCTCTCGTTGATTTTCAATTACTTATATATATATATCACAGCTTGGCATTGTGATTATTATGTGTTGAGTCATCTCTTATTCTATATCGTTTCATCTGATATTTATAGTTAGACTGATCCGTTTATTATTTTCTTATTAAATAATAATCGGGTCAGACCGAGATGTTACAGGTGCTTCTGCTTGACTTCTCTCTTGGGATTGATTTCTCTGACTTTTGGCTCACTACTTAGATTAGTAGTTTATTTTGGTGTATACATTTGAGATATAGACTCCATAATGTATACTTATTCTTTTGTGTAGTTCATGTAACTATTCTTTTGTGATATTGTGGATCTTTTTAGACCACTACTCTAATGTACACTTCCTAGTGTAATATTCATATCTATTTCCGCCTTTGTGATATGAATTGTCTATGACTGATTTATGTTATGTTTATCTCTATATTTGTTTCCGAAGATATTACAGCCACTGTGTAGTAGTTTTGAGTTTGTGTCGGTATGTCGGATTTCCCTCTTGATAAAGAAATGCATGTTATACTATCTGACATATCGATGCTCGCACAAAGCAATTACATGGATGGTCGCTCCTCAACAGCTTTATTCTCCGTGCTAGTTGACAGCATTCACCGTAATGTTCTTGGCTAGCGTGGGTATAGAGGTGGGGCGTCACAGCTTGGTATCAGAGCCAAACTTCGGAACAATATGGAATATTATAACAAGGATCATCGTCCTAAGTCTTTCTTAGGAGTCGTGCTTTAGGATTTTATTCGAGTCTTCGTACCGATTCATCCTATTTTCTTCTATGATTCCTTGTTTTATCTATCAAGAATTGCTTGATATTGAATTTGGTGAATAACCTTTTTCTTCTTCTTCTTTCTTTCAAAAGAAAGAGAAATGTCTAGACCAGGCTGCCCCAGAGCCGTACCATCTAGCACTCCGCCCCAGGATGGAATTTTTATGACTGCTCAACAGCTTCTTGATTTGGTAACTAATGCTCAAGCAGCTGGAGCTAACCCGGAACCTACTCACCCAATGTCGGGATTTGCACGCTTGTGCAGCGATTACACTAATTTGGGTGGGGAGCCATTCAAAGGTTCCGAAACTGTTATTGAAGTACAGGCTTGGCTAAGGTCATGCGATCGAATCTTTTCTCGCATGAATCTTATTGACCTTCACCGAGTTCAGGTGGCCTCTAGTATGCTCCGAGAAAGAGCATTGGACTGGTACGAGCTTCTTATTTCTGAGGTTAATGAAGCGAATCTCACCTGGGAGCAATTCCGAGAACGCTTCGAGTTGAAATTTGTACCAGAAGCAGAGAAAGTGACATTGGCTCGACGATTTACAGACCTTGTTCAAGGTGAGTCCTCCGTGACTGATTACGTCGCCTCCTTCGAGTCGCTTTCCAAATATGGGGTAGAATACATCAACACCCCTTTAAAGAAGAACCAGAGGTTCGTCTATGGCTTAAACAAAAGTCTCAAGAAGCCATTGCTTCTAAAATTAGAAGTTTCTTTCGACCAACTCGTTGACATCGCTCTTCGTCTTGAAGAGGCGGATAGGGAGAATGATGTTGAAGTGGTGGGTTCCAAACCAAGCTTCAACAACAACAAGAAGAGGCCAAACAAATTCAAAGGCCCCTATCCTAATAAGAAAGGGAAGCAGGCAACCTCTGTGGCAAAGACTTCTTCCTTTGGTCGTGGGGAATGCTATAATTGTGGTTCGAAGGACCATTACGCGAACAAGTGTCCCAAGTCTTTCTCTTGTCGCTACTGCAAAAGTCCCGGTCATGTTATATCCTCATGACCCAAGCTTCAGGGCAGGAAAGAGGGAAAGCTTAATGTTGCTCAAGCCCCTCGCAACACATCTCATGGCCAAGGTATTTCTCATTCTATTCTGGATGGAATTATTTTATTTCGTGATCATCCTATTCGAGTTCTTTTTGATACGGGTGCGTCCCATTCTTTTATATCAAAAGAACTTGTTGATACTTTTTCTTTGGCTGTTTTGTGTTTAATGACTTCTTTAAGAATTGCGAATCCAGTTGGTGGATCCGCGACAATCAGTTTATTGTGTAAAGATGTCGAGATTATTTTGTGTAATTTTTCTTTCCGAGCCGATTTGCATGTCATGCGTTATTTAGGCTTTGGAATGATTTTGGGAATGGATTGGCTCAACCGTTATGAAGCTCATATCCTATGTCCTGAGCGGACTATTCATCTTCGACATCCCCAATCTGTTAAGCAGATTTCTATTAATCTTAAGGATTCAGATTCCAGCTTGGTTGCATCTTTATATTCTTTAAATCCTCGTGATGACGATGATGATGATGAGTTATTTCTCTTATTCACGTTGTTTGTGAATTTTCTGACATATTCGAGCCCGTTTTAGGATTACCACCTAAGCGAGCAATTGAGTTCAGAATTAATCTTATTACTGGAGCTCAACCTATCACTCGTCCTCCGTATCGTATGTCCAATAAAGAAAACGAGGAGATGCGTAAACAATTATCCGAATTAGAGACGAAGCAATTTATTCGCTCTAGTTCCTCGCCTTGGGGAGCTTCAGCTATTTTTGTGAAGAAATCCGATGGAACACTTAGGCTTTGCGTTGACTACCGCAAGCTTAATGATCTTACTATCAAAAATAAATATCCTTTACCTCGGATTGATGATTTGTTTGACCAACTTAGTGGTGCTAGAGTCTTTTCACAATTGGACTTGGCTACCGGTTTTCATCAGCTTCGTATTGCAGAGGATAGTATTCCTTTGACATTGTTCCATACTCGGTATGGATCTTATGAATGGCTTGTTATGCCATTTGGTCTAACGAATGCTCCGGCCTATTTCGTTGACCTTATGAATAGAGTTTTCAAAGACTTTCTCGACCGGTTTGTTCTTATCTTTATAGATGATATTCTTGTGTATTCAAAAACCGAGGAGGAGCATGAAAAACATCTTCGGATTGCGTTGGAAACTCTTAGGAGTAATTAATTAAAGGCAAAATTTTCTAAATGCCACTTTTGGCAATCTCGTGTGAAGTTTCTCGGTCATATTATTTCCGAATCCAGAATTTCCGTGGATCCTTCAAAGATTGAAGCGATTCAAGATTGGAAGAGACCGGAGAGTGTGACAGAGATTCGTAGTTTTCTCGGATTGGCGGGCTATTACCGTCGTTTTATCAAAGACTTTTCTAAGATTGCCGTGCCTCTCACTAGCTTGACAAAGAAGGGTGTTAAATACATTTGGTCGGACAAATGTGAAGCTTCTTTTCAGAAATTAAAAGAACTTCTTTCTGATGCTCCTATTCTCCCGAGGGGAATCAAGATTTCGTTGTTTATACCGATGCTAGTCGCGTTGGTTTGGGTGCCGTTCTTATGCAAAGAGAACGTGTTATTGCTTATGCTTCTAGGCAATTGAAGCCTGCTGAGACTAGATATGCCACTCACGATTTAGAGCTCGCGGCTATTGTTTTCGCCCTTCGTATTTGGCGTCATTATCTTTTAGGAGAGAAATTTGTTCTTTATACCGATCATAAGTCCTTGAAGTATTTGTTCTCTCAAAAGGAACTTAATTTGTGTCAACAGCGTTGGCTCGAATTTCTTGCACCATATGATCTTGATATCCGTTATACACCTGGAAAGGGGAATCGCGTCGCTGATGCACTTAGTCGAAAGCAACAAGCGGTTGTTTCTATGATGATATCCAAATGGCACGATCTCGAGATTTTATCCACTTGTGAAATTCGAGACCGTGTTACCTATTTATGTTCATCTCTTGTTTTATGTAGCGTTGAGGGTCATCCTTCTCTTTTAGACCGCATTCTTGAAGCTCAAAGGCTAGATCCCAAAATGTCTCTTCTTGGACAAAATATTAAGGATAAAATTGATATTGAAGGAATGAAAGAATTTGATATCGATTCTCATGGCGGCATTCGAAAATTTGGTAGACTTATCGTACCAAATATTATTGATCTTCGTAAGGATATTTTAGAAGATTCTCATCGTTCTAAATTCACCATTCATCCCGGTAGTAGTAAAATGTACGCGGATATGAAGCGACTATATTATTGGGAGGGAATGAAATTTGATATTGCTAACTTTGTTAAGTGTTGCATGACTTGCCAGCTTGTTAAAGCCTAACATCAAAGGCCCGGTGGGTTATTGCAACCTTTAGAAATTCCAATTTGGAAGTGGGACCAAATTTCCATGGATTTTATAGATGGCCTTCCCCGTTCTCGTTCGGGTCATGATAGCTTATGGGTGATCGTTGATAGACTTACTAAATCCGCCCATTTTATTCCCGTTCGGTCTAACCGAACCGTTCCTCTTTTGGCCAAGCTCTTTATCAAAGAGATTGTTAAATTGCATGGTGTTCCTACTTCTATTGTTAGTGATCGCGATCCATTGTTTACTAGTGGATTTTGGAAGAGTCTTCAAAAAGCTTTGGGAACGAAGCTCAATTTTAGCACCGCTTATCATCCTCAGTTCGATGGACAAACCGAGCGTGTGAATCAAACACTTGAAGATCTTCTTCGTGCTTGTGTGCTTGATTTTGGGGGAAGTTGGGAAGATCATATTTCCCTTGTTGAATTCTCCTATAATAATAGCTTCCAATCTAGTATTGGTATGGCACCTTTCGAGGCACTCTATGGAAGGCCATGCCGATCCCCTTCTTGTTGGCTTGAGGCCGGTGAGAAGCTGGTTTTAGGTCCAGATTTTATTCGTGATTCCACAGAAAAGATTGATCTTATTCGTCATAGGATGAAAGAAGCCCAGAGTAGACAAAAATCCTATGCCGATAACCGAAGAAGGAAGTTAGAATTTTCTGTGAGAGATCTTGTGTTCATTCGTGTATCACCTATGAAAGGTGTTGTACGTTTCAGTCGATCGGGAAAATTGGCGCCTCGATATATTGGGCCATTTCCTATCACTGAACGTATTGGTTCCATGGCTTATCGCCTTTTATTACCGGCTCAATTTTCTGCTATCCATGACGTGTTTCACGTTTCTCAACTTCGGAAATGTCTTCGAGATTCCGATTCTATTCTTGAGCCCGGTGTTGTGGAAGAGATTGAAGTTTTGCCTAATTTAACTTATGAGCAACATCCTATTCGAATTGTTGCTTCGGAGGTCAAAGGCCTTCGAAATAAAGATGTCCCGCTTGTTAAAGTTCAATGGTCTTCAAATCCTAAGGATTGTTCTTGGGAATTTAGAGAGTACATCGAGCGAACACATCCGGACTTACTTTCTCGTGCTCTTTGAGGTGAGCTTCTTATTTCAAATTTCTTTTGTGTTGAATATGCTTTTATGGTTGTTACTACATATCTTCTTTTTAAATATTGCGAGGACGCAATTTCTTTAAGGAGGGGAGTCTGTAACAACCCGCATATTTGTCGATTTTATATTTAAATATTTTATTTAAATATTTTATCGTTAGTCGGATTTTAGTCCGAAAAGCTACTTTTTGCAAACGGTCGTATTAGGACTCGGGACCACTCCCATTGAGTTTAAAATGCCGTTTGCGACCTTTTTGAGTATAAACTTTGATATATTTGGAGTTAGTCAAAAATTTGACCTTTTTAACTTTGGGTTTGAGTTTGGGTTCAGCCCACTAGCCAACTTATACTCAAAACTGAACCACTCTTCCCCATTCACCCTCACTTCTTCCTCTTTTCAGTTCTAAGGCAATAATGGTGGGAGAGATTGGAAATTAAAACTCCAAAACCCTAGTTCCTCTTGCAACCTCAAATTCCTAGCTCCAAATTCAAGAAAACCCATTGGTAAGCATTCTCTTCTTCTTCTCCAACTTATTCTCTTACCAACTTCAGAAATTCCTAAACCTAATTTTGGGAATGTTCTTGTTTTGAGCATAGATTCAAGCTCATTTGGGTTGTGTTGAAGAGAGGTCGATTCTCCATTTGCTTTCAAGCTTCTTCTTGTTTGATTTTGTAAAAAGGTGAGATTTTATCTCACATCTTAGTCTATAATTATCTTCGATTGTTAGGTATTAATTCCTAACGTTTATTCGTGTGCAATCGATTTTGGTTTGGATCGATTTCGTGTATATTCCAATTTTTGGTGTTCTGGTCCAATTTATGAAAATCCTATTATGGTTATTTGGACATTGATATTTGAGGCGTATCGAAGAGCCGTTTAGGCTGGGTTGTCGTTTGACGTAATTCCTTAGCCATCGCCATTTGCTCGTTCGACCGTTTCCGATATTCTTTTGGCCAATTTTAGCCTAGGTTCAGGGAATGCTCTGAACCCTTCATTCAGACGTCTGAACCGTGATATTCAGACGTCTGAATATTGTTCTGGGAAGATTTCTATCCCCAGATTCAGACGTCTGAATATTTGGTTTCAGACGTCTGAATTGGTTCTATTTCAAACAGAAAGGAAATAGGCTAAAATATGCCTATTTCAGACGTCTGAAACACTTGATTCAGACGTCTGAATTGTGTTCTGGAAATCTTTATATTTCCAGATTCAGACGTCTGAACCACTTGTTTCAGACGTCTGAAACTGCTGTGTTTTGCCTATTTGCCTATTCGCTTGAGAATTCCAATTTAAATCGATTCGTGATGATCCTATTTGTTGTTATCATTTATTATGCCTTTGATGACTCCTATTTAGGGATTTTTGAATATCCATTTCTGTAACGATCCTGAATTTTTATTTAATTTAAATTAATAATTAAATGAAATTTTGAATAAAAATTTTATAAAATTAATTATAAATAGTGATGTGAGTTTCCCCGAGTTCAAATATATTCTATATAAATCATTTAAATTTTTAAATATTATGTATATATGTATATATGTGAATATATATATATATATATATATATATATATATATGTATATTTGGGTATATATGAGTCACTTTGAAATTTTAAAATCTTGTGTGTATATATATATATTTTGATGTGAATTTAAATCTTATATTAATGGTTTGAAAAATAAATATTAAAGTATATACATTGACACAAGTACGAAATGAATAAATAAGTGAATTGTTAATTTATTATTGATGGTTAAAATATATATAATAAATACAAGACAATAAATAAGAAGTAAATAAAATATAAGATATAACATATATAGTAACACATTAGTGTAAAATAGGAAGTAAATGCATAAAAGAATTAAGGCATAAGCTTATAAAAAAAAAACAAAGTACAAATATGCATGAACAAGTAAATATGCTAGGCAAGTATAAAAACAAAGTTGTAAATAAATTTCAAAGTAACAAGGCCTAAACAAATATAAGAAACAAAACAAAGCATAAAACTAAAGCAAAATAAACAAAACAAAAGGGTATACATTCATAGGTATGAACAAACAAAAGAAGATAGTCAGAATGCATGCAAGTGTAGGCAAGTTAAAAATGAAAGAAAAATATATATACATATTGTTAAGAGACATGAAAGACAAAAGAAAGAAAGGAAGAATATAAAATATTCATCAGCCACCATAACCTTCATCTCAGCCGAGTTAAAGAAAACAAGACATAGGAATAAACAAAGATCTTCCATACCTCTAGAATCATGTCAGCCCATGACACAAGCAACTCAACCATACCTTTTGTACAGAACAAAACAATGTTCATCACTTGTACTAAATATATCAACCTGTAGACATGTTCCCCTATATCATCTTCATGTAAATTTGTCCATCTTCTTAACTACAACCAAATGCAAAAGTTTCCAGAATCAGGAAAAAAAAATAAAAAAAATCAAAGCCAGTATCCACTCAACTTCAGTTCAAAGATAAGAATAACTCAAGTGAATCAAGATCAGGTTCAGTTCCAACTCAAGTAGATTCAAAGCAATCAAAAAAAAACTGAATCAAAAGCATGCAAAGTATTTTGCTTCTCTGTTCAACAATTTCATGCTCTGTTCTTCTCCACTTCATACTTCCAGGTGTGTAACATTCTTTTATTTTCTTTTTTGGGGTTTGAATCTGTGGATATATATATATATATATACATATATATATATATACATATATGTATGTATGTTTGTGCGTATATAATCATCCATGTATATGGGTAAATTGGAAGTAGAATACAGGCTGTTGTTTTAAAAACTTGCATCTGTTTCCAGTTTAAAACCCAAACTGTTGAAAAAAAATCATTAACTCCCCTTCTGATTGATGATTGAACTTCAAATTCAAACGAAAGATGTTTGTATCACCATAATCTAAGTTTAAAAATTTATTTAAAATGGAAGCAACTTAAGATGGTCCCTGGAAACCCAAACCATCTGAACAAACTCAAGATTTGTCCATTTTCGAATCTTTTAATTTTCAAATTTAGTTATGCAAGCTGAATCAGTAAGCAATAACATGATTTTTAAACCAAATTTGATGATTTTAAATGGTGTGGTATGAGAGTGGTTTGGGTTTGTTTGATTTTTCCATTTCGAGTCGCCGAGGTCGGTCTCATTGATCAGAGGGGTCGGGGCTTGGGCTGGTGGTGGAGGAGCGTACCACGGTGATGGGAAAAATGGTCGGAGTTGGTGGAAGCGACTGTGGAGTCGGCGGCGAGGAGTTTTGTTTTTAAACCCTAGTTTTGGAGTGTTGAAAACTTTCGATTCGTTCTCCCTATTGGATGCATCGAGTTCGATGCCGTTTGGAGGAATGGGGGATGGGTCGAAGGTGAAGCTTCTGCCGGAGTTTGGTGGCGTACGGTGGTCGGAGTGTCGAGCAAACGGCGTTGACAGGTTTTGGGGCGTGGACCTGATCGTGTTCCAGGTTTCAAATATGGGGCTCGAATTCACTCGATTGTGATTTGGTCAAGTTTGGGTATAATAGGTTGTTCGAATCGATATGGGGAGTCGATGATGACGTTTAGGTGGCTGCGGCGTTGGCCGGAGGTGGCGAACGAAGGCGTGCACGTGCACGGTGCAATTTTCCTGGTGATGTTGTTTGGGTAGAAGCAGTGTTCCAGGGGGGTTTTTACCCGAAGTGGTACTCGAGTAATCGAGTAAGTGACTCGAAGCAAGTCGAGTCTGGGCTCGGGTCAAGTCATGTTCCAGGCTTCAAACCTGAAACTGTTTTGGTTTGAAAATTTTTAAAACCCAAATTTAATTTTAAACCAAGATTTTTAAAGCTAAGTTCAAATTGAAATGTAAATATAAATTCAAGTTGAATGTAGAGTTTAGTTTGAACCTAAATAAGTTTTATATTTAAATTGTTTTAATAACTTAAAAACAATTCAAAATATATTAAAGAAATTTGAAATGGAGTTAAAATTTTAAATGAAAAATGTAAGCAATTTGAAACTAAAAGTTTTAAATTTAAATTTAAATCTGAATTAAAGAAAATTTGAATCCTAGTCTGAAATCAAAGAAGTTTTAATATTTAAATTATTTAAATTTGATTTGTGATGATAATTAAAACATTAGTTAGAAAATGTTTTAAAATTGAATTAGTAAAGATAAAATGATATGCACTCATTAAATTAGTTCAAGTGAATAATTGATTAATTTATTAAATCAAGAAATTAAGATTTGAGTTAAATTAATTAAGGTAAATTAATTTGTAAATAAGATTCATTAATTTAATAAAGAGTTGTCTTTTAAACAAATGATTAAGGTTATTTAATCAAGTAATTAAGATTTATTAAGTTACAGTTTAGAACTTAATTAATTAAATAATCAGTGATCAAATATATGATTTTAAAGGTTAATTAAATGATAATTAACAATAATTAAATTGAGTTTAAAATAATTATGAATAGTTAATGAGAATCATTTACTTGAAATTTATTTGATAATAAATATGAAAAGAATTATTCATAGAAATTTAATCTGATTTAAATTTATCAGATAATTGAATTAATCCTACCTATGAATTCTTGGATTTCATTGGATGGTAAACTGTTTGATATCCCTGATTTATGATGCTTTGTATATATATCCTGATTTATGTTGAGATCTGTGATAAATTATCTGTGATGTAATTTACTAGCCGTGGCATATATATTTGTGATCTGTATATAACAGATAAGCGTTATAGTTTATATCGCTTATCAATTATATTCCTGTATTCTGATCTGTGATAATTGTATGATGTTGCACTACTGTGTTAAACCCCTGGACCACACCATACACACACAAATATGGATTTCACGAGGAAATCGATTAAGCAGATTTTTGAATAGTTAAATTTGAATTTTTAAATTCAAATGTTTTGGAAATGGAATCGGAATAAATGTGAAAAGCTTTTGGAATGGAATTTCAAAATAGAATTTATTATTTTTAAATTACTTGATTAAGTTTTGGAATTTAAATAAGTTGATTTAAATTTAAATTCAATACTTGAAATTGAATTCTGTAATTTGAATTAGGGATTAATGATATTATACTAGTCATTATGAGTTAAACCATTTTTAAAGTATTATTTTTGGGAATTTTAATTTAACTCAAGGATTTCAACTCGTATAAATGAATCAGATTTCCAAAATGAAAACTGTTGTTTTCAAATGATAAACACTTTTAGATAAGAACCGAGATTCCAGTTAATTAGGGGAATTTCAAGATTGAATGGAGAAATGATTTTCCTAAGTTATGAATGAATTCTTTTTGAAAGCTATGAATTAAATCTGTTTATTTTTAACAGATTTAAATTGATGATTTGTTTAAATCAAATTGAAATGAAATTGTTTTGAAGGCTATATGTTAAATCTTTGATTTAAAGATTTAACGAGTTAATCAAATTGAAATGAAAATTGATTTAGAAAATTTGTGAATGAATCTTTTGTTTAAAAGATTAAAATGTGAAAATTGTTTAAACCGTTAAAGGTTGTGAAAATGAATCTTTTTGTTAAAGATTGAAAATGGTAATTTGTTAAACCATTTGAAAGAAAGTTTGAATTATTAAGTTGTGACTTAATTGAAATCCCATATCCATATGTTTTGAAAATATTTTCGCTCACTATTCGGTTTAACCGGGAAAGGACCTTTGGTCGTATAACCCATTCCGAATATGTGATACGTCGTTATGGATAGCATTTGAAGACCGGTGATGAAGGCCGGGTATTTGCGAAAGCGATAGGATGACCTATCGATTGTTTCTGCACCGAGTCGCGCCGGTATAGAAACTCCCTAAGTGATGGGAAAATCCGATCGGGATTGTGAATATCCGCGTTGCAAGGACTTCTTTGTAAGTGCCTTCGGTTTTGTTCGATCCCGGAACAGACTTGTATGGATTGTATGTATGACATTACAAATTGAGATATAAAGCCGATTTCTTTCAAATATATTTCTGTTGGTGGCGGAGAATTTATTCTTTTAGCTTAACACCCTTCTCTGAGACGTACGAGCTCAGAGGTTATATAGTTGAAGTTATCAGCGATATATTCCCAATTTGGTAATGTGACATGCTGAGTGTTGCTGAAATGATCATTGTGTTTATTATTGTGATAGGATCGTTTATTTGATCGTCTATCTTGGTGATCATTGTGTTGATCATTTGTTGACCCAAAGCATGGCTTTTGTATAAAGTATGTTTTTGTGGACGTGACTTCGTCGAACCTCACACCTCGGAAATGGTCAAAACAGGAAAGATGCGGCAAGGTTATGAGGGGTAGCACCCTTTAAGGTATGTACATTTCCTTCTGGATAGAGGTGGTATCATGGTATGGAGCCCAGATATTTAACCTATGTGGTTACTGCGAATTTATTACTTTGTGGTTGTTGGTTATCGGGATCCCGTGAGAAAGGTCGTTTACGATCGGGGAATGGCGTGCTCGTGTCAGTAGTTACCCAGTTAGGGGTAACCCGGCCTTGTGTTGGCAGAGTTCCGGTTTGGTTCTCGGGGATGTCTTTCCAGAGGCATTCTCATGTGGCAATGGGAAGTTCCTTGGCCTGACCATTTGTTGGAAATCCAAAGAAACAATACGAAACTTGTACGGTTTTAGTTGTAGAACCTGCCATCTAATATGGTAGCTATTAGTAGGCATAATATAATGGTACCTATGCTGGCTAAGATTTATATTCTACTTTCGAAATGAATTTTCTACACTATGCACTAGTAATAATATCAAATGTTCTTTTTAAATGCGTATCAAGCATGTTTGACTATCATAAGGAGAAATCTTCTCCAAGTCTGCGTTTGCATTGTGTGTGTGGCAGGAGGCCTTATGGTAGTCTCATTTTTAAAAGCATTGCGAATTGACTTTAAAAATATTCCCCTATTTTGTTTTAAAGATAAATAAACTATTTTGAGTTCTCACACCAGTCACATGGCTGATCCGGAGTTTATTGTTTCCTTCCTAAACTCTGGGTGCTCATTATTTTCTACACGAGCAGTCTAGAGTTGGGTTTTACAGATAGTTAGATATAGTGGATTATCTGGAGTTGGTTCTGTCTTTGGACCACACCAGTCTTGCTGAGCTTGGTGCATTGTTATTGGGGGTTCGAGCTTTTGCTGGATTGATTCTTGGAAATGGAGTTGCATTTTTTGGAGTTCTCTTTTGAAGACTATCTTAGAGTTATTTGTTTCGCTGCTAGATGTTATCTATCATTTTCTTTTCCACTGCTATTTTATTGTATCATATCTCTAATGTATATTAATGTCTATTGGATCATCTGTTGTATCAGATATGTTATCAAAGCTGTATATCAATGTATTATTCTTTTACTCCGCTGTGTTGTTTGCTTAATGATTGTTATAAGCTCCGACGAATCGGATTTGAACGGTCGAATCTATGGCATTCGAATACGATATGAAGTATGGATGTCGATTTTTGAGCGGGCAAAATCCGACGCGTCACAATTTGGTATCAGAGCTAAGGGTTGAAACTTTAGCTCAGGAGTGTAACACATTAAGTAGCTCATTAAAGATAGGATGAAGTAAATCCTAGAATGAGTAATCCTTAAGATATCCGTTTGAATGCCTCAGTAAATTCTCTTACTATCCACTGATAGTGAGTATGAGTGCAAGAAGAGAACGAGATAGAGGACAGGGAAATACGACTATAAATGGTCGATACTCTGTAACAATAGTGGAAACAACTTTCTTATCAATTTCTTTGATTCGTTTCTAAATTCTTTTGAATTGCTTCGTGGCAGCTCCAAAAAGAAGTTTCGGTATGGTGAGGACCCTACGAATCGTTGTAGGAAATTTTTATTTCGTATCTTCATCAGTTTCTTATCAGTTTTGGAGTTAAACCTTAATGAATACGAATTTGAAATTTGAGATTGAAAATTTTAAATAAATTGAAATTTTAATTTGAGTTAAATTGATTAATAGAATATGAAGAATAAATTGAATTGTATCGATAAAACGACATCGTTTAAAACCGAATTTGAAATTCTATTATAATTTCTTGTATCTGTTGTTGATATTCTGATTTGGTGAGCCAAATGCAGAATTGATATCCAGTTTGATTTGAAAAGATATTTCTTCTATCTTTCGTCTATCTCTGTATTGTTTTCGTGCCTGCGAATTTCGAGGACGAAATTCTTTTAAGGGGGGAAGTCTGTAACGATCCTGAATTTTTATTTAATTTAAATTAATAATTAAATGAAATTTTGAATAAAAAATTTATAAAATTAATTATAAATAGTGATGTGAGTTTCCCCGAGTTCAAATATATTCTATATAAATCATTTAAATTTTTAAATATTATGTATATATGTATATATGTGAATATATATATATATATATATATATATATATGTATATGTATATTTGGGTATATATGAGTCACTTTGAAATTTTAAAATCTTGTGTGTATATATATATATATTTTGATGTGAATTTAAATCTTATATTAATGGTTTGAAAAATAAATATTAAAGTATATACATTGACACAAGTACGAAATGAATAAATAAGTGAATTGTTAATTTATTATTGATGGTTAAAATATATATAATAAATACAAGACAATAAATAAGAAGTAAATAAAATATAAGATATAACATATATAGTAACACATTAGTGTAAAATAGGAAGTAAATGCATAAAAGAATTAAGGCATAAGCTTATAAAAAAAAAACAAAGTACAAATATGCACGAACAAGTAAATATGCTAGGCAAGTATAAAAACAAAGTTGTAAATAAATTTCAAAGTAACAAGGCCTAAACAAATATAAGAAACAAAACAAAGCATAAAACTAAAGCAAAATAAACAAAACAAAAGGGTATACATTCATAGGTATGAACAAACAAAAGAAGATAGTCAGAATGCATGCAAGTGTAGGCAAGTTAAAAATGAAAGAAAAATATATATACATATTGTTAAGAGACATGAAAGACAAAAGAAAGAAAGGAAGAATATAAAATATTCATCAGCCACCATAACCTTCATCTCAGCCGAGTTAAAGAAAACAAGACATAGGAATAAACAAAGATCTTCCATACCTCTAGAATCATGTCAGCCCATGACACAAGCAACTCAACCATACCTTTTGTACAGAACAAAACAATGTTCATCACTTGTACTAAATATATCAACCTGTAGACATGTTCCCCCATATCATCTTCATGTAAATTTGTCCATCTTCTTAACTACAACCAAATGCAAAAGTTTCCAGAATCAGGAAAAAAAATAAAAAAAAAAATAAAAAAAATCAAAGCCAGTATCCACTCAACTTCAGTTCAAAGATAAGAATAACTCAAGTGAATCAAGATCAGGTTCAGTTCCAACTCAAGTAGATTCAAAGCAATCAAAAAAAAAACTGAATCAAAAGCATGCAAAGTATTTTGCTTCTCTGTTCAACAATTTCATGCTCTGTTCTTCTCCACTTCATACTTCTAGGTGTGTAACATTCTTTTATTTTATTTTTTGGGGTTTGAATCTGTGGATATATATATATATATATATACACATATATGTATGTATGTTTGTGCGTATATAATCATCCATGTATATGGGTAAATTGGAAGTAGAATACAGGCTGTTGTTTTAAAAACTTGCATCTGTTTCCAGTTTAAAACCCAAACTGTTGAAAAAAAATCATTAACTCCCCTTCTGATTGATGATTGAACTTCAAATTCAAACGAAAGATGTTTGTATCACCATAATCTAAGTTTAAAAATTTATTTAAAATGGAAGCAACTTAAGATGGTCCCTGGAAACCCAAACCATCTGAACAAACTCAAGATTTGTCCATTTTCGAATCTTTTAATTTTCAAATTTAGTTATGCAAGCTGAATCAGTAAGAAATAACATGATTTTTAAACCAAATTTGATGATTTTAAATGGTGTGGTATGAGAGTGGTTTGGGTTTGTTTGATTTTTCCATTTCGAGTCGCCGAGGTCGGTCTCGTTGATCAAAGGGGTCGGGGCTTGGGCTGGTGGTGGAGGAGCATACCACGGTGATGGGAAAAATGGTCGGAGTTGGTGGAAGCGACTGTGGAGTCGGCGGCGAGGAGTTTTGTTTTTAAACCCTAGTTTTGGAGTGTTGAAAACTTTCGATTCGTTCTCCCTATTGGATGCATCGAGTTCGATGCCGTTTGGAGGAATGGGGGATGGGTCGAAGGTGAAGCTTCTGCCGGAGTTTGGTGGCGTACGGTGGTCGGAGTGTCGAGCAAACGGCGTTGACAGGTTTTGGGGCGTGGACCTGATCGTGTTCCAGGTTTCAAATATGGGGTTCGAATTCACTCGATTGTGATTTGGTCAAGTTTGGGTATAATAGGTTGTTCGAATCGATATGGGGAGTCGATGATGACGTTTAGGTGGCTGCGGCGTTGGCCGGAGGTGGCGAACGAAGGCGTGCACGTGCACGGTGCAATTTTCCTGGTGATGTTGTTTGGGTAGAAGCAGTGTTCCAGGGGGGTTTTTACTCGAAGTGGTACTCGAGTAGTCGAGTATGTGACTCGAAGCAAGTCGAGTCTGGGCTCGGGTCAAGTCATGTTCCA
Source organism: Allium cepa (assembly GCA_030765085.1). Taxonomy (NCBI): domain Eukaryota; kingdom Viridiplantae; phylum Streptophyta; class Magnoliopsida; order Asparagales; family Amaryllidaceae; genus Allium; species Allium cepa. Next base: position 554,275,430 of record CM060932.1, read on the forward strand.
GGCTTCAAACCTGAAACTGTTTTGGTTTGAAAATTTTTAAAACCCAAATTTAATTTTAAACCAAGATTTTTAAAGCTAAGTTCAAATTGAAATGTAAATATAAATTCAAGTTGAATGTAGAGTTTAGTTTGAACCTAAATAAGTTTTATATTTAAATTGTTTTAATAACTTAAAAACAATTCAAAATATATTAAAGAAATTTGAAATGGAGTTAAAGTTTTAAATGAAAAATGTAAGCAAGTTGAAACTAAAAGTTTTAAATTTAAATTTAAATCTGAATTAAAGAAAATTTGAATCCTAGTCTGAAATCAAAGAAGTTTTAATATTTAAATTATTTAAATTTGATTTGTGATGATAATTAAAACATTAGTTAGAAAATGTTTTAAAATTGAATTAGTAAAGATAAAATGATATGCACTCATTAAATTAGTTCAAGTGAATAATTGATTAATTTATTAAATCAAGAAATTAAGATTTGAGTTAAATTAATTAAGGTAAATTAATTTGTAAATAAGATTCATTAATTTAATAAAGAGTTGTCTTTTAAACAAATGATTAAGGTTATTTAATCAAGTAATTAAGATTTATTAAGTTATAGTTTAGAACTTAATTAATTAAATAATCAGTGATCAAATATATGATTTTAAAGGTTAATTAAATGATAATTAACAATAATTAAATTGAGTTTAATTACTTAAGAATAGTAATTAAATAATTATGAATAGTTAATGAGAATCATTTACTTGAAATTTATTTGATAATAAATATGGAAAGAATTATTCATAGAAATTTAATCTGATTTAAATTTATCAGATAATTGAATTAATCCTACCTATGAATTCTTGGATTTCATTGGATGGTAAACTGTTTGATATCCCTGATTTATGATGCTTTGTATATATATCCTGATATATGTTGAGATCTGTGATAAATTATCTGTGATGTAATTTACTAGCCGTGGCATATATATTTGTGATCTGTATATAACAGATAAGCGTTATAGTTTATATCGCTTATCAATTATATTCCTGTATTCTGATCTGTGATAATTGTATGATGTTGCACTACTGTGTTAAACCCCTGGACCACACCATACACACACAAATATGGATTTCACGAGGAAATCGATTAAGTCGCAGATTTTTGAAATAGTTAAATTTGAATTTTTAAATTCAAATGTTTTGGAAATGGAATCGGAATAAATGTGAAAAGCTTTTGGAATGGAATTTCAAAATAGAATTTATTATTTTTAAATTACTTGATTAAGTTTTGGAATTTAAATAAGTTGATTTAAATTTAAATTCAATACTTGAAATTGAATTCTGTAATTTGAAATTAGGGATTAATGATATTATACTAGTCATTATGAGTTAAATCATTTTTAAAGTATTATTTTTGGGAATTTGAATTTAACTCAAGGATTTCAACTCGTATAAATGAATCAGATTTCCAAAATGAAAACTGTTGTTTTCAAATGATAAACACTTTTAGATAAGAACTGAGATTCCAGTTAATTAGGGGAATTTCAAGATTGAATGGAGAAATGATTTTCCTAAGTTATGAATGAATTCTTTTTGAAAGCTATGAATTAAATCTGTTTATTTTTAACAGATTTAAATTGATGATTTGTTTAAATCAAATTGAAATGAAATTGTTTTGAAGGCTATATGTTAAATCTTTGATTTAAAGATTTAACGAGTTAATCAAATTGAAATGAAAATTGATTTAGAAAATCTGTGAATGAATCTTTTGTTTAAAAGATTAAAATGTGAAAATTGTTTAAACCGTTAAAGGTTGTGAAAATGAATCTTTTTGTTAAAGATTGAAAATGGTAATTTGTTAAACCATTTGAAAGAAAGTTTGAATTATTAAGTTGTGACTTAATTGAAATCCCATATCCATATGTTTTGAAAATATTTTCGCTCACTATTCGGTTTAACCGGGAAAGGACCTTTGGTCGTATAACCCATTCCGAATATGTGATACGTCGTTATGGATAACATTTGAAGACCGGTGATGAAGACCGGGTATTTGCGAAAGCGATAGGATGACCTATCGATTGTTTCTGCACCGAGTCGCGCCGGTATAGAAACTCCCTAAGTGATGGGAAAATCCGATCGGGATTGTGAATATCCGGGTTGCAAGGACTTCTTTGTAAGTGCCTTCGGTTTTGTTCGATCCCGGAACAGACTTGTATGGATTGTATGTCTGACATTACAAATTGAGATATAAAGCCGATTTCTTTCAAATATATTTCTGTTGGTGGTGGAGAATTTATTCTTTTAGCTTAACACCCTTCTCTGAGACGTACGAGCTCAGAGGTTATATAGTTGAAGTTATCAGCGATATATTCCCAATTTGGTAATGTGACATGCTGAGTGTTGCTGAAATGATCATTGTGTTGATTATTGTGATAGGATCGTTTATTTGATCGTCTATCTTGGTGATCATTGTGTTGATCATTTGTTGACCCAAAGCATGGCTTTTGTATAAAGTATGTTTTTGTGGACGTGACTTCGTCGAACCTCACACCTCGGAAACGGTCAAAACAGGAAAGATGCGGCAAGGTTACGAGGGGTAGCACCCTTTAGGGTATGTACATTTCCTTCTGGATAGAGGTGGTATCATGGTATGGAGCCCAGATATTTAACCTATGTGGTTACTGCGAATTTATTACTTTGTGGTTGTTGGTTATCGGGATCCCGTGAGAAAGGTCGTTTACGATCGGGGAATGGCGTGCTCGTGTCAGTAGTTACCCAGTTAGGGGTAACCCGGCCTTGTGTTGGCAGAGTTCCGGTTTGGTTCTCGGGGATGTCTTTCCAGAGGCATTCTCATGTGGCAATGAGAAGTTCCTTGGCCTGACCATTTGTTGGAAATCCAAAGAAACAATACGAAACTTGTACGGTTTTAGTTGTAGAACCTGCCATCTAATATGGTAGCTATTAGTAGGCATAATATAATGGTACCTATGCTGGCTAAGATTTATATTCTACTTTCGAAATGAATTTTCTACACTATGCACTAGTAATAATATCAAATGTTCTTTTTAAATGCGTATCAAGCATGTTTGACTATCATAAGGAGAAATCTTCTCCAAGTCTGCGTTTGCATTGTGTGTGTGGCAGGAGGCCTTATGGTAGTCTCATTTTTAAAAGCATTGCGAATTGACTTTAAAAATATTCCCCTATTTTGTTTTTAAAGATAAATAAACTGTTTTGAGTTCTCACACCAGTCACATGACTGATCCGGAGTTTATTGTTTCCTTCCTAAACTCTGGGTGCTCATTATTTTCTACACGAGCAGTCTAGAGTTGGGTTTTACAGATAGTTAGATATAGTGGATTATCTGGAGTTGGTTCAGTCTTTGGACCACACCAGTCTTGCTGAGCTTGGTGCATTGTTATTGGGGGTTCGAGCTTTTGCTGGATTGATTCTTGGAAATGGAGTTGCAGTTTTTGGAGTTCTCTTTTGAAGACTATCTTAGAGTTATTTGTTTCGCTGCTAGATGTTATCTATCGTTTTCTTTTCCACTGCTATTTTATTGTATCATATCTCTGATGTATATTGATATCTATTGGATCATCTGTTGTATCAGATATGTTATCAAAGCTGTATATCAATGTATTATTCTTTTACTCCGCTGTGTTGTTTGCTTAATGATTGTTATAAGCTCCGGCGAATCGGATTTGAACGGTCGAATCTATGGCATTCGAATACGATATGAAGTATGGATGTCGATTTTTGAGCGGGCAAAATCCGAATCGTCACAATTTCGATGGATTCTTTATCGGTTTCTTTGGATTTTATTGACATCTTCGTATGTGAATTTTAGTGAATGATTGTTCCTACAATCTTCTTTGTGATTTGTCACTTTAAAAATATAAAGGTTTTCTATACTAGTAGTAAATATCAAAACTCTTTCTTCAAATGATTTCAACATTATCTTAGTACAAAGCTCGTTTCTTAAACCATTTTCCAATCTATTAGTATATACAAACCTTTACCTCACTCGTACGAGAAATCTAATTAAACGACTTAGTAAAATGAGTGGTATGAAACGCTTACGTTTACTTCGTCGGTTAATTCTTGGACTTGTTCGATTGAATCTCTTGTGACAATTTTCTAGTGGAAATCTACAGTTTGTTCGTAAATATTTAAGTTAAGCAAGTGGTTATGGGACATCACGCTAAACTCATATATTTACTAGCTTAGTGTAATTGACACTTCTCGTTGATCATGACGATCGTCTTTGTGATTTAGACTAGCAATGTGCGATGTCTCTTTGTCTACGAGGGAGACTAAACCCCGTTTTGTGGAGTTTCGACTCAATTTGGTGGGGTAGCAACCCATGGTCTTCGGGCCGTTTTTGGAGCTTCGGCTCAATTTGTGATGGTTAGCAACCATGGAATTAGCATTCCGTTTGTGATACACGTGTTGGTGGGCTTTATGCTCCCGTTTGTGATAGACCTTCCCCCCTTTGTGATTTCTGGATTTCTTGAGATGATTTCTAGAATTTGTGCTTCACCAATTTTCGTGATTTCTATTGATAAGCCTTATCGATATTTGTGCATTGGTGAATTTGTGCGTCATTGACTTTTGTGATTTTTGGATTTCGTGTATTGAATTCTGGAATTTGTGTGTCATTGACTTTTGTGATTGACGTTGATATTATCGTCAATATTTATGATTTGGTGAACGAAATAAGGAGTATGACATCTCTTTGATTCTTGTGTAGATTTGGTGATATTGATTAATCTCTCGTTGATTTTCAATTACTTATATATATCACAGCTTGGCATTATGATTATTATGTGTTGAGTCATATCTCTTATTCTATATCGTTTCATCTGATATTTATAGTTAGACTGATCCGTTTATTATTTTCTTATTAAATAATACTCGGGTCAGACCGAGATGTTACAGGTGCTTCTGCTTGACTTCTCTCTTGGGATTGATTTCTCTGACTTTTGGCTTACTACTTAGATTAGTAGTTTATTTTGGTGTATACATTAGGGATATAGACTCCATAATGTATACTTATTCTTTTGTGTAGTTCATGTAACTATTCTTTTGTGATATTGTGGATCTTTTTAGACCACTACTCTGATGTACACTTCCTAGTGTAATATTCATATCTATTTCCGCCTTTGTGATATGAATTGTCTGTGACTGATTTATTTTATGTTTATTTCTATATTTGTTTCCGAAGATATTATAGCCACTGTGTAGTAGCTTTGAGTTTGTGTCGGTATGTCGGATTTCCCTCTTGATTAAGAAATGCATGTTATACTATCTGACATATCGATGCTCGCGCAAACCAATTACACAGATGGTCGCTCCTCAACAGCCTTATTCTCCGTGCTAGTTGACAGCATTCACCGTAATGTTCTTGGCTAGCGTGGGTATAGAGGTGGGGCGTCACAAATAATATATCTTGAGAAAATATGATAATTGTAAAATGAAGACAGGATAGTACCATAACTGAAAACTCATTTTATAAAAGTAAGTGATGTTACAAATGACTTGGTAAAGGAAATCGAACTTGAAAATTTGATTGATATTAATGAGATTATAACCAGAATAAAAGATCTTTGAAAGATATTTGAAATATAAATGGGGAATCTATATAAGTATGTAGTGATTCGAAAATTATTCAAGTTGAAAGAATAATCTTATATATATATATAAGAATGATTTTATGAGAATGGAACTGAAAAAGTTTTTGGAACCTATTGATTTTGGAAGGGTTTTGGGTTTTGGCAAAAAGCAAATTTTGGGAATTTGGAAAGCCAAATTTGAGAACAGTCGATTTTATGTAAATGAGATTTATATGGGATACATATAAAGATATGGTTTGAAAGGTACTATATGTATATAGTATGAAACATTTTAAGAGAGGTTTGGAAAAAAGGCGCCACCATTGGGAGTCGAAACTTATAGTAGAAAATTCACGAGGTAGTTCTGCCTTAAAGCCTAAGCGGGGTTCTAAATTTTGATCCCAGAGGACGTCCGGACAAAACTTGAGTTCATGATGATCATTTGGTAGCGTAAGTCTAGTGGTGTTGATACCTACTGTTACATTGGGGTTTTGTCGTGATGACAACGTAACCTTTGCTGTAACTGCGATCTACTCTGTTCCATAGTGTAAGTCGAGTGGTAGTGATTACCTACAATCTACATTTGATTTCGCTGGGATAGCAATGTAACATCGGTAGATTGCGATCTTTGTGGTTCCATAGCAAAATTCGTGTGGCACTGAGTGCCTACAGTCTGCATTAGGTTTCACTAGGATAGCGACACAATCTTTGCGTAGTATGCATTTATGTGGTGAACTTTCGTTTGGCAATGTAATTCAGGTGGCGCTGATGCCTACAGTTACACGGGTTTTGCTGCGATGACAACATAACCCTCGGAGTAAATACGATCTGCTGCAGTTCCCATGGCGAAAGCGAGAGGTGTGGACGCCTACAGTTTTCTTAGGAATTTCGCCGGGATGGCGACGCAATCATCGTGCTGACTGCGATCCATGGGAGGGGGTAATGATTTCTATAGTATTCTCACAAAAGGTTTTTCAAGTATTTTTACTGGGTGTTGAAAAGAGTCTACTGAGTATAGATTTTTTAGTTCTACGCCTTATCGATGCATGACCGAATTTCTGTGAGAACAAGGATGGACTTGTTTGGACATCGAGTTATGAGAAGTATTTTTATATATAAAGCTAGTTTGGTAATATTATGTATTTTTAAAAGTGTTTTAAAATTTAGAATAAAAGAGTAAAGGGTTAAATGTTTAAAGAAGGATTTAACTAATAATACTCATCAAAATCAAAATTTTCACTTCTTTTCTAGGACGAAAAGTTCTAAGGGGTGAGGAATGTGGCGACCCGGATTTTTCTAACATTTGTTGTTTGGTGATTATTTGATTTTATTATTGAAATATTGATTCTATAAGTCAAACAAATAAATTCTCTGATACTAAAATGTCTGAATATATAGAAATTGATTTAAAAGCTATATTAAATATTGAATTATAAAATGACTGGATATGGTAGAAATTTTATATACATACATATACATATACATACATACATACATACATACATACATATATATATATAGACTCTTCCATTTGAAATTGAGATGGAATATCCATAAAGGTATATAGAAATTACAAGCTTTATGATAATTAAAGCATGTACAAGCTTATGATGTTTAAATATATGCACAAGTATATAAGTTGTAACGATCCGAGATTTTCGATCTCGAAAATCCCATATAGTTATGAAAAGAAGAAAGAAATAGAATAAGAAGACGAAGATCAGAAAAACCAACATCTCACATTCGCAGCGGATAAAATATAATAACAAATAATAACAGTTTACAAAAGCATTCTGTATCCGTCGATTTCATTTATAATACATCAGAGTTATACATTTATACAGACACCGGATATACACAATTATCATGTCTCGGATTTACAATAATATAATACAGCGGAAATACTGTATATGTTCTTGCCATCCAGCTCGCCTCCTGAGCTCCAGAATGTCCTTATCTGAAAATCTGTAATACTCGGTTTGACCCAAGCATTACATCGAAGTAACACCGGGGTCAAGCTGGAAACCAGCGTGAGTAAACCCATCCAACATGGAATACAAAGCATACAACTTATTTAAAACCCGGGGTAACTCGTATCAATTTACAAAGCCACAATTTATTATAGACATCACTTATTCCACACATCCATTTTCGAAGTACCAAAATTTAGATTTAAATAGTCCAATTTATTTAAATCACTTCATTCCAGCCTATAGATCTCACATATCAATCTATAAAAATTCGAATTGGTTTCGGGTATTTCCTAATACCCGATCCCGATCCCTTCGAGTCTCATTCAAGGTATCCAATACCATTCAATCATTCATAAGCAAAGCTTAATCACATATAAATTTAATTTAATTAATCCTGATTGAATTACTAACCTCAATCACTTAGATTTCTTCATTTAACATTAATTAATTTCAAATCAATTAATCAATCATCCCTTCATTATTCATCTTAATTAATCACCCTGGATTAATTATCTTTCAATCACATTCAAGTAATTAACTTTAGTTAATTTTACAATATTAATTATTCTTAACCAAAATCAATAAGTAATCTTAATTACATTAAATAATTAATCATTAGTTAAACCACCAATATTAATCACTCTTGATTTATCTCATCCTATCATAATCTACCTTTTTATTTATTTTATTAAATAAATTAATTACTCATTTTATAAAGAAGTTTAAAGTAATTTGAAACTAAATTCATTTTTTTAAATCAGTCAATTTAAAAAATGCACTTTAACATTCAAGTTGTAAAATTAATTTAAATTTTAAAACTTATTTTTTTTAAAAACCAGATTCGCTCTTGAATTCCAGATTTAACTCTGATTCAAAACTTGTTTTAAATCTCTACTTTACAATTTAACTTCAGTTTTTAAATATCACTTTCATTTCTTTCCAATTCATTCTTATTTTTATTCTATAATTACTTCACTTTCAAAATTCACCCTTATATTTCTTTCAAAAATCCAATTTTATATATTTCGATAACTCAAGGTACCGAAATATTCAAGCAAACCACAGCATTCAATATTCCAATTACCAAAAATATCCACCATAGAATATCAATCACTCCAATATACTATATATTACTACATAATATAGCACATCAATTCAATTAAACCATTCAACCAATCATTTAAATTTAACCATTTAAATTTAAATAAAAATCCAGAATCGTGAGGTTTACTCACCTTTGATTTTGGTTTTTGCAATCTATTCCCATTGAGATTAATTTCTCCATAATTGGACCTTGTAAAAGCATTAGATGATTTTATTAATATTCTAATTGGTCGAACAATCAATAATTATTTATTTTAATCCAAACTAAAAATTTTAGTTTTAAATTAATTTTCCTTTTGATAAAATATTTTTATCAACTAAATAGCTAAATAAGCTTATTAAATAAATCAATAACCCTAAATACATATTTTTAAAATACCTGGACGGTTAAAAGATGTGAATTTGTATTTTTATTTTCCTTTGAAATTATTTATATTTATACATATACTTACGAAAATATTCTTTATAGATTTTCAAAAATCTAATTATACAAATGCCCTTCTAAAACCTTATGTATGTGTATATATTTTCTACAACCTTTATATATTTATTTATTAAATTAAACTAACTAAACTGCAATTGCCTTGCTGTTACTGTACTGATAAGTGAAATAAAAATCAGCAATCTCTTTAAAAGTCTAAACTTATGTAATGCTTAAATTTAAACATTTGAAATCAAGTTACATACTCGAACGGGAAAATAGTTTTTAAATTATTTATAAGTTAATTATTATCATCAATATTTCCTGCACATGATTATTCAATTTAGTGAAAAAAACAACAAGGTGATATACCTGTAATTTAACCCTCGAATTCATCTAGCCGAAACCCTCCTTCCACGTGACGAACCACACTGCTGACGCCTCCACCATCGCGTGAAACCAAACCCTAGCCTCGATCTGCCTACTCGCGCATGCGAATCGAAGGCATGAGTCCTCTCGAAGTCGAGATGCCGAAGACCCTAAACTCCGCGATCTCGAGCTCGAGTTCCACGACCATCGGCGCCTCCCCCCAATCGAGATCCCCCTTCGAACACCTCCAACTTCGCCGCTCAACTCGCACCCTTTCTCGGCGTTCGTGGCCGCCTGCCGCGACTCCAAAATAGAACGAGACGAGCGACTCACCTATTTCCTTAATCGAAATGATTCGATTCCACATGAACATCCCTTACTTGAATCGATTTGTGTATGAAATGGAAGATGGAATGGATGCCATCTATTTTTATTTTATTTTATTTCGGTTTTGATGAATTGAGGGACGAGGGAACTAAATAGATGGAGACGACAGGGTTTCGAATTCAAGCGAAAGATTGTCGACCTTGATTTGATTTTGGCTTCTGAGGGAAGACAAGGGGTATGTGATTTTGCAGAGAGTACGTTGGCTGCTCAAGAATAGAGTGGCCGATGGGAAGAAATCTCAATCGTTGACTATAATATATATATGTGTTAATTTAATTCAAGTTGTCATAATAAATGTAACTCAAAATCTTGACCTCCTATCGAGGCATGCCGCTAGACGTTTATAAAGTTATACCCCTATTTCGAACGTAATGGAAAAGGTTTCGAAGGCTAATTCGATCATATGCACAAGTTATGGAAATAAACGACCAATTTTAAATTAAATCGATTAAAATAGTTTCTATGCGTTTTGGGCTGTCAGGGTCAAACGATAACTCTGATTGCTACGAAAATTGAAATCCGATAATAACTAACTATTGTGGATCCAATGGAACTGGTTTCATCGAATTCCGAGACTGCGTGACGACCCGGCTTCCTAAGCCCAGGAAACCGTATCGTCTTGAAGAAAGAAAAGGGTGAGAAAGTAGAAAAGATAGAGAAGATAGAACAACAACATCAGAATCTCACAGCGGAACGAATAAATTATAATAATCACATAAGTATTTACATAATATACAACACCAATTAGAGTTACAGAGATACATTACATACTAGACAGTTATAAACACCTGTCTAGTTAATATGTAACAACCCGCATATTTATCGATTTTATATTTAAATATTTTATTTAAATATTTTATCGTTAGTCGGATTTTAGTCCGAAAAGCTACTTTTTGCATACGGTCGAATTAGGACTCGGGACCACTCCCATTGAGTTTAAAATGCCGTTTGCGACCTTTTTGAGTATAAGCTTCGATATGTTTGGAGAAAGTTGATTTTTGCTACTTTTCACTTAGGGTTTTGGTTTGGGCTGAGCCCACTTATGTATTCAGTCCCAACCCCTCTCCTCTTCATTACTTCATTCTAATTCCTAACCCTTCAAGCTTTAGCAATAATGGAGGTGGAGAGTGGAAATTAAAACTCCAAGCCCTAGCTTTCTTTGCAAAATCCAAGTTCTTGCTCCAAAATCTATGAGAACCCATTGGTAAGCATCTCCTTCTTCTTCTCCAACTCATTCTCTCTTTGATTTCAGAAATTTCATAAACCTAATTTAGGAAATGTTTCTCTTTTTAGCTTAGAATCAAGCTTCTTGAGTTGAGATTGAAGTGTGGTTGGTCTTCCATTGATTCAAGCTTCTCATTCATTTGATTTGGGTTCAAAGGTGAGATTTTTATCTCACATCTATGACTATAAGTATCTTTGGTTGTTAGGTATGAATTCCTAACAATTATTCATGTGCAATTGCATTTGATTTGGATTAGATTTGTAAATATTCCAATTTTTGGTGTTTGAAGCCAAATCTTTAAGAATCATAACTTTGATGTTTGATCATGATTTAAGAGGTGTTCCGGAGAGCCTATAAGGCCGGGTTGTCGCTAGGCATAAATCCTTAGTCGTCGTTGCTCGTCCGATCGCTCCCGATACGTTTTGGCCACTTTGGCCTAGGCAAATTGTTGCCTAGACCAGGTGACCAGACGTCTGGTGACCAAGTCCAGACGTCTGGTTTGGACCTGGAAAGTAAATATGTATACACGCATATTATAAAAAAAAGCCAGAGACTATTTTCAGACGTCTGAACCGTCAAACCAGACGTCTGGATAGGTCTCAGACGTCTGACTTGAGGTTTCAGACGTCTGAGTGTTCTCTGGGTTATTTCCAGAGAACAAATCCAGACGTCTGGATTCCAAATCAGATGTCTGGAGATGTTTATTTTCGCCTATTCAGGCTGTTTTGTGTGAATTTCCATTGTTTATCGATTTTAGCGATCCTATTAATCGTTATCACTTATTGTCGACTTTGATGACTTCTTTTTATGGATCTTTTTGGAAATATCCATTTCTATGGATTTGGTATCGATTTCTTTGGATTTTATTCACGTCTTCGAATGTGAATTTAGTAATTGGTTGTTCTTACAATCTTCTTTGTGATTTGTCACTTTAAAAATATAAAGGTTTTCTATACTAGTAGTAAATATCAAAACTCTTTCTTCAAATGATTTCAACTCTACTTTAATACCAAATTCGTTTATAAAACAGTTTTCCAATCTATTAGTATATACAAACCTTTACCTCACTCGTATGAGAAATCTAATTAAACGGCTTAGTAAAACAAGTGGTATGAAACACTTGCGTTTGTTTCATCGGTTAATTCTTGGACTTCTTCGATTGAATCTCTTGTGACAATTTTCTAGTGGAGATCTACAATTTGTTCGTAAATATTTAAGTTAAGCTAGTGGTTATGGGACATGAAGCTAAGCTCATATATTTACTAGCTTATTGTAATTGACACTTCTCATTGATCATGACGATCATCTTTATGATTTAGACTAGCAATGTGTTATGTCTCTATGTCCATGTCGAGGACGATACTTCATTTTTTTGTGGAGCTTCGGCTCACCAGGAGGAGCTTCTGCTCAATGTCCGCAATGGGGGACTATACCCTGTCATGAGGAACTTCGGTTCACCAGGAGGAGCTTCGGCTCAATGTCCGCAATGGGGGACTATACCCTGTCAGGAGGAGTTTCGACTCACCAGGAGGAGCTTCGGCTCAATGTCCGCAATGGGGGACTATACACTGTCAGGAGGAGTTTTTGACTCACCAGGAGGAGCTTCGGCTCAATGTCCGCAATGGGGGACTATACCCTGTCTGGAGGAGCTCCGGCTCATTTTTCTGGGATTGGCCATCCTTTTTATTGTGATTTCTGGATTTCGTGTGTTGATTTCTGGAATTTATGTTTCGCCAACTTTTACGATTGGCATGGATATATATATATATATATATATATATATATATATATATATGTCATTTATTGTGGCTTGGTGAATGAAATCAGGAGTATGACATTCCTTTTTATCCTGAGTAGATTATTGTGATATTGATTAATCTCTTGTTGATTTTCAATTACTTATTTATCACAGCTTGGCATTGTGATTATTATATGTTTATGTCATATCTCCTATTCTATATCATTTCTTCTGATATTTATAGCTAGACTGATCCGTTTATTATTTTCTTATTAAATAATACTCGGGTCAGACCGAGATGTTACAGGTGCTTCTTCTTGACTTCTCTCTTGGGATTGATTACTCTGACTTTTGGCAAACTACTTAGATTAGTAGTTTATTTTGTTGTATACACTTGAGATATAGACTCATAGTTGTATTCCTTTGTATAGCACGTGTTGCTATTCTTTTGTATTATCGTGGATCTTTTGACCACTACTCTGATATACACTTTTATGTGTAATATTCATATCTATTTCCGCCTTTGTGATATGAATTGTCTGTGACTGATTTATGTTAGGTTTATTTCTATATTTGGTTCCGAAGATATTATAGCCACTGTGTAGTAGTTTTGAGTTTGTGTCGGCATGTCGGATTTCCACTTGAAAAGAATTGCATGTTATACTATCTGACATATCGATGCTCGCACAAAGCAATTACATGGATGGTCGCTCCTCAACAGCCTTATTCTCCGTGCTAGTTGACAGCATTCACAGTAGTGTTCTTGGCTAGCGTGGGTATAGAGGTGGGGCGTCACAGCTTGGTATCGGAGCCAAACTTCGGAACAATATGGAATATTATAACAAGGATCATCGTCCTAAGTCCATCTTAGGAGTCGTGTTTTAGGATTTTATTCCGGTCCCCGTACCGTTTTATCCTATTTTCTTTTATGATTCCTTGTTTTATTTATCAAGATTGCTTGATATTCATTTGGTGAATAACCTTCTTCCTCTTCTTTCTTTCTAAAGGAAGAGAAATGTCTAGACCTGGCCGCCCCAGAGTCGTGCCATCTAGCACTCTACCCCAGGATGGAGTTTTTATGACTACCCAGCAATTCCTTGACCTCGTTACAAATGCTCAAGCAGCTAGAGCTAACCCGGAACCTACTCACCCAAAGTCGGGATTTGCACGCTTGTGCAGCGATTACACTAATTTGGGTGGGAAGCCATTCAAATGTTCGGAAACTATCATCGAGGTCCAGGCCTGGTTAAAATCATGCGATCAAATCTTTTCTCGCATGAACCTTATCGATCTCCACCGCGTTCAGGTGGCTTCCAGCATGCTCCAAGAAAGAGCGTTAAATTGGTATGAGCTTTTAATTTCTGAAATCATTGAAGCGGATCTCACTTGGGAGCAATTCCGGGAAAGATTCGAATTGAAATTTGTGCCGGAGGCTGAAAAAGTAACTTTGGCCCGGCGTTTTATCGACCTTGTTCAAGGTGAATCTTCTGTGACAGATTATGTCGCATCTTTCGAATCTCTTTCTAAATACGGGATTGAGTATATTAATACCCCGATGAAAAAAAATCAGAGGTTTGTCTATGGCTTGAATAAGAATCTTAAGAAGCCATTACTCCTGAAACTTGAGGTTTCATTTGATCAGCTTATAGATATCGCTCTTCGTCTTGAAGAGGCCGATAGAAAAAGTGATGTCGAGGTTGGGAGTGCCAAACCGAACTCCAACAACACCAAGAAGAGGCATCCCTTTATTAGGTTCGAAAGTCCTAATCCTAACAAGAGGGCGAAGCAAGAGACTTCTATAGCAAATACTCCTATCCCTAATCGCGGAGAATGCTACAATTGTGGCTCTAGGGACCACTATATAAATAGGTGTCCAAGGCCTATTTCTTGCCGCTATTGCAAAAGTGCGGATCATTATATATCTTCGTGTCCCAAGCGTCAAAGCAAGAGAGAAGGAAAGCTGCAAGTCCCTAGCAACTCTTCTCGTGGTCAAGGTATTTCTCATTCAATCCTTGATGACATTTTCTTTGTGATTATCTTGTTCGTGTTCTTTTTGATATAGTTTCCATCTCACTATTTTATATCAAAAGAACTTGTTGATTCTTTTTCTTTGAATATTTTGGGCTTGATGACTTCTTTAAGGATTGTGAATCCGGATGGTAGATCCGCAACACTCAATTTTCTTTTTTATTAATGTCGAAATTATTTTATGAGATTTTTCTTTCCGAGCCGATATTTTTACTTAGGCTTCGGAATTGATTTTTTTTTGAAAGGATCGGCTTAACCATTGTGAGGCCCATATCCTATTTTCCGTGTGGATTATTCATCTTCGACATTTTCTATCTGTTAAGCGGATTTCTATTTCTCTTTGTGATTCCGATCACATTTTTGGTGGAATCATTTTATTCCTTAAGCCCACTTATAAGGAAAGTGTTGTTTCTCTTATCTAAATAATTTGTGAAACTTTTTCGGTATTTTTGAATTTGTCTTAGGACTGTCACCTAAGCAATCTTTTGAGTGGTGTTAAGGTCTTTTCAGTTTGACTTTACCACCGGTTTTCGTTTGCTACGAGTTGCGGAAGTTAGCACCACTTACCGCATTTCGCACTTGTTAAGATTCTTATGAATGACTTATTATGTCATTCAAATTGTCCAGCTTATTTCATCCATTTTATAAATCGAATATTCTATGAATATTTCGATGAGACCATTCTTGTATTTATTGATTTTGGATGAGAATAGTAATTTAAAATTTTGCAAATCTTTTCCATAAGATTTATTTATAGGTACAATTTGACCTTGTTCTTAAACAAGAAAAGAATATTCTTAAAACTTTTAAGAGATATTTTCATCGTATAGAAGATGATTTTGTGATTGTATTGTCCGTTGAGTGCTTTAAGAATTTTGGTCGATGCGCTTGATCAACGTTATCGATAGGAATTTCCTAAACGCTTTGATGTGACAATAAGACACGATATATTGACTTGTAAAAATGTAATTTTGAAAGTTTTAAATTTTTGGGAAAGAGGATTAATTAAAAGAACCCTTCCTTTCAATACTCTTATTCTTGTGATTCCTGAAGGGGAACCAAGACTTTGCTTTTTGTACCGATACTAGTCGTATTGGTTTGGATGTCGTTCTCTTGCAAAGGAGAACGTGCTATCACTTGTGCTTCTAAATCATTATAGCTTATCGAGACTAGATATGCCACTAATGATCTAGTGCTCGCGGCTATTGTTTTTATTTTTGGAATTTGGCATCATTATATTTGGATGAGAAATTTGTTCTCTACCCCGATCATAAATCTTTGGAATAACTATTTTCTCATATGGAACTCCATGTTGACTCGTGTTCCTGGCATCTTATGATCTTGATATTCTTTTTATTCCCGGAAGGGAAATCGTGTTGCCAATGCGCATAGTCGTAAGCAACAAGTGGTTGATTCTTTGATGTTGCCTGAATGGAATTATCTTTTTATTAATTTCATCGAACGTTTTGATATACTTCGTACTCTGAGCTTTACCTCATTTCTTTTATGGACTTGCGTCTGATGTTCTTTTATGGTGTTCGGTTCATTGGGCGTACCGTTTTTGAACTGCGCTGATGTCCCAAATTATTTGAGTTTCTAGTTTCTCGGGCGTACTGTTATTACACTACGTCGTTGCACCAGCTCAATTTTCTGCTATTCTTGACGTTCTCCACGTCTTTTATCTACGAAAATGCCTTAGGGATTCCGGTTTTCATTCTTGAGCCCGGTGATATTGTGGAGATTGAAGTTTCACCAAATTTGACTTTTGAGCACCATTCCATCCACATCATTGCTTCGGAGGTTGAGCGCCTTCGATATAAAGATATTCTTTTTAATAGAAGTTCAATGGTTCTCAAATCCTAAGGATTGCTCATGTGAAATCTTGAGAATTCATCGAAGGAAAACTTTCGGATTTACTCCTTCGTGCTCTTTATGGTGAACTTCTTGATTCAAATTTTCTTTTGTGTTAATATGCTTCTATGGTTGTTACTTCTTATATTTCCTTCTTAATTTATTGCGAGGACGCAATTTCTTTAAGGAGGGGAGTCTGTAACAACCCGCATATTTATCGATTTTATATTCAAATATTTTATTTAAATATTTTATCATTAGTTGGATTTTAGTCCGAAAAGCTACTTTTTGCATACGGTCGAATTAGGACTCGGGACCACTCCCATTGAGTTTAAAATGCCGTTTGCGACCTTTTTGAGTATAAGCTTCGATATGTTTGGAGAAAGTTGATTTTTGCTACTTTTCACTTAGGGTTTTGGTTTGGGCTGAGCCCACTTATGTATTCAGTCCCAACCCCTCTCCTCTTCATTACTTCATTCTAATTCCTAACCCTTCAAGCTTTAGCAATAATGGAGGTGGAGAGTGGAAATTAAAACTCCAAGCCCTAGCTTTCTTTGCAAAATCCAAGTTCTTGCTCCAAAATCTATGAGAACCCATTGGTAAGCATCTCCTTCTTCTTCTCAAACTCATTCTCTCTTTGATTTCAGAAATTTCCTAAACCTAATTTAGGAAATGTTTCTCTTTTTAGCTTAGAATCAAGCTTCTTGAGTTGAGATTGAAGTGTGGTTGGTCTTCCATTGATTCAAGCTTCTCATTCATTTGATTTGGGTCCAAAGGTGAGATTTTTATCTCACATCTATGACTATAAGTATCTTTGGTTGTTAGGTATGAATTCCTAACAATTATTCATGTGCAATTGCATTTGATTTGGATAAGATTTGTAAATATTCCAATTTTTGGTGTTTGAAGCCAAATCTTTAAGAATCATAACTTTGATGTTTGATCATGCTTTAAGAGGTGTTCCGGAGAGCCTATAAGGCCGGGCTGTCGCTAGGCATAAATCCTTAGTCGTCGTTGCTCGTCTGATCGCTCCCGATACGTTTTGGCCACTTTGGCCTAGGCAAATTGTTGCCTAGACCAGGTGACCAGACGTCTGGTGACCAAGTCCAGACGTCTGGTTTGGACTTGGAAAGTAAATATGTATGCACGCATATTTTAAAAAAAAGCCAGAGACTATTTTCAGACGTCTGAACCATCAAACCAGACGCCTGGATAGGTCTCAGACGTCTAACTTGAGGTTTCAGACGTCTGAGTGTTCTCTGGGTTATTTCCAGAGAACAAATCCAAACGTCTGGATTCCAAATCAGACGTCTGGAGATGTTTATTTTTGCCTATTCAGGCTGTTTTGTGTGAATTTCCATTGTTTATCGATTTTAGCGATCCTATTAATCGTTATCACTTATTGTCGACTTTGATGACTTCTTTTTATGGATCTTTTTGGAAATATCCATTTCTATGGATTTGGTATCGATTTCTTTGGATTTTATTCACGTCTTCGAATGTGAATTTAGTAATTGGTTGTTCTTACAATCTTCTTTGTGATTTGTCACTTTAAAAATATAAAGGTTTTCTATACTAGTAGTAAATATCAAAACTCTTTCTTCAAATGATTTCAACTCTACTTTAATACCAAATTCGTTTATAAAACAGTTTTCCAATCTATTAGTATATACAAACCTTTACCTCACTCGTATGAGAAATCTAATTAAACGGCTTAGTAAAACAAGTGGTATGAAACGCTTGCGTTTGTTTCGTCGGTTAATTCTTGGACTTGTTCGATTGAATCTCTTGTGACAATTTTCTAGTGGAGATCTACAATTTGTTCGTAAATATTTAAGTTAAGCTAGTGGTTATGAGACATGAAGCTAAGCTCATATATTTACTAGCTTATTGTAATTGACACTTCTCGTTGATCATGACGATCGTCTTTGTGATTTAGACTAGCAATGTGCGATGTCTCTTTGTCCATGTCGAGGACGATACTTCATTTTTTTGTGGAGCTTCGGCTCACCAAGAGGAGCTTCTGCTCAATGTCCGCAATGGGGGACTATACCCTGTCATGAGGAACTTCGGTTCACCAGGAGGAGCTTCGGCTCAATGTCCGCAATGGGGGACTATACCCTGTCAGGAGGAGTTTCGACTCACCAGGAGGAGCTTTGGCTCAATGTCCGCAATGGGGGACTATACCCTGTCAGGAAGAGTTTTTGACTCACCAGGAGGAGCTTCGGCTCAATGTCCGCAATGGGGGACTATACCCTGTCTGGAGGAGCTCCGGCTCATTTTTCTGGGATTGGCCATCCTTTTTATTGTGATTTATGGATTTCGTGTGTTGATTTCTGGAATTTATGTTTCGCCAACTTTTACGATTGGCATGGATATATATATGTCATTTATTGTGGCTTGGTGAATGAAATCAGGAGTATGACATTCCTTTTTATCTTGAGTAGATTATTGTGATATTGATTAATCTCTTGTTGATTTTCAATTACTTATTTATCACATCTTGGCATTGTGATTATTATATGTTTATGTCATATTTCCTATTCTATATCATTTCTTCTGATATTTATAGCTAGACTGATCTGTTTATTATTTTCTTATTAAATAATACTCGGGTCAGACCGAGATGTTACAGGTACTTCTGCTTGACTTCTCTCTTGGGATTGATTACTCTGACTTTTGGCAAACTACTTAGATTAGTAGTTTATTTTGTTGTGTACACTTGAGATATAGACTCATAGTTGTATTCCTTTGTATAGCACGTGTTGCTATTCTTTTGTATTATCGTGGATCTTTTGACCACTACTCTGATATACACTTTTATGTGTAATATTCATATCTATTTCCACCTTTGTGATATGAATTGTCTGTGACTGAATTATGTTAGGTTTATTTCTATATTTGGTTCCGAAGATATTATAGCCACTGTGTAGTAGTTTTGAGTTTGTGTCGGCATGTCGGATTTCAACTTGAAAAGAATTGCATGTTATACTATCTGACATATCGATGCTCGCACAAAGCAATTACATGGATGGTCGCTCCTCAACAGCCTTATTCTCCGTGCTAGTTGACAGCATTCACAGTAGTGTTCTTGGCTAGCTTGGGTATAGAGGTGGGGCGTCACATAATACAACTCAATACAATACCACTCAAACAATATGACTCAGAGATACCAACACAACGGAACTATATATATATCTATAACGCTGAAGCCTCCTGCTCCATTGCTCCTCCAGAATTCGTCAAAGAAAACCTGAATCCCTTGGCTACCCGTAAAAATTTGGGTACCCGAGAGTTTATGAAAAAAACAAAAATAAACTCCGGGTCAGACATGGGTCTGGTATGAGTAACAGGTTAAAGTTGCTTAACTTTGAAAATCTTTTGAAAACAAAAGGTATCACGTAAGACCCCCCACACATAAACATGGAAAAGTTTTTACCTTACGCTAACCAACACATTTGATAGGAAATTCAGTGATATTATAATAGGTCTAGGGTTTTCAAGTAAATAGAAAGTAGCCGAAATTGTTACATCTATTAAATTCCAGCTACTAGCCACAAAAGTGGGTAATACAATCAAAACCGTTGGCACTTATTGGATTGTGGATTCCATACAATGGCAGGGCTACTGGGGTACCGCCCGTCACAGTACGTGGCCTAGATCAATGTACCGAGGATCACTCCCGACCCCCTGCAACACAAGGCCGGAACCATTCCTTACTGAACAGTCCCGAACAAGATAAACCCGGCAGTTGTTGCAATCAACCGCCCACACAGCCGAAAATAAAGGGACATCTAGACAGGGGAATATCCTTGTCCTGCTTGGGCATGGCCCACCTAACCTTGCTGCACCTCCCCTGTTTTAGTCATTCCCGGTTGATGAGGCTTGAGGCTACGATTACCTTTAGAGAACATATTTCTTAGAATGCTCATCGCCCACCTGACGATGTGTTGAAAGCATTCAATCCATACAAGTTCGTTCCGGGTTCGAACGAAACCGTAGGCATTATCTCGTTACACTCATTTTGGAATCACCCTCAGAGTTAACAACGATAACCCTTGCATTCTGAATCTTCATCTTCACTTCAGATTCACGACGTATCGTTAATTTGGAATCGATGTGGTTTTCGGATGTTCCTAATGTGGAAAACCGATCCCGGTCTCATCGAAATCCAAAACGTGTCTTTTAAGGCCAAGTTGTCTATTTAGTCTTAACAGTTAAATTCAATATAATTCAACATACACACAGATGGATAATTCATAATATCACAATAGATAATCATAGATAATCTCATAAACAGATAATCAATATTATCATCCAAACAGATAACTAAATATTATCATATTTAAACCAAGCATCCATAACAAATAAATATTATTCATGTCAGATCTGAATTCACAATCTTCAAATGAAATATCCATATCATTCATAAGCAATGATTTATAATCATACCATTTGTAATTAATTTAAAATGAATTAAATTAACTACTTCTATCTCTAATTAATTTAAAGTAAATTAAATTAATTACTTCTTCTATAAATCTTGCTTATACAATCATTAATTAATTATAAATCAAATTAATCAATCATTTTCTAAGTATTTACCTTGATTAAACACCTTTGATTAATCATTTTCTAATTACAATAAGTAATTAGTCTTTAATTAATTTTACAAATTAATTATTCTAAATCATTTATAGTAATTAACATTTAATTACTTCATTTATTAATTAAATACAATTACATCAATTGATCACCACATTATTAATTATTCCTAAATTAAACAATTCTTAATTACATCATTAATTTTATTAATTAATGATCTCTAACTCAGATTTGAATTTAATTACTTTATTTAATTTAATTACATTAAGTGATTAATCCTTAGTTAAACACAATTATTAATCACCCTTGATTAATATCAACCAGTAATTAACTTTCGTTAATTTACCTATATTAATAAATTAATTATCCCATAATTAATTATCTTCATTAATTAATCCTCTGATTAATTACAAAAGTAATTATCCAAATTACTTCATTAACACATCATCTTTCATTAATTACATTCAGTAATTAACATTAATTACTTCCTTAAGTAATTCTGCTCCATTGAATACACTAAGTAATTATACTTATCAATTATCAAATGATTATCTTAAATTAATTAAAATAAATTAATTAACTTAAATTAATCACTTATCTCAATTAATTACAATAATTAATTAATCCTTTAATTTCTTTTAACAATTTACAATAGATTATCTAAATTAATTAATCTAATTAATTATTAAAATTAATCACATTAATTAATTATTTAATAATCCTTCAATTAATTATCTTCATTGACTAATAACACTTCTTTAATTAATTTCTAATTCTAAATCATTAGTTTCAAATTAAATAAATAAGTCATTCTTTAATTAACTTACTAATTAAATCACTTCAATATCTTAATTATCTATAAGATAATCCATTTCTTTATAAATGATTTCATTATCATTAAAGTGTAAAACATTTCACATTTGAATCTAAATTTTAAATTACATTTTTAATTTAAGATTCAAAATGGTTATTCTTTTAAACATTTATCCAATTTAAAGTTCAATTATTTATTTGAAACCAATTTCTGTTAAAAACTTGATTTTTAAGACTTGATTTAAAACCCAAATTCATTTTTTTTAACCTTAGATTCAAAAGTCCATTTGAATCTATACTTTAAACTTTGAATTAAAACCTCTGTTTAAATTTCTGTTTTCAAATTTTAAATTAAATTTTAAAAACAGAAAACTGTCAGGTCTTTAAACCTGAGAATCCACATCTACATATTTTAAAACCTTTAGCTCATTTCAATTTTTAATTCAACAAAATAAACTTGAATTCATACTTCTATTGAATTTAAATTTGTTTAAAACTGATATTCAAATTTAAGTTTCATTTTAAATTTGTTTTAAAAATTTATTGCTGCCAGGTTTTACAAAAAACCCTGGAACAACAACTGACTCGAGTCAACTAAAATGTGCTTCGAGTCTTTTGCCCTGCTGCTTCGAGTCACATACTCGAATAACCCGAGTTTTCCCCCAGCTCGAAATTCCCCTGCACATAAAGTTCACATGTACTTCCCAAATGCACGGTGCACATGCACCGTGACTATGGCCATCTCCGGCCATCTACTCAGGCTTCAACACATCACCGGCCATCACCAGATCCAAGCACGATCATCCAAAGCCACCTCACTTGCTCGAAACAAAATCGAGTTCATAATACAAAACCTGGAACCACAAACAGTTCTTCCCCTCGAAACCTGTCAACGCGAAAACCCTGCTCCTCCAACCACCAGAAAACCACCACCACCGGCCACGACTCCGCCTTTCACCCCTCTACACATACGCAAACCCCCGTTGAACTCGATGCACCAAGGAAATCGAACAAGCCCGAACTTCAACCCAGTTCAAAATTAGATTAAAAAAAACAAGACCCCACCGCCGCTTCCTCGACGAACTGGAGCGACTCCAGGCATTTTTCCCAACACCTCCGCTCACTCCCCTATCACCTGCCACAAACATGACCTCCCAATTCCCTTAGATCACCAGAAACCCCCAAGTTGCCTTTTATATTCATTCCAGAACTGCTCTCAACATCTAGTATTAAAAATCTTGATTCAAGTATTAAAATCCATATTTTGTTATAGTGTTTCAAAGTATGTTCTTGATTTTATGATTTAAAGTGTTTGATTTTTTTTCTCTTATTCAACTTTTCCTCTATTATTTTGATTTCCAGAACCATATTCAATTTTCATTCAACTTAAATATACTTAAACTCTAAATCATATTGAAACAAACAGTTTCTATTTGTATTATAAATCCTAAAAGCTATTAGATCAAGGGGTAAAATAATTTGAATCAATTCAAGCCAGAGAACAAAATGGATAAGCTTGTATACAGAGATATTAATATGTACTCTGACCACATCCATATGCACAGAAGATTTTATACATACAAATCACACTTATTTTTGGTTTTAAACTTGCAACTAGTTTAAATACTTAAGTTCGAAATTAAAGCTACTCACAGCAAATGAAAAACAGAACAAGTTCAATGAAGGCAGTTTGAATTTTGCAGGTTTTGAAATATACAGAGTTTCATCCACAACACCCAGAGAATAATGAATAAATAAATATTCACACCATATATTTAAGCATCCAATATCAACAGATTTTAAAACTTAAGTAAATTTTAAAAGTGTTACTCACCAGATTCGAAGAATGAAGACAAATCTTTGAAAACTGTTGTTGAACTTCTGAAACTGTAAAACACCTTTGCTTTGATCTTCCTTTTTATTCATCTTTCCTTTGTTGTTGTAATGCTTCAGTTTATAAAAATTGCTACTTATTTCCTTGTTTCAATTTTGTTATGTTTAGTGAACAAATAGAAATAAGAAGATGTATATAAAGAAGTTCACAAGTGTTGGTGATATCTGGGTTTGGATCTTTCTTTGATCAGAGATATTTTTATAAATGGAGTCTGAGTTGATGATGACACAATTTCGAAAAGACTTTGTTATGTGCTAGAGTTTTGAAAACATTAATTGCAAATGTACTATATGTTTACACCTAATCTTATCTTATGTGTACAAAGATATTTCTGTTTTGCAATTTATTACAGGTTAACCACATTTTATTTCTTAACTTTGCTTATATACTTACCTGATTTGTTTTTGTACTTTTATTATTTTGTTATCATACTTGTCTGAGTCTTATTCCATTCTTGCCTGCATGTTATATCTCATTTGTTCTCTCTGTATTTTGTTTTCCAGATGAATATGAAAGCATTAAATGCTTTGAGTACTTCATGCTTTTATTTTACTTTGTTTTATATTTGATGTTTATACATGTCAGAATCTTAATTTACAAGTTATAAGCATTTTATTTATTTTGTTTAATTGCCAACATAATTATTGTACAGACATGATTACATGCTTTGTATTTTACATATACATTATAAAAATTGCTTTAGTCATTTGTTTTCTTAACTTTGCTTTGCATTTTCTTTCTTTATCCTGCATATTTTATGTACTTTGCTTTGTTTTGTCTCCTAACCTTGCTTTGGTTATTACATTGTTTATACTTACTTTGTATTTCTTTAATTATACTTTGCTTTGCTTAAATATTTTATAAAATATATTTTATCTCAAACATTCTTGAAGGAATTTATTTTATATCCCAAATCATAGCTTTCCAAAATACATATGTATATATCAACAAATTTTAAAATAACAATTTCTATTTATATTAAAATCCATTTGTAAAGATAATGCATTATTAATATTGTTTAAATAAAACTCATTATTACATTCAAATAATTTATAAAAGAAACAATCTCTTCAAAATATAAATTACTTAATTTATAAAGCTAAAGTAAAAAGAACAAAACAATCTTTTATTTAAATTTTAAACCTAGGCTAGAATACTTTTAAACAAATTAAATTTATCTTGAGTATTTTTAAAATCATATTATTATTTATTCAATATTTGATTTCCAAATTATCAAAAATAGTAGAATCACAAACCATAACTTTATTATTAATTTAAAACAAAACTTATCTATTTATAATATATACCAATATACATATATACATTATAAATAGAAACAATTTAAATTAGCTTCTAAAAGATAAACTATCAGTTAAATATTTATTTAAACGAAGATTATTAAATCAGTTCAAATATTATTAACAAATATTATCAAATCAATTTAAATTTTAATGTAGATTATTAAATTGATATTGCCCCAAATTTCTGGGATGTCACAGACTGTGCCTCGGAAGGCTATTTTTAATTTCAATTTAAACGATAAATTTTTAAAGCCGAACGAATTACTTCCAATTTCAATTTAAAAGCTTTTATTATCTCCAAAACTATCAATATAAATTTTGCAGGTCTTCAAATTATTTTTAACAAGCTTAAAACTGAAGATTCAATAATTTACCCAATTTCAGTTTATTAAATCTAATAACTTAATTGCTATTAATAATAATATTTGAATTCAAGTTAAAAATTAACTTTTTAAATATTTACAATCAATTAAATATTCCAATTTAAATTGTTAGAAATTCTGGGTCGTCACATAAGTAATACATACATACATACATACATACATACATACATACATACATACATACATACATACATACATACATACATACATACATACATACATACATACATACATATATATATATTCCACATGAACTAATATACATGAATTTTTTTATAGATGTGAATATATATACATATAATGACAAAATATACATAAGCAACGTATATTAGAATATGTATAAGTATAAATGTGTGTATATGATATGTAAGAAAATAAATATATATATAAAATAAAATGGATATATGATGACAAAATGGGTAAGGGTAAATGAATATGTACATATGTTACATAAGATAGTAAATTGTGTATGTATGATAATATAGATAGGGCAAATAGGTATAAGACAGCCAATCTCTCTTTATATACGTATGTATATATAAGCATCCAAGGGAGCATCATGATGGAAATTTCAATTCTAAGTCTCACAAATCAATTTCAAAGTCAAGCCATAAAAGGTCAAATCCATGAAAATAAATCAATGTCAAAGGAAAAAAAAATCATATCACCTAAATTAAGGAAATTAAATCAGTTTCTTTATTAAATAAAAAAAAAGAGAAAATATAGTACATGGAAGGATAAGGATCAAACCTGTACAAGCTGCAGCCATCCTCTTTATATTAAGGCTCTACGTTTGTTCATATTTGCATCCGAACAGGATAACCAGGAAAAAATAATAAAAGAACAATCTGCCATTAAGAGGATCAACATATTAAAAATGGAAGCAAGAGCAAGCCAAGCAAGCAATATTCATTCTTTCGCTAACGGTGAGTATAACTTTAAAGATTTTTCTTACTGGAAGTTATATATGCATCTATATGCTTGAAAAATATGAATGAACTCTTGTATCTTGGGATAAAGTCGCGTAGTAACATGTTCTATACTTTATGTATTTGTGTGTTATGCATGTTTGGACACCCTGTAACAAAGAAAAAATATAAATAGCAGCTCTGTTTCCTTGAACAAGATTCCATCTTTTAACTTTAAAAATTTGGATCTTACTACCCATTGAATTTCAGGCTTCAATCCCAAAAGGAAACCCGATTGTTTTCGAGTATATTTTATTTTAGAATTAGTTTCGTTAGTTGTCAATAAGTACAGGGAGGAAAGCCTAGTTTGCAGTAAACCACTTTGTTATGGCCAAAATTCGAATTACACAATTTAATCAATTGATTGGGTAGTTGGGTTTATCTCAGAAATTGGTTCTTTTTAGAAGTAATTTGGTGATTTTCATCATGCGTGGAGCGAGAAAAGGAGAGATGACTGGAAAGGGGTTTTTGATCGAATTAGAGTGGTCGAGACGGATTTAGCCGCTGTTCTTTGGGGTAGAGGTTGCTCGAATGATGGTTGATTAGTGAAAAAGGCAATTGTAGGCATATATCATATCAACAAATATGATAATTATATAACATATCAACAACAGGAATATATCATCAGCAACAAATTTAAATATAATATATACACCAGATTATGGTGTCATATGTCATAGGTAAGCAATTGCGGATAATGCCATATCATATTAACAGTTAAATAACTTAACAGTTAAAATTTAATAGCATATTTCAATCATCAGTTCATGTGAACTAAATTTACTAAATGTAAGAATGTCAATCGTGAGTGACTGCTCACCATTCGAGGCTAAAGAGATTAGACACTCGACAAGCTACGAATCCAAACAACAAATTCCAAAGCATAGCCAAATGAACATGAAGTCTGCGACATAAGAAAAGCTAAGCTGGATTTGATAATCAATGGAAAAAAAAATATACAAATTTTAAAATCTAAAATTTACTCATTTAAAAATATTTATATTATATGTTTTCTTTTAAAATCAATAATCAAATAGAAAATACATATCGAAAAATTCTTTACATATATATTAAAATCAATACTTAATTCAAAGCACATATAAAAATAAAAAATCCTTTATATTTTACATTTCAAAACCATCCTTTCTTACAAAGCCATATATGTGACGACCCGGAATTTTTGGATATTTGAAATTGAAATATTTAATTGATTTTAAATATTTGAAAATTAGTTTAACTTGAATTTCAAATATCATTGTTTATTGGATAAATTCAAATTGAATTTAATAATTAGAAATTGGGTAAAATAGGGAATCTGGAGTTTCAAGCTTTTAAAAATATATTAAAGGCTTATAACATTTATAATGATAACACTAAAGATAATAGAAGTGTTAAAATTTAAGTTAAGGGTGATTTGTTCGGTTTTAAAAATATATTGAATAAATTGATATTTAAAAATAGCCTTCCGAGGCACAGTCTTGGAATTCAACGAAACCAGGTCCATTGGATCCATAATAGCATATTATTATCGGATTTCAAATTTTGTAACGTTTGAGTTATCGTTTGGCTGTACGATATATAAACACATTGAAATTTATATCAAAAATTTAATATAATAACTGGGTCCAAAAAGCTATCTTCTCCATACAAATCGAACTAGGGCTCGAAACGTTTTTCATTGATTCGAAATAGGGCTATATTATTATGAACGCCTAGTGTCATGCCTCGATAGGAGGTCAAGATTTTGAGTTGCATTTATTAAGACAATTTGAATTTGAATTTAATTAAAAAAAATATATTCATATATATTGGTCAATTTCAGCTGTATTTACTTCGCATCATAACTTTTTGCCTTCAAATCACGTTCTCTCCTTTTCTTATCATGTCTCCTCTTTTATTTCTTAGCCCGAACAAAGAAAAAAATGTATCATGGCCAATGCTTTTATTAGAAAAATATATATAGTCGAATGTTATCCCTTCCTACAAATCGAATCAATGATTATGTCAAAAATCGATCATTAGAGAATCTCGATCAAATTCAACCGACGGCTTCATTTTCGACAAGAGGGGAGAGGTCGCATTCTTGATTCGAGATAGGTCACGGCAGCTTGAATCGCTTGGGAGGGGAGGGAAAGATCTCGACCTAGATGTGAACACGATGGTGGTGTGGTGTCGTGTGGTTGGTCTACTTCGGGTAGGGCTCGGTTTGTAAGGGCGGTTTCGTGTTCGAAACTCGTGCGGCAGCTAGGTGGAGTCGGAGAGGACGGTGGTCGAGTGCGACGTAGGTTCGGCAATTGAGATGTAGGAGGAGCGGCGGCATATCAGATAGGGAAGTGGAAGTTGGCATTGCGATGATGAGGAGGAAGATGTGCTGTCTCGTGCGTTCAATAGGAGATCGCGAGTGGATCAATGGTAGCGACCTCGTGCTACGCTGGTCGAGCGAGATGGTCTTTGGCGAAGGCATGTAGTTGTCGTTCGTGGCCACGGTTTTGGCAGTGAGGTATAGGGATTTGTTTTCTTTATTTAAATTTATAATGTAAATATATATATATATATATGTATGTATGTATGTATGTATGTATGTATGTATAATATATATACACAAAGAAATGAATTTCAAACCCATGTTTTTGTTTTCACAAATATATGCGTATTAAAAAATAAATATTTACAGTAAAGGAATTCACTGTTATTTATAGTAAATATATGTATGTATGCATGATTCTGGAAATAGAATTTTAAATGTTGAAGAGGTTATTTAAAATTTGATTTTTGAAATCCATATAGACATTTTTGTAAATATATATATATATATATATATATATATATATATATATATATATACACACACACATAGTCCTAAAGGAAATAAATATACGTTTACATATCTTAATATACTAGCTTATTTTAAATAATAGATTTGGTGAATAAATTGATAAATTAACTTATTTGGTTATTTTAGTTAGTAAAGATAATTTATTAAAGGAATTTAGTTTTAAATTAAATGATTTTCTAAATTAACATTAGTTAAAATTAAAACTATTAAATGGTAATTAATTTGTTCAATCAATTCGAATATTAATAAAACCTTATAATGTTTGTTACAAAGTCCAAAACCGGGAAGAAAATAGTCGAGATGGAAATGGATTTCAAACAAAAGTTAAAGGTGAGCTAATCTCACTCATCCGGATTACCATTTAAATTTAAACAGTTAAATTTAAATTATTGGTTGAATGATTGAATTGATTGGATGTGATATTATACACACACACACACACAAACTGGAGTGATTGATTCCCGCATTATATAGCGGATGAGACCCTATGCGCCCCGCATAATAGTGGATGACCCCATATACCACGATATTCCACCTCGAAGTGGGATTGGTATTTTTATGTTGTGCTAACATCTGTGGATGCAGGGAAACATGTTGGAGGGATCGAACTGGATTCCTCACATTATTGAGATTTGTTTTTATGATACTGTGATATGACTGATTGAGTATCTGTGATTGATTTTATCGGGATTTGAAATATTAAATGCTATGGGTTGACGGAATATATATATATATATATATATATATATATACACTGAGATATCAAAAATATAAGGAATGGATTTTAAAGAAAAATAGAATAGGGAATTCTAAGTAAAATAAATATAGTGAAATCAGATAAATTTAAGAATGAAATTAGGACGGAATAAAAGTTGATTTTTAAGTTCTAGTAAATAAATTTCAAATATGGGAAAAGATATTTTTGACTAAATGGAAATAAACGAATTTTAAGAATTTAGGTGGTATTGTTTAAAAATTAAAGAATTTAATTTTAAATATACGATTTAAATAGTTTGGGAAGAAATAAAAGGAAAATTTTGAATTATAGTATGAAATTGATATTTTCCATTTAAATAAGATTTTAAATCATAATCTGAAATTAATGGGTATGAAATAAATTGAGTAAGTAAAGGAATTTATTTTATTATGGAGTAAATTTTGGAAATCGATTTTGAAATTGATTTAAATTTGAAACTGTGTTTTAAAAGGAGGACGAGACCATGAAATTTATAAATTGGGTTTATAAAGTAAAATAAGATATCAGTGGATATTTGGAAGTATAAATTCAGGGTGGGAATTTATAAAGGAATGGGTAAGTTGTTTTAAAAATAAATTGTGGTTTTATTTTAAAGGTGGAAAGGAAAATTTTCGGGATTTAGACGTAAATTAAACTGGAAATAAATCAGGAAGGATTTATAAATGATTTGATGGTTACATTGGAATGGAAAGCAAAATTTCTTGAAAAGCCAAGTTATTTTCGAAGAAATTTTTAAGTATAAATTAGAAGTTTTTAAATGTTTTAAAGAAGAATTTTTTCTTTTGAGAAGTTTATTATTTAAATTGTTTTAAGATTTTAAAGTAAATATTTATTAATTTAGTTATAGTAGTAATTATTTTAAAGGTTAAACTAGTATTATAATTTAAAAGATAGCTACTAAATATTTATACTTTATATAAATAACTTTTATTTTAAGGGTAGTTTTGGCTAAGTTTTACATGAAATTTTTTATGGAATTTCATAACTATTATTTTGAATAAAGTCTTTAAGTAGTTTTTAATTTAAATGTTTTAAATATATATCTTTGGATAAAGTGATTTTAATTATTTAAGACTAAGTTATTAGGACTGGGTGCTTTTCAGTAGAAATGAAATAATTGCTAGATGATTGTATGATTGGATTGTTAAATAACCGACTATCAATATTAACCAATGCGCTGAACGTTTCGAAGAGATCGGGATTGGGATTAATTTCTTAAAAACCACTTCGATCCGGTTTGAACATTTATGTGAGGAAGGCAAGAGATTGAAGTCGAAGATGGAGCAGTGAAGTGCAAGGGCTAACTGCTACTAATCCTGAGGGTGATTCCAAAATGGATGTAGTAGGAGTAGTGCCTTCGGTTCCGTTCGGATCGAGAATGGACTTGTATGGACGAATGCTATCAAAACATCGTCAGGGGGACGATGAACATGCTAACTGAGATGTGTTCTAAAAAGGTAACGTATAGCCTCGAGCTCACCAACCGTGAAGGCTAAAACAGCGGAGGTGCGGCAAGGCTAAGTGGCTAGCAACCAATTAGGGTAAGGTCATCCCTTTCTAGATGTCCCCTTTTTGGCTGTGTGGGAGGTTGCTGATCCAAACCGTGGGTTGACCTTATTCGGATTATCCAGTAAGGGGTAGCCCCGGTCTTGTGTTGCAGGGGATCAGGGGGGATCCTCGGTACTCTGATCTAGACCAGGTACTGTGATGGGCGATATCCCAGTTGCCCTGCCATTATGTGGAATCCAATCTCCAATAAGCGCTTATACGGTTTTGATTGTGCCCAACTATTGCGGTAACGTGAGATGCAAGCATTTTAGGTAGATTCTATTTTACTATCTATATGCACTATTATAATATCAGATGAATCTGATAAAAAAATTTTGGTCATCGTAAGGTAACAACCCAGCGTGTTTATTTGTAGCGTGGTCTTACGAGATACCTTTGATTTCAAAGGATTTTGGAAACTTTAATAATCCAATTGGGTGTGTTTTCTTATGCTGGTATACCAAACTGACTCGGGTATTATTTCGCTATAATGGTCGAGTCAGACCGAGTATTATAGATAAAGGAAAGGATGCTGTGGAGCTTAGGAGACGAGCTGGATGGCGAGATGTATCACATGTATTTGATGTATTATTCGATTTGTATGGTTTGCTGCACAATCAGTTTCTGTGTGGACAAGTTATCATAACTATCCAATGTCGTGTTTTTGTTTGATGTTGTACTCTGATGATGTAATATATAGTACAAATACAGTTTCTTTGTATAAAAACATGTTGATATCTATCATATATTATTCCGCTACGTTTGTGAGATTCTGATGTTATTTTCTATTTCTTCTTCTACCTCCTTCTTCTTTCCCTTACGGACCGGTTTTCCGGCATTCGATTGTTCGGCATTTAATACAGTGGACGTATTGATGTCGATTTTCGAACGTCGAAAAATCAGGTCGTGACATTTTGGTATGAGAGCAGAAGGTTAAGCGAGAACCTTTGCTCTGGTGGGGATTACTCATTAGAAATAGAGGCCGTAGTACTCTAGAATGAGTTTGAGTATATTAATAGATATGAGCGCGTATTTGTTAGTGAATATAAAAATTACTTTATATTGTATTGACTTATCGGTTGAGTGTTTTTGGATTCTGGTCGATATGTGGGACGCCATGTCATCGATAGGGGTTTCTAAATTCTCAAACAAGATAAAGCGACACGGTATTATTTTAAAAAATAGGGTAAATGAAATAATTTTATCCAAATTATTTTTGTATACAAAGGAAATAATTTTTTGTAAATTATTATAGTTATATATGGTTGCTGGTTGCTAGGAAGAAATAATATTAAGGTATTATCATTGTTGTGTGGAAATTGGATAAGAAATTAAAGATATAACCAAAGGTTAAGGAATAAATTTATATAAACAATGAGATTTATAAATGTGAATTATAAATTTGACTTATAATTGAAAATGAAATAAAAATTCCAAAGTAATATTCGAATATAAATTGAAAGGATTTGGAATTCAAAACTATGGAAATTTAATTCCTTTGAGTTTGGAAATGATTTTCAAAGGTTCTGGAAGAATAATGGTGATATCATTTGAGAAATATTTTGAATTGGATGAAATCTGGTGAGATTTGGAATTTAAAAATGTCTGAAATTTTGTTGAAGAGATTAAAGCACTGAACTCTCTTCGGTCGCTGGAAAATAACTTCGATGATGACCACAACATCATCGATGTTCATTTTCGAGTTTCCAAGAGAGGAATTGCTACAGAAATGTTTTAAATTGGAGTTGTTTGCAAAACTGGGCTTGGTTTTAAAATACAAAGGATAATTTGATATAAAAATGAATTATGTATATATAATTGATTTCAAAAATGATTTTGAAATACTTAAGTGATTGTTAAAGACTCTGGAGTTGGTTTAAAATGTTTATGGAGTATAAATAAGTTTGGGAAACTTATAAAAACTGAAATTGTTTAGATAAAAATTTAACTTAAAGAAGAGTTATTTAAGTAAGTATGAAACCCATATAAGTTAGGAAAGTTAGTCAATTAAATGGAGTAAATTAAAAGAAGTTAGTAAATGGAATGTAACTAAGTTGGAAAACTTATAGAAGTTTAAAATTTGAATTGAATCAGAGTGTAATTGTATAAAGTTAAATAAAAGTGAATTTGAAAAGTAAGTCTACATAGAATAAGTGAAATGATTACTTAAATAAAAATTTATAAGTTGGAAATAAAATTTGTGAATGAACAATTAATTTAAACTGTAAGCAAATGGAATTTTAGCTGAATATTTGAACTCAATTTGGATTGAGTTAAGTAAATAAAGCTGTAGAATTAATTCGAAGTGGACTAAAAACAATTAAAGTTTGGAAATAAATTACATTGAGATTTAAAATAAATTAGTAAGTGAACTAATTAAAGAAATGGATAAAAAAAATGGTTTGAGATAAGACGAATAGAATTCAATATTTAAAAATGAAAGGTAAATTGAATTCAGAATGGAATTGGAAATTTAAGTTAAATGAAAATAGATGTGAAAGTTTAAGTGGTGAATTGAAAGGAAATATAAGAAGTGTATAAACTATTCATATTGAACTTGAGGAAGGGAGGGTGAAATTCTTAAGTAAATTTTGTGTTGAGAAAAATATTCTAAGTTAATAATTTAATGAAGATTAAACTGGAAGTGGTGAAATGGGAAAACTGTGAATAAGTGGATAGAAATCAAAATGAATGTGAATAAAATAAAATTGATATAGCTAATAATAAACTGAGATAATTACGTAGGATGTACATATATCATTTTATTCGCATAACAATCTGATCCAGATTCGAGCACAGAATTTCGAGACAGTTATATCGATTCAAGTAGGGATTTTTCACTCGATTTTCGACGGCGAACCCTGGATATGGATTTTTGTTTGGTTCCGAAAATTCTCTATCATAGTTTATGGCTATGCAAGGAGAATGATGGTTCCTGGTCAATGTACTAGATCTGAGTCCACACTAGGGAGTCGGGTGAACTATACTGGTTCGGAGGTGAAATTGTGTGATCGAGTGAGCGGTCGGATTTGATATTGCGTACGGATGGTATATGCACATCATACGACTTAAGTAAAGAAAATACTAATATTTTTGTAAAGAAATGAATATAATGATTTTGGATTTGGGATTGAATATTATTGTTAAATAGGATACAGGTAATTAAAAGAAAAGGATAAAATTGGTGTTTTTGGTTTCGGAAGATAAAGTGATTGCCCGACAAAAAGGTATGCACTTAAATTGGCATATGAAATTTGATGAAATTCCAGTCTAGCCACTTGGCATTTTATTTTCTTTGAATTTTGGGGGAGTGGAGGCATTTTGTAATTGTACCGATCTAGCCGTGCAAAGGAGATCTGGCAAAAAAATTCAAAAATTTAAGGAGTTAGAAAAATTTTGAGCAAATTTGAAGATTTTAAGTTATAATTTGAACTTGTTGAGTCAATGATATTATTTGGAAGTTATGGAAGAGTTTGGGACGTTAGTAAGAGTGATAGTGCGTCTTTAATAAATAGATTGTTTAGGAAGTTGTTTGAAACTTTTTGGTTTTGGGAAGATAGTAACGGGTATTGGACCATTCTTCCTAACTAGTAATTTCGGGGATGAAATTCTTTTAAGGGGGGAGGAATGTGACAACCCGAAATTTTTAGATATTTGAAATTGAAATATTTATTTGATTTTAAATATTTGAAAGTTAGTATAACTTGAATTTCAAATATCACTGTTTATTGCATAATTTAAATATTGAATTTAATAATTGGAAATTGGGTAAAATAGGGAATCTGGAGTTTCAAGCTTGTTAAAAATATTTTAAAGGCTTATAAATTTATAATCATAATACTGAAGATAATAGAAGTGTTAAAATTTAATTTAAGCGTGATTTGTTCAGTTTTGAAAAATATCGATTAAATTGATAATTAAAAATAGCCTTCCGAGGCATAGTCTTGGAATTCAACCAAACCAGTTCTATTGGATCAGTAATAGTATGTTATTATCGGATTTCAAATTTCGTAACGTTTGGAGTTATCGTTTGGCCGTACGGTATATAAACGCGCTGGAATTTATATATCGAAAATTTAATATAATAACTGGGTCGAAAAAGCTATCTTCTCCATACAATCGAATTAGGACTCGGAACCTTTTCCATTACGTTCGAAATAGGGGTATAACATTATGAACACCTAGCGTCACGCCTCGATAGGAGGTCAAGATTTTGAGTTGCATTTATTGAGACAATTTGAATTTGAATTTAATTAATATATATATACATATATATATATATATATATTCATATATATATATATATATATTGGTCAATTTCAGCTGTATTTACTTCACATCATAACTTTTTGCCTTCAAATCACGTTCTCTCCTTTTCTTATCATGTCTCCTCTTTTATTTTTCAACCGAACAAAGAAAAAAATAATCATGGCCAATGCTTTTATTAGAAAATATATATAATCGAATGTTATCCCTTCCTACAAATCGAATCAGCGATTACGTGAAAAATCGATCAACAGAGAATCTCGATCAAATTTGATCGGCGGCTTCGTTTTCGACAAAAGGGGAAAGGTCGCATTCTTGATTCGTGTTAGGTCGCGACAGCTTGAATCGTTCAGGGGGAAAGATCTTGACCTAGATGTGAACGTGATGGTGGTATGGTGTCGTGTGGTTGGTCGACTTCGGGAAGGGCTCGGTTTGTAAGGGCGGTTTCAAGT
Organism: Allium cepa; assembly: GCA_030765085.1. Taxonomy (NCBI): domain Eukaryota; kingdom Viridiplantae; phylum Streptophyta; class Magnoliopsida; order Asparagales; family Amaryllidaceae; genus Allium; species Allium cepa. The sequence goes on from CM060932.1 coordinate 554,311,945, forward strand.
TCGAAACTCGTGTGGCAGCTAGGTGGAGTCGGAGAGGACGGTGGTTGAGTGCGATGTAGGTTCGGCAATTGAGATTTTGGTGGAGCGGCGGCGTATCAGAGAGGGAAGTGGAAGCTGGCGTCGTGATGATGAGGAAGAAGATGTGCAGTCTCATGCGTTCAATTGGAGTCCGCGAGTGGATCAAGGATAGCGAACTCGTGCTGCGGTGATCGAGCGAGATGGGTCTCTAGCGATGGCATGTAGTCGTCATTCATGGCCAGGGTTTTGGCAGTGAGGTATAGGTTTTTTTTTCTTTATTTAAATTTATAATAATATATATGTGTATAATATATATATACACAGAGAAATGAATTTCAAACCCAGATTTTTGTTTTCACGAATTAAAAAATAAATATTTACAGTAAAGGAATTAACTGTTATTTATAATAAATATATGTTTTCATGATTCTGGAAATAGAATTTCTAATGTTGAAGAGGTTATATAAAATTTGATTTTTGAAATCCATATAGACATTTTTGTGAATATATAGTCCTACAGGAAATATATATACATTTACATATCTTAATATACTAGCTTATTTTAAATAATAGGTTTGGTGAATAAATTGATAAATTAACTTATTTGGTTATTTTAGTAGCTAAAGATAATTTATTAAAGGAATTTATTTTTAAATTAAATGATTTGTTAAATTAAATCATTGGTCAAAATTAAAACTATTAAACGATAATTAATTTGTTAGATCAATTCGAATATTAATAAAACCTTATAATGTTTGTTACAAGGTCCAAAACCGGGAAGAAAATAGTCGAGATCGAAATGGGTTGCAAACAAAAGTTATAGGTGAGTTAATCTCACTCATTTGGATTACCATTTAAATTTAAATAGTTAAATTTAAATTATTAGTTGAATGATTGAATTGATTGGTTGTGATATTATATATATATGTATATATATATATATATATATATATTGGAGTGATTGGTTCCCGCATTATATAGCGGATGAGACCCTATGCCCCCCGCATAATAGTGGATGACCATATATACCGCGATATTACACCTCGAAGTAGCATTGGTATTTTTATGTTGTGCTAACATCTGTAGATGCAAGGAAACAAGTTGGATGGATTCAACTGGATTCCTCACATTATTGAAATTTGTTTTCATAATATTGTGATATGACTGATTGAGTACCTATGACTGATTTGATCGGGGTTTGGAATAGTGAATGCTATGGTCTGACGGAATATATATATAATTTGGGTATATTGGGATATCAAAAATATAAAGAATGGATTTTAAAGAAAAATAGAAGAGGGAATTCTAAGTAAAATAAATATAGCGAAACTGGATAAATTTAAGAATGAAATTGGAAAGGAAAAAAGTTGATTATTAAATTCTAGTAAATAAATTTCGAATATGGGAAAAGAGATTTTGGAATAAATGGAAAAAATAAATTTTAAGAATTTAGGTGGCATTGTTAAAAAAATAAAGAATTTATTTTTAAATGCGGGATTTAAGTAGTTTGGGAAGAAATAATAGGAAAATTTTGAAATATAGTATGAAATAGATATTTTCCATTTAAATCATAATCTAAAATTAATGGGTTTGAAATAAATTTGGGTAAGTAAAGGAATTTATTTTAATATGGATTAAATTTTGAAAATCGATTTAGTTTTGAAACTGTGTTTTAAAAGGAGGACGAGACCACGAAATTTATAAACTAGGTTTATAAAGTAAATTAAGATATCAGTGGATATTTGGAAGTATAATTTCATGGTGGGAATTTATAAAGGAATGTAATTTGTTTTAAAAATAAATAGTGGTTTTATTTTAAAGATGGAAAGGAAAACTTACGCGATTTAGACGTAAATTAAACTGGAAATAAATCAAGAAGGATTTATAAATGATTAGACGGTTATATTGGAATGGAAAGTGAAATTTGTTGAAAAGCTAAGTGTATTTCCAAAGAAATTTTTTTAAGTATAAATTAGAAGTTTTTAAATGTTTTAAAGAAGAATATTTCCTTTTGAGAAGTTTATTATTTAAATTGTTTTAAGATTTTAAAGTAAATATCTATTAATTTAGTTATAGTAGTAATTATTTTAAAGGTTAAACTAGTATTATGATTTAAAAGATAGTTACTAAATATTTATACTTTATATAAATAACTTTTATTTTAAAGGTAGTTTTGGACAAGTTTTACATGAAAATTTTTATGGAATTTCATAATTATTATTTTGAACAAATTCTTTAAGTAGTTTTTATTTTAAATATTTTGAAGTATATATCTTTGATAAAGTGATTTAAATTATTTAAATCTAATTTATTAGGACTTGGTGCTTTTCAGTAGAAATAAAAAAATTGTTTGGATGATTGTGTGATTGGATAGTTAAATAACTGACTATCAATATTGGCCAATGCACTGATCATTTCGAAGAGACCGGGATCAGAATTAATTTTTCAAAAACCACTTCGATCCGGTTTGAACATTTTCATGAGGAAGACAAGAGCATGGAGTCGAAGATGGAGCAGTGAAGTGCAAGGGCTAATCGCTACTAATCCTGAGGGTGATTCCAAAATGGATGTAGTAGGAGTAGTGCCTTCGGTTCCGTTCTGACCGAGAATGGATTTGTATGGACGAATGCTATCAGAACATCGTCAAGGGGACGATGAGCATTCTAAGTGAGATGTATTCTAAAAAGGTAACACACAACCTCGAACCTCATCAACCGCGAATGGCTAAAACAGGGGAGGTGCAGCAAGGTGAAGTGGCTAACAACCAATTAGGGTAAGGTCGTCCCTTTCTAGATGTCCCTTTTTTCGGCTGTGTAGGCGATTGCTGATCCAAACCGCGTGGTGATCTTATTCGGACTATCTAGTAAGGGGAAGCTTTGGTCTTGTGTTGTAGGAGATCAGGGGGGATCCTCGGTACTCTGATCTAAACCAGGTACTATGATGGGAGATACCCCAGTAGCCCTGCCATTGTGTGGAATCCAATCTCAAATAAGCGCCTGTACGGTTTTGATTGTGTCCAACTATTGCTGAAACGTGAGATGCAATCATTTCAGCTTGATTCTATTTTACTTTTTCTAGACACTATTATAATATTAGACGAATTTGATAAAAATATTTTGGTTATTGTAAGTTAAGAACCCGGCATGTTTATTTGTGGCGTGGTTTTATGAGATACCTTTGATTTCAAAGGATTTTGAAAACTTTAATAATCCAATTGGGTGTGTTTTCCCATGCTGGTATTCCAGACTGACTCGAGTATTATTTTGCTATAATGCTCGGGTCAGACCGAGTATTATAGATACATGAAAGGATGTTGTGGAGCTCAGGAGATGAGCTAGATGATGAGACGTATCACACGTATTTGATGTACTATCTGTTGTGTATGGTTTGCTGCACAATCGGTTTCTCTGTAGACAAATTATCATAACTGTCCGGTGTCGTGTTTTGTTTGGTATTGTGCTCTGATGATATAATATATAATAAAAATCCAGTTTCTTTGTATAAAAACATGTTGATATCTATCATATATTATTCTGCTGCGTTTGTGAGATTCTGATTTTGTTTTCTATTTCTTCTTCTACCTCCTTCTTCTTTCCCTTATGGACTGGTTTTTCGGCATTCGATTGTTTGACATTTAATATAGTGAACATATTGATTTTGATTTTCAAGCATCGAAAAGTCGGGTCGTGACAATATATTTAAAATCAAAGTATATGTATACACTATATTTTGAAATCAATACTTAGAAATAATATGTTTCGTAAAATCGAATGCACTCTTCTATATATAAAACTGTAAATAAAATATATAAAACAAATGAAACCAAAATAAACAGTATATCTATATATATTATATGTATATAAAATTTTCTTTCTTTTGTAAAACATGGAGAAGGCATGCCTTTGGTGAAGTAGTGGGCTTACTTCGGGTTCAAGGATGCGGGGAAGAAGATGGTGGTGGATGTTGCACTGCTGGGTGGTGCCTTATGGTGAAGACGGAGGTGTTGCTCTGGCGATGGAATGAAACGGCCTGGAAGGAAAGGCCATAGAGGGTGATGAGGCTCGGAGGGTTATTGCAGGCTGACTGGCAAGGGGATGGAGGGTTAGTGCGGTCGATGGCATGCTCCGCAGTAGGGTGCTTGTTGTCAGATGGGTTCGGTGAAGGCTGTGGGGTGGTCTAAGGAGCAGAGATGCAGTGGGGGAGCGAAGGATAAGGGGCTGTAGTGTAGTAGGTATGGGCTAAGCTGCTGATGAAGTAGGGATGGGCTGTGTAGAGCGAAGTGAATGCAAGTGGGTGGTGCGGCTGTGTGAGAAACAAGGAGGGTAGAGGTTGATTAAGGGGAAAACATGGCAAGTGGGGCGGAGATGGATGGTGCTTGTGTGCTCGAGCTGTAGGGGAGGGAGAGTGGAAGTAGAGGTGGTGGGCAGTTGTGGGCAGACATGAGATTGATGGTCACGGTTGAAAAAATGGGTGAAGGTTGGTGAGTCATATCAGAGATGTGGGAAAGGAAAACAACATCATTTCAGCCATGAAGAAATGGCAAGGGAGACGAGCAGCTCTCTGGAAGATAAACAATGCAACCCCATATATTATTTAATTATATATATATATATATATATATATATATATATATATATATATATATAGTAAAACACAGAACGCAAAATTAGGTGGAAGAGAAAATGAATGGCCCCCAACCAGAAATAAATATTAAACCTAAGAATGGTAAAAGCCAAAATATTAATTTCTAGGAATATTAATAGTTATGGCTGTTTGAATTCTCAAGAAAGACAATTGAATAAACACGGGAACCCAAAAGCTCAAATAACCCAAATGCGGAACTGGTATGGCTAATCATTTTATTGATTTCACCGTGTACCAGATGCCGAAATGCAAAAATGAATATACTGCATAGATCAGTACGATGAGACGAACAGAATGGTACACAGATATCAACGATACAATCATCCTATCAAAAGTCGATATTCGCTGCCTAACTGCTGCTAGTTCGTGGAAAATAAGATAAACAGAGCTAGAGTAGTCCAAATTTAACGAAATGAATTATGACATCTCACTCAGAAAATGATTTACGAATTTATTGCATAAAAAATATTCAGATTTTGAAAATATTTTATTTCCATCAACTGATTTAAAAATTGAAACTGAAAATTACACAACAGAACTGACTTTCATATTTTTGCCAATAAAAATTTATCATTTTCTATTTTATAATAGACATAGACCAAATATAAAATTTTCATTGCTAAATTTAGTTATTTAATTTTCATGAAAAATTCAGTTAATTATGTTAATAAAACCCGTTAAAATATCCGGGTAGTTACACTCTCCCCTACTCAAAACTTTTCGTCCCAAAAAAGGAACGAGGTAGGAGAATGGAAGCCCCAGAAAGATCCATTTGAAATATATAGTATTAGATGCAACAGTTAATTTAAAACCATTTAAATTTTATTTATTTTAAAATTGATTAATATTCAGCAAATTTAGTTTCAATCCATTTTATTCAGCCAATAACTATTCATTTTATTCATATTGTGTTGATTATGATTCAATGTATTTCAATCAATAGATTTGATTTCAATTTATTAGCATTTGTTACAAAATTTTCTTTCAAAACAAAATTTATTTTATTTAACTTACTTATTTAGTCAATTCGACCTCACTCATCTTCTGTTAAGCTGATTCCCCTTAAAATTAAGTTTCAACTATTCTTTAGCTCATATTTATTTACTCAAATATCATTTCTCTTTTATTATTCAATTTATTTCACTTAACATTCTTATAACATAAATTAAACATTCATTATAACAACTAATTTTTTTATTTATAAACTTCTTTAACAAAATTGAGTTTTTGGACATCTTTTTACTTATATTTTTATGTTGTATGCTATTCAATTACATATTCTCATTATATTTAAACATTTCCAAATAAGTTTATTTGAAGTTTTCAAATGTAATTGAACCCATTTATTAGTTAATTCTTTTCTTGCATAACCTTCAATTACATTCACATAAACATTTTCAACTTTTAAAATATTTTAGGTAAGTAATATATATTTTAAAATGCAATTGAGTATTAAACAAATTAAATTTATCCTAGTTCCAATTCATTTCAATTCCATTTCTTACTTTAGATACTCTAATTATTTTAAAAAATTGCTTCATTTCAATAATTGAAAACCATCACTTAACAGAAACTTAAGAGTTAAATTTCTAGTTTTACTTTTAACCAAATTTGAAATAAATATATACGTATATACATGTTTTGTAATGATCTCGTTTTTAAGCCCAATTAAATTCAGTAATTAATATGATTTTTGGGATTAAATTATGGATTATTTTATTTTTTTCCAAAATAAATTAAGACAAGTGTTGACAGATTGTAAATAGGATTTGATTTGAAATTCAAAAATAAATATCTTATAAATGAATTTGAATTTGAAAACTCTATAATTTAAAACTAATAAAAATTAGTTTTCTAAGTATAATATATATATGTTTTGGAAGTTATATTTTGAATTTAATATAATAAATTTTCAAAAGCTATTTAAAGGGTTAAATTCTAATATATATATATATATATATATATATATGCTTTTTATAACATCCCACCTTTTCGTACGCTTCAAATCGACATACGTGCCACTTCAAATCATACGGAATGGCGGATTGTTATGGGGTAAATTAGAAAAACAAGAAAGAAACAAAAGAAAATAGAATCTCACAGCGGAAGGATAAAATATAATAATCAAATATACAGTTTATAAAGCTGTTTTACAAAATATACAATTATACTTACAACCTTTATCAGAGTTACACATACCAATAACAATGCAGCGGAACAGTATGAGTATAGTGGACTAATAATAATAATAGTAATAGAAATCTCCGTCTTCGTCCTCCAGAGCTAAAGTCTTCGATCCTGAAACGCTCGGACAGACCCGAGCGAATTGGAAAGACACACTCGAGTCAGAACTAAAAGATCTTATGTAAGTTAAATTAACAAAAATAAATATGAGTGCACTAACTCAAGAGATGCTCGGGATTTACATCTCCTAAGGATCCGTTAAACTATTTACTATGTAGTATATTCCGCTATTATAATAGTGTCTAATTGTAAAATAAACTTACTTTTAAATAGCGTTAAGGCTTTACATTTTCCATCTTAACACGTAAAATTCCAATAGTCTATACAGTATCGTAATATCTCCTAATCGGGAGGCCACCAGAGGATACTCCATAGGTACGACACTAATAGAAACTCGTAGAAAGCGCGCTAGGGTAGGTGACACGGCACATCTAGGCAATGCCAAGGTAGATATACCAATTACGCATCCGGGCAGGTGGTAACGCGTAGCCACAGCTACCGCCCACCTCGGACAAACTCTCCCCTAAAATCAAAGAAATCAAAAGTGGCCACCGAATCAATCCAAAGTCAAAGTATAATATCGAAGAGGAGTATCCAATAAAGGGCGCTAACCCCCTTGGCCCGAGAATCGCTTCTGTTTTAGCCAACTTATGCCAACTCACGGGAGTCGGGTCCACGTATTTACCTCAAAGGAAACGCCGCCACCATCCTACTTCATTCTGGAATCTCCACCACGTACACGGTTGTTAAAGTGGTTTTGGGGGTTGGCAGAGAGTATGACAACTTCCGATCCCGGTCTCTTCAATAACCAATCCTTATTATAACACCGCGGTTATTTCAAAGTAATTTATACTTTAAAACCAGAATATAATATCTCTTTCAAACCATATAAATACGATATCATTTATATTTTAAAACCCAAATCAATATGATATCATTTTTATTTTATAAATATCTCTTTCCCAAAATCATAATATTTTTCAAATATATATACCTTGAAACCATAGCTTTGAAGCATAACTTTTAATACTTAATGGCTCAAATACTATATTACTTTATACAATAAACAGCTTCTTCAAATTTCACAATAAATTTCCAATATCAATTTGAACCTCCAAATAGACCATTTTAATTCCCATATATTTCAAAGCTTAAATATTATTTATTTCAAAACTTTATAGTTCATATACTTCAATCTTTAAATATTCCATTATTTCAAAAAAAGATTCTTTGATAATTTAATATATATCAAATCCATATTCTTATTATTTAAATTTGAAATATTTACTTGATAAAACGAATATTAATTAAGTAAAACCCTTAAATGTCAATAACAGGATATTCTTTTAATTAAATTAACTCGATAGTATTCTTTAAATAAATTTGATATTCGTTTAAATCCTGAAATCAAAAATCAAGTTATAAGATCATACCCTTTAAATCTTAATTTATTTACATTTCAAAACAAATTTTTCGAGGAAAATTCTTAAATACTTTAATTCAAATCATATTCACATTTATCTTCAACCTTACTTTTATTTGAGTTATTATAAACTCTATATACAATAGAATTTCAAATATATTCTTAGCCATATTATATAAACGAAATAAACTTCATTATTCAGCTTATTTTAAGATCCGAAACAAATTTATACCTAGCTAAATTCAAAATTTTTTACTATATATATATCAAAATTTAATATTTATTAAACCGTATTCTTTCCATAACCATAAAAATCATTTCAACAATAATTATATATATATATACCGCGGTGCCTGTATATAATTCTCTATCCTATGGTCAAGTGATACGGATATTTATCATTTCAATCCACAATTTAAAAATAAAAAATGAGGTTGTATATCATCTCAGACCGCAATCCCGAATGAAATGAAAATGAATATTAACTTGTAGTTTATACAATATAAATACAGCATCCATTCATCCATCATATCAATCATCAAACATTTTATCATCCAATTCAAACAATCACATCAATAAATAATAGTTAATTACTAACATTTAATTTTTCAATAATGAATTAAATAACTGTTTAACTGTATTTTATATGAAATAATAAATAAATCTAACTAGTAGTTTATATGCAATAATAAATTTAACTAAAATTTTAACTAGCGGTTTATATGCAAAAATGAATTAAATAACAAGTAAATTATATGAATGCAAATTAATTGAGATAATGATGAAATATATTCCAAACAGCTATAAATAAATTTCTAAACACATCATAAATTAATTTAACAAACATAAGAAATTTTAGAAATTGTGAGTGGGTTAAAACAGTCACCTTTCAGATTTAAATTGAATTTAAATCCAATTTAAACCCAAAAATTCGACCATCTTAGAATTCATCCAAACCAGCGCCATAATGTCCAGAATTTTATTATGATCCTAACAAAAAAATCGTGCATGGAACGGAGTTCGTATGAGAAAGATATTCAAAATAAAGTATTTGAAACGAAAATTTAATTAAAAACCAAAAATAAACAAAAATAATTATACGTACACGTCATACTGCTCTGGTTTCCACGTGTACAGGCAATCTCGTTCATAAATACGAACCCTAACAGAACTCGGTCGCCACCCTTCAATCAATTAAATGCACCGCCTCGATCGATTTGATTCAGATCCATGGTCATCATTGCACTCAGCAGGACGAGCCGCCCCTAGTCCCAACGCGCCGCCACCTCTGGCACCCTATATATCGACCGCCGCCGTGAGTTATATGATCAATTCGAGGCAAATTCTGGTGCCCATATCAGGAACTAACCGTATGGATCGAACCCCTTGCTCCCCTTATGTAACAACCCGGGATTTCGTAATTTTTTATTATCGTCATTAGACGATTAATGATGACAGCTAATTGCTGTTTGTTGTTGAAGATTTTAAACCGGGTTGAAATTCGTTAAAAATTGGTTAAGTGTTGTTAAGCTTTGAAACTGTGAATCTCGGCCCAATTACTTTTGAATGCCGTTCCCTTTTTATTGCAATTCCACCCGTCCCCCTTTTTCATTCTCGTTCATTCGAAAAACAAAACCCTAAAACTAAACGTACGAAGGAGGAAAAAAAATGGCGGCCTCAAATTCCTTCGTTCGTCCTTGTTTGAACCAAAAAATTTAGGGCTTTGGCTTGGTTGCTTCGAGTTGATTGAATTCGTCTTCCCTCGTTGCTCACTGCGGCTGCTTAAATCCATTCGTGGCAAAGGTGAGTAATTTGTATTACTCACATCTTATTCAAACTGTTCGAATTCGTTTGCTTGTTTGTTTTCATGGCCTTTGGCTTCAACTTGATTTTGATTGATGTTGATTCGGCTTCGATTTGAATTTTGTTCGTTGTTGATACTTTCTGCCTGGAGTTGATTTTGGGGCTGTTGATTTTTATTATGCCTTGAAGTTGTTCGAACTTACATTCTTCTTGCGGCTTGATGGTTATATCCACTTGCTGTTATTGGCCTTCATGTGCCCTTGACTTTTGCCATGCTATTCACTGATTTAGTTTGAGCTTGCATTTGTTAGTGATGTCGTACTTCACTATTGTCTGGTCTTTTCTAACTTTGTTCTCTTGTTCGATCACCTGCCATGTTTTGTTCATAAGTGATATTTTCTTTTATGTCTACTTGTATATGTCATACAGTTTGCACTAGTTCCCTGTCGTGCTCATAAGTGATATATTTCATCAATGCTTGCTGCCTTGACCATTTGAGACAGCTTGCCTACCTATTTCATGTAGTCTTTAACTTCACTGACCACTTTTGTACTATGCAGTCGTGTGAAGTTGTGTTCCTCGATGTTGCACTTTGATGTTGTTTATGTTGATATCTTGTTTGCTTTGTCTTTGTACTTACTAAATATGCTGACATTGATCATCTATTTGATAGCATGTTTTCGGTGATGATATTGATATACTTGCTGGGGTTGCTGTACTTGATTGCATATGCATTCATGTAGAATATATGTGTTATCACCTTGTCCATCTCTTTCTAGAGTAGGTTCTGCATTGTTCCATTATATTCATGTATGTTGTCACTCTTGATGATCTGATTACTTGTAGCTTTTGTAGCTGTGCACTTCATTGCATGTTCATGAGTTCACTCGAGACTTTGGTGCTGTAGTTGTATGCATTTGCCACTGTATGTCTGTACTTGAGTCTCTTGACTTTACTTCCTTGTTGTTGCATTTGTACATGCATTCATTCTGTTTTTGAGTCACTTTAACCTGTGCATTCATGAACTTGAAGTTACTTGAACTTATTTGTTCACTTATGACCAGTTGCATTGTGTAGTTGACACTGTCTTGTGCTTGTAGACTAGCTTGTTGCATTCCAGTGCATACTCTAGTCTGCACATTCACCTGTGCTTGTATGCTGTTTGTTTGTCACCTCTGTACTGTGTATTCATGTTGAAACTGGACCATTTACTTTCTTTGATCTTTGATCCATTGTAGCATTTTTAGTTACACTGACACTTGAACTTGTAGTCTTTATGCACTTTTCTGGTTTATGTGCACATGCTTACTTGATCCTGTAGTGTTGTACTTGTGCACTGTTGTGTCTGCACTTGTATCTCTTGTGCACTTTGACTCTCTTGTGCCTTTTTGAACTAGTGCACTTGACCATGTGCCTGTAGTCTTCATATATGTGCATGTTGTTTTGGAGTATTCATGTAACATTAGCTTGACCTCTGCATTTGGTTAATGATTTTGGCCATATCTCTGTTGCTGTCACCTTATTCCTCTGTGTCTTCATGTTAGTACCACTGCCTTTATTTGTTTGTTAGCACTATTTCATCATGTCACTGCCATGTGCATTTAGATTGATTTTCGAATTACACTTGAGTTGAATCCGATGACTCGGTTTTGATCTTGTGTTTGTTTGTGAATATTCATTGGGTACATCGTCACTGTAGTGGCAAGGCAGTGCACGCAAGCGTGAACTGCAGCCACACGATATTCATTGGGTACATCGTCACTGTAGTGGCAAGGCAGTGCACGCAAGCGTGAACCGCAGCCACACAGTATGGCTTTTATGATATTCTATCTTGTTTTGATTATTTGATCTTTTGCATATTCCATATGCTGTAGTGACGAGGCAGTGCACGCGTGCGTGTACTGCAGCCCTACACTAATTAATATTTTAATTGATATTTCAATCGTTTGAACTGTTTTGTTTATTCAATTCAATATTCTGAATTGTATTCTGATTTGGTTTAATTTTCTGATTTGTTGTTTAACACTGTTACGTGTTATATTTATCGTTATCCGATTTCTCTATTTAAGGATCGGATAGACGAGATTTATTGTGACTGTCGTCTATTCATTATTTAATTATTATTGCTTCTGTGCACTAATAACTGAGTTTGAATTAGACTGACCCGTGTATTATTTTCTTTTGAATGTAATACTCGTGTCAGACCGAGTATTTACAGGTTGTAGATTTTTAGCTTTGGGTTGCTGCTGGAGCTATGAAGTCTTTTCATATCTTTTGGAGTAGTCGTCGTCATGTTTAGTAGCCAGTATACTTGTATAAGATGTTGTAAATACATGTATATTATTCACGATAATGTACTTGTATATGTAACTTCTAGAGTCGACAGTTGTAGTTGTATCATATGTACTGTATCACATGTATTGTAGCTGACATCGGTTATTATATATATGAGACTTTTGTTTTATTTGTGTTCCGCATTTATATTATCTGTTTTATTATTATATCTATTGTCCTAAACTATTATGAACCATCGTAGATCGTTTTATACTGGAATTGGGTATGTCGATGGGAGTAAATAAATAAGAGATGAAAAATTAAAAATATATAGCACTCCTATCGAAATAACCAATACTAGTGTAAGGCCTAACTACGGATGGCCGCTCCTATCCAGCCTTATTCTTCGTGATAACAGACAGTATTTCTTTTAATACTCTTTGTTATTGCGAGCATAGAGGTGGGGTGTAACGACCCAGAATTTTATTTAATTAAAATTTGAATATTTAATTAATTTTAAATAATTAATAAGTGAATTTATAAGTCGAATAAATTTTTATTTGAATTATTGAATTTAATTGGATTTTTAAATCGATAATTTAATATGTGAAATTATGGAAATAATTGAAAATAGAGTTAAATATGATTGAAAATGATTTGTAAAATTTTATTTTATCATATGGAAGTTAGAACGATATTTTAGAACTTTTAAAATCGAATTAAAAGTTAATTTGTGAAAATTGAATATTTTAATATTAAAATCGACTAGTGAAATAGTCAATTTTTGAACAGTCTCAGAATTGAACGAAACTAGTTCCATTGGATCCGTAATAGTTAGTTATTACCGGATTTCAATTTTCGTGTCAATCGGAGCTATCGTTTGATCGTGGCAGCTCGAAACGCATCGATTTATTTTTAATTTTAATTTGGCGAGTTAAAATAGCCATTTTTCAAAAAGTCTCGGATTTCGACGAAACCAGTTTCATCGGATCCGTAATGTGATATTATTGTAAGGTTACAAATTTCGGGTCAATTGGATTTACCGTTTGTCCGGTACAAATTAAAACGCCTAGAAATCGATTTAAATCGGTTTAATTTAAATTGAACGTTTATAGCCATAACTCGCACAGATGTCTGAATTAGCTTTCGAAACCTGTCCCATTGTGTCCGGAACGTGGGGTAAACCCTAGAAACGCTGGTTACGGCGCGTAAATCGGAGTTCGGAATTTCCGGGATGAATAGTGTCGATCGATTTTCTTATAAATAGCCCACCCTTCATAAATTAAATAAAAAAAAACACTAAACCCTAGTTTTCTAAACCTAGCCGCCTCTTTTATGATGGATGGCCAGAAAACACCCAATTTCATTCCTTAATCTCTCCAAATCCATTCACAATCAAGCGAAGTGATCAACTACAAAGATGAAGAGCAAGGCGAGAGCTTTCGATCTATACGGTGATGATGGAGTTTGGAGCATCAGAGGAGGAGCAAAGTGGGGCCGTTCATGGCCAGTTGCGCACGCAACATGAGGAGGAGGAGGGGGCCGAGCTCAGGGTGCTTGGGACCGAACCTAGAGGGAGTTAGGGGCTACGCAATGCAACTACCTGATCGAGCTAGAAGTCGTTGTGGTGATCGAATTTATTAACCCTAGTTTTGTGTTTGGGTTCTTTTGTGGTGCGGCCTGTACGTTAAAGAGAAGAGGAAGGAGAAGATAGGGGGGACGGCCAGATAAGATGCAAGAAGAAATGAACGGTTATGATGAGAAAATGGTGAAAATTTAAATAAATGTTGTAATTTATATGCTTTATAAAAATCGTGTAACTTCAAAAATTCATATCTTTTACATACGAGGTCGAAAACGCGCGAAACCAGTTGCGTTGGAATCGTATGGACGAGCACTACGCGATGAAATTGGATTGGAGTCGTTTGGAACTAGTGAAAATTTCATGTAAAATTAAACGTCCGTTTAATTTTATTCGAAATAAATCGCTAAAACGAATTTAAAACCAAGGTGAGAACTTCTCACTCAATCGAATCAGTTTCGATTTTATTTTAAATAGTTAGATTTAAAATATTTGAATGCATGTTTGAATGATGATTGATATCTATTGATTGTTAAAATAGACATTATACGCCGTTAGTAAGCGGATGTTATTTATTAAAAACATATACCGCGAATATTTCATAAACAGTGAAATTGGTATTATACATAATAGCAATATATATATATTGGCATATGTATATATTGGAGTTATTGATTTCCCGCATTTTTTTGTTTAGCGGATGAGACCCTATTGCGCCGTTATTAAGCGGATAATATTATTAAATCCCATATACCGCGATAATTTCGTACTGGAGCGAAATTGGTATTGTGCTAATGTTTGTGATGCAGGAAAACAGGTTGGAGGGATCCAACTGGATTCCTCAACAGTTTTTATTAGATTTCAGATATTTTGATATTTGATGGACTATCATATACGATATATGATGTCGTTGTTATCGTGATTGACTATTTGGTATGTAGCATCATTGGACCAAATTTTGGAACTTTAAAATGATTTTTAAAGTGATTTTTGAAAATATACTATATGTTTGGAATTTGATCTATTTTAAATAAATAAACGTTATAATTTTTAAAGTTATAGAAATTATGATTTTTGAGAAAAATAGTTAAAAACTGATTTTTGAGAATATGATGCTAATGATTTTATAAAATAGTAAAATTTGGATTTTTGGATTTATTGTGAAAAGTTTAAATATAGGATTTATAAAATTTAATTATTTTATGAATCAAAATGGTGAAATAATAAAGGAGATTAAAGACGTTTTAAAAGAATAATATAAATTGATTTATATTAAGAGATTTATAAATGGATATTTATAAATTGAAATATGGACATTATAAAATGAGTTTTTATAAGTGTTTGAAATGAAGTGAAAATGAATTTTGTAAATGAATGGAATTTATAAAATTATAAATGGTGAAGTTATAAATGAAATTTATAAATAGTAAGATTTATAGATTTTGTGAAATTATTAAAGAATATATTTGGATGAATAATTGAATCTTATAAGTTATAAGATTTATAATTATGAAGTTCAAAGGAACGATTTTGCGAACGAATAAATTATAAGTATTTCACTTATAATATGAACCTTTGTTTTATAATTGAGTTATAAATCGAATAGGTTAATAAAGGAACTTATAAAAGGAAGTTGTTATAAAATAATTAGAAATGGAATTTATAAACGTTGTTTTATAAATTCGCAAATGACATATTTTGATAAGTAGATTTTTGAAACCTATTAATGGAGTTATATTCACATTTTTGACTGTGAATAATCCTTTGAAATAAAATGAATAGAAATGATGAAAGTTGTTAACGTAGTATATTCACGTTTTTGAATAGTGAATAATATGTTAAAGAAATTGTTTTGAATGTGATATTTGAAATAGAATTAAAACGATCTAACGATGTTTTAAATTGTGTTGAGATTCGAAACCATAGATTTCGACATTTATTGTTGAAATAGACGTTTTCGAGAAATAGAAGGAAGTGGTGGACTATAACACTGTTGTTATCGTAAATGATTTCCGAAAGGAAATGTTTTGTATAGTATTGGGATTTATATATCTATCTTAAAATTCGAATCCCTATACTAGTGATTTTGGGACGTCGTAACGATGTTTTACGCAACATTCGTTTTGGCCCAAATAAATATGTTTAAGAGAATGATTTCCTTAAAGAATGAAATATATACTTAATTTCGATTCAGGTATATTGAATATTTTCCAAGTGTTGAAAATAAAATTTGTGAATTACTTATTAAATAAGTATGGAAATGTTTTCCAATATAAGGTGAATATTAGAGAATTTATCTTTTTGAAGATAAATTGAAATGAATAATTGAAATCGAATATCCATAGATATTTTGAAATATAAATTCACTATGGAATTTATAAAAGAAAGTGGAATTTGATTAAAAATAAATATTGATTTATTTTTGAAGTTTTGAAATTATATATCTAGTGAAGATATTTTGGAAAATAAATAATTTGGAAAATTATTTGGAATCTGGTGATGTGTGCATATCCATTGATAGTTCAATAGCCGACTATCAATATTTCCCTTTGAATGGGTATTTGATGTGATTTGTTTGAATGTGAATGCTATACTTATTTTTGAATAAGCGCTCACTATTCGGGTTAACCGGGAAAGGACCATGGGGTCGTATAACCCATTCCGAATATGTGATACGTCGTTGTGAATTGCATTTGAAGATCGGTGTTGAAGACCCGGTATTTGTGAGAGCGATAGGATGACCTGTCGATTGTCTCTGCACTGAGTTGCAACGGTATAGAGACTCCCTAAGTGATGGGAAATCCGATCAGGATTGTGAATATCCGGATTGCAAGGACTTCTTTGTAAGTGCCTTCGGTTTTGTTCGATCCCGGAACAGACTTGTATGGATTGTATGTCTGACATTACAAATTGAGATGTAAAGCCGATTTCTTTCAAATATATTTCTGTTAGTGGCGGAGAATTTATTCTTTTAGCTTAACACCCTTCTCTGAGACGTACGAGCTTAGAGGTTATGTAGTTGAATGTTATCAGCGATATATTCCCAATTTGGTAATGTGACATGCTGAGTGTTGCTGTGAAATGATCATTGTGTTGATTATTTGTGATAGGATCATTTATTTGATCGTCTATCCTGGTGATCATTTCTATGATCATTTGTTGACCCAAAGCATGGCTTTTGTATAAAGTATGTTTTTATGGACGTGACTTCGTCGAGCCTCACACCCCGTGAATGGTCAAAACAGGAAAGAAGCAGCAAGGTTATGAGGGGTAGCGCCCTTTAGGATGTGTGCATTTCCTTCTGGAAAAGGGTGGTATCATGGTATGGAGCCCAGATGCTTACTCATGTTGAAAACACTTTATGATTGTGTGAATTGATTGCGAGCGCTCGGTGAAAAGGTCCCAAAGGACCGGGGGATGGCATATTCGGTCAGTTGTTACTCAGTTAGGGGTAACTCGGCCTTGTGTTGGTAGAGATCCGGTTTGGTTCTCGGGGATGTCCATCCAGAGGCATTCTCATGTGGCAATGGGAAGTTCCTTGGCCTGATCATTCGTTGGAAATCCAAAGAAACAATACGATCTTGTACGGTATTAGTTGTAGAACCTATCATTCACTTATGGTGGCGCCCTACTGTTTGGATGGTAGCTATAGTAGGCATACGATAATGGTCGTATGTTGGCTAAGATTTATATTCTACTTTCGAAATGAATTTTTCTCTACCCTATGCACTAATAAAAATATAAAATGTTCTTTTAAATGCGTATCAAGCATCTTTGACTATCATAAGGAGAAATCTCCTCCGATTCTGCGTTTGCATTGTGTGTGTGTGCGGGAGGCCTTATGGTAGTCTCATTTTTAAAAGCATTGCGAATTGATTTAAAAATATTCCTCTATTTTGATTTTAAAGATAAATAAACTGTTTTGAGTTCTCACACCAGTCACATGACTGACTTGGAGTTTATTGTTTTCCTTCCTAAACTCTGGGTGCCCAACAATTTTCACACGGGCAGTCAAGAGTTAAGGTTTATCAGGATATTCTGGAGTTGCTGGAGGCAAGCTGGATTGCATGGCGTATTACTAGTTTATATAGTATTTCTTTTTCCGCTGCATTGTCTGTTGTTGTACACTCTGATGATGATATGATGTAAAGTATAAAATGTAATAACTGATATAGTTCTTTGTTTAAAGATTATTCATTTTTTATTATATGTTGTTCCGCTGCGAATTGTGAGATTCTGATGTTGTTCTGTTGTTTTCTGTTCCGTTCTATGTTCTCTATTCTCTTTTTCTTCTATTTAAAAAAAATTTCTATCTTCTTTTTCCTCTGTTACTTGTTTTTTTTTCTATTCTCTTTTCTCTTTATCTTCTACCTTCTTTTCTCTTCTCTTTTCTTAAATTCTCTTTCTTAAACCCTCAGTGGTCGGTTTTCCGTCGTTCGATTACTCGGCAGTCGATAAAGTGATTATCGATGTTGAATTTTCGGAAGACGAAGGATCGGGTCCTGACAATGTGGTATCAGAGCTTATGGTTAAGCGACAACCATGGTTCTGTTGGGTATTACTCATTATAGATAGAGTCAGCAGTACTCTAGAATGAGTTTGAGTGTAATAATAGCTATGAGAGCGTATTTGTTAGTGAATTTATAAAATTGTTTTATATTGTGATGATTGGTTTGTTGAGTGGCATATGAACTTTCGTCAGCGTGGTCCGCAAGACTATGCCGAAGGGGTTTCTAAACACTTGAATAGAACAATTCGGCACAATATTGATTTTAAATTGGGTAAATGAAATAATTTTACCTTGAGTATATTTTATATATAAAGGAATAATTTTTCAGAAATTATTAAAGTATATAAGTGGATTGTTTAGATGTTTGAATAATCTAAATAAAAGATAATTGTATAAACAAAAGAATTATAAGTATGAATTATAATTAAAGTGATTTACAATTGTGAAATAATTATATATATGAGAAGTGAAACTATACGAATATATTAATGAATATGAATTGTAAATAAAAATGAATTTAAAGTTAAATAGAATATAACTTAGGAGATGTTGAATGAAGTTGATATTGGAATCAAAGTAAATTAATAAAGTTAAGTGATAAATATGAACTTAAGTTATGTAAATGAAATTTAACTTTAGTAATTGAATTGAATGAATGGATTAAATGTTCAACAAATGAATGTAAATTAAGTTGAGATGGAATAATGGATATAAGTGTTAATTCATTAAAATCTAATGTTATTGGAAATTGAATAATTGAATGAAAATCAATTTAATTTAAACCAATTGAAAGTGATGGTGATAAACCAAAATGAATGTAAGATAAGCAAAGGAATTTGGTTGTAATTAATATACATTGGTTGTTATATGATTGTTAGTTGATTGTATATAATTCATTAAGAGTTAATGAAATTGGAAGCTGAAGTAATTGAAATTCAATTGGAAGTTAAGTGAATCTTGAATAGAATTGAATTTGATTTGGAAGTGAACCAACTTGAATATGGATTAGTGAATATAAACTAATTGAAAATGAATGTTAGTAAAATCCAATGTAAATGAATCAAAGCTGATTAAATTGAAAAAAACCATTTCATTGAATATTAATGAGAATATGAATGAATATTTATTGGTTATGAATGCTAGTTGGATGATAGTTGGTTGATGGTTGAATATATTGCTTTTACTACATTTGCTATGTTGGCATATATAGTTGTTATGTTGCTATATGTTGTATATCGATACTATTTGTCAACATACATGTTTCTCATGTTGTTAGTTGAGTGTTTAGTAGGTGCGGATCGCGTTTGCTTCGCATTTGGAGCTCGCTTTCGCGCTATATTAGCCGTATATGCTTGCTAATAAAATATAAGGTACATATCTCGGATTACATACTGTACTTTTATACTTTTTTCCCTTCGGGATGCCTCATTACTTGATGAGATGTATATTTGTGATATATATACTGTCATTTTTTTTTCGGATCGAGCCGCGCAAAGGAGACTATGGCGAATTTTTCCGAAAATTTAAGGCGTTAGAAAAAATTTGAGAAAAATTGGAAAGTTTTGAAAACTTTAACTTTGATTTGGAATTGAAAGTTAAACAATAGTAGTTATTTTTGAAAAGATAACTAAGTATGATTTGAAAACTTAGTAAAGATTATAAGAAATTTAACTATGAATTTTGGGAAAATTAATAGGTTTTGTAACTTTCTTACTTAATAATTTCGAGGACGAAATTCTTTTAAGGGGGGAAGATTGTAACGACTCAGAATTTTATTTAATTAAAATTTGAATATTTAATTAATTTTAAATAATTAATAAGTGAATTTATAAGTCGAATAAATTTTTATTTGAATTATTGAATTTAATTGGATTTTTAAATCGATAATTTAATATGTGAAATTATGGAAATAATTGAAAATAGAGTTAAATATGATTGAAAATGATTTGTAAAATTTTATTTTATCATATGGAAGTTAGAACGATATT
Source organism: Allium cepa (assembly GCA_030765085.1). Classification (NCBI taxonomy): domain Eukaryota; kingdom Viridiplantae; phylum Streptophyta; class Magnoliopsida; order Asparagales; family Amaryllidaceae; genus Allium; species Allium cepa. The sequence goes on from CM060932.1 coordinate 554,332,431, forward strand.
TTAGAACTTTTAAAATCGAATTAAAAGTTAATTTGTGAAAATTGAATATTTTAATATTAAAATCGACTGGTGAAAATAGACAATTTTTGAACAGTCTCAGAATTGAACGAAACCAGTTCCATTGGATCCGTAATAGTTAGTTATTATCGGATTTCAATTTTCGTGTCAATCGGAGCTATCGTTTGATCGTGGCAGCTCGAAACGCATCGATTTATTTTTAATTTTAATTTGGCGAGTTAAAATAGCCATTTTTCAAAAAGTCTCGGATTTCGACGAAACTAGTTTCATCGGATCCGTAATGTGATATTATTGTAAGGTTTCAAATTTCGGGTCAATTGGATTTACCGTTTGTCCGGTACAAATTAAAACGCCTAGAAATCGATTTAAATCGGTTTAATTTAAATTGAACGTTTATAGCCATAACTCACACAGATGTCCGAATTAGCTTTCGAAACCTGTCCCATTGTGTCCGGAACGCGGGGTAAACCCTAGAAACGCTGGTTACGGCGCGTAAATCGGAGTTCGGAATTTCCGGGATGAATAGTGTCGATCGATTTTCTTATAAATAGCCCACCCTTCATAAATTAAATAAAAAAAAAACACTAAACCCTAATTTTCTAAACCTAGCCGCCTCTTTTATGATGGATGGCCAGAAAACACCCAATTTCATTCCTTAATCTCTCCAAATCCATTCACAATCAAGCGAAGTGATCAACTACAAAGATGAAGAGCAAGGCGAGAGCTTTCGATCTATACGGTGATGATGGAGTTTGGAGCATCAGAGGAGGAGCAAAGTGGGGCCGTTCATGGCCAGTTGCGCACGCAACATGAGGAGGAGGAGGGGGCCGAGCTCAGGGTGCTTGGGACCGAACCTAGAGGGAGTTAGGGGCTACGCAATGCAACTACCTGATCGAGCTAGAAGTCGTTGTGGTGATCGAATTTATTAACCCTAGTTTTGTGTTTGGTTCTTTTGTGGTGCGGCCTGTACGTGAAAGAGAAGAGGAAGGAGAAGATAAGGGGGACGGCCAGATAAGATGCAAGAAGAAATGAACGGTTATGATGAGAAAATGGTGAAAATTTAAATAAATGTTGTAATTTATATGCTTTATAAAAATCGTGTAACTTCAAAAATTCATATCTTTTTCATACGAGGTCGAAAACGCGCGAAACCAGTTGCGTTGGAATCGTATGGACGAGCACTACGCGATGAAATTGGATTGGAGTCCTTTGGAACTAGTGAAAATTTCGTGTAAAATTAAACGTCCGTTTAATTTTATTCGAAATAAATCGCTAAAACGAATTTAAAACCAAGGTGAGAACTTCTCACTCAATCGAATCAGTTTCGATTTTATTTTAAATAGTTAGATTTAAAATATTTGAATGCATGTTTGAATGATGATTGATATCTATTGATTGTTAAAATAGACATTATACGCCGTTAGTAAGCGGATGTTATTTATTAAAAACATATACCGCGAATATTTCATAAACAGTGAAATTGGTATTATATATAATAGCAATATATATATATTGGCATATGTATATATTGGAGTTATTGATTTCCCGCATTTTTTTGTTTAGCGGATGAGACCCTATTGCGCCGTTATTAAGCGGATAATATTATTAAATCCCATATACCGCGATAATTTCGTACTGGAGCGAAATTGGTATTGTGCTAATGTTTGTGATGCAGGAAAACAGGTTGGAGGGATCCAACTGGATTCCTCAACAGTTTTTATTAGATTTCAGATATTTTGATATTTGATGGACTATCATATACGATATATGATGTCGTTGTTGTCGTGATTGACTATTTGGTATGTAGCATCATTGGACCAAATTTTGGAACTTTAAAATGATTTTTAAAGTGATTTTTGAAAATATACTATATGTTTGGAATTTGATCTATTTTAAATAAATAAACGTTATAATTTTTAAAGTTATAGAAATTATGATTTTTGAGAAAAATAGTTAAAAACTGATTTTTGAGAATATGATGCTAATGATTTTATAAAATAGTAAATTTTGGATTTTTGGATTTATTGTGAAAAGTTTAAATATAGGATTTATAAAATTTAATTATTTTATGAATCAAAATGGTGAAATAATAAAGGAGATTAAAGACGTTTTAAAAGAATAATATAAATTGATTTATATTAAGAGATTTATAAATGGATATTTATAAATTGAAATATGGACATTATAAAACGAGTTTTTATAAGTGTTTGAAATGAAGTGAAAATGAATTTTGTAAATGAATGGAATTTATAAAATTATAAATGGTGAAGTTATAAATGAAATTTATAAATAGTAAGATTTATAGATTTTGTGAAATTATTAAAGAATATATTTGGATGAATAATTGAATCTTATAAGTTATAAGATTTATAATTATGAAGTTCAAAGGAACGATTTTGCAAACGAATAAATTATAAGTATTTCACTTATAATATGAACCTTTGTTTTATAATTGAGTTATAAATCGAATAGGTTAATAAAGGAACTTATAAAAGGAAGTTGTTATAAAATAATTAGAAATGGAATTTATAAACGTTGTTTTATAAATTCGCAAATGACTTATTTTGATAAGTAAATTTTTGAAACCTATTAATGGAGTTATATTCACATTTTTGACTGTGAATAATCCTTTGAAATAAAATGAATAGAAATGATGAAAGTTGTTAACGTAGTATATTCACGTTTTTGAATAGTGAATAATATGTTGAAGAAATTGTTTTGAATGTGATATTTGAAATAGAATTAAAACGATCTAACGATGTTTTAAATTGTGTTGAGATTCGAAACCATAGATTTCGACATTTATTGTTGAAATAGACGTTTTCGAGAAATAGAAGGAAGTGGTGGACTATAACACTGTTGTTATAGTAAATGATTTTCGAAAGGAAATGTTTTGTATAGTATTGGGATTTATATATCTATCTTAAAATTCGAATCCCTATACTAGTGATTTTGGGACGTCGTAACGATGTTTTACGCAACATTCGTTTTGGCCCAAATAAATATGTTTAAGAGAATGATTTCCTTAAAGAATGAAATATATACTTAATTTCGATTCAAGTATATTGAATATTTTCCAAGTGTTGAAAATAAAATTTGTGAATTACTTATTAAATAAGTATGGAAATGTTTTCCAATATAAGGTGAATATTAGAGAATTTATCTTTTTGAAGATAAATTGAAATGAATAATTGAAATCGAATATCCATAGATATTTTGAAATATAAATTCACTATGGAATTTATAAAAGAAAGTGGAATTTGATTAAAAATAAATATTGATTTATTTTTAAAGTTTTGAAATTATATATCTAGTGAAGATATTTTGGAAAATAAATAATTTGGAAAATTATTTGGAATCTGGTGATGTGTGCATATCCATTGATAGTTCAATAGCCGACTATCAATATTTCCCTTTGAATGGGTATTTGATGTGATTTGTTTGAATGTGAATGCTATACTTATTTTTGAATAAGCGCTCACTATTCGGGTTAACCGGGAAAGGACCATGGGGTCGTATAACCCATTCCGAATATGTGATACGTCGTTGTGAATTGCATTTGAAGATCGGTGTTGAAGACCCGGTATTTGCGAGAGCGATAGGATGACCTGTCGATTGTCTCTGCACTGAGTTGCAACGGTATAGAGACTCCCTAAGTGATGGGAAATCCGATCAGGATTGTGAATATCCGGATTGCAAGGACTTCTTTGTAAGTGCCTTCGGTTTTGTTCGATCCCGGAACAGACTTGTATGGATTGTATGTCTGACATTACAAATTGAGATGTAAAGCCGATTTCTTTCAAATATATTTCTGTTAGTCGCGGAGAATTTATTCTTTTAGCTTAACACCCTTCTCTGAGACGTACGAGCTTAGAGGTTATGTAGTTGAATGTTATCAGCGATATATTCCCAATTTGGTAATGTGACATGCTGAGTGTTGCTGTGAAATGATCATTGTGTTGATTATTTGTGATAGGATCATTTATTTGATCGTCTATCCTAGTGATCATTTCTATGATCATTTGTTGACCCAAAGCATGGCTTTTGTATAAAGTATGTTTTTGTGGACGTGACTTCGTCGAGCCTCACACCCCATGAATGGTCAAAACAGGAAAGAAGCAGCAAGGTTATGAGGGGCAGCGCCCTTTAGGATGTGTGCATTTCCTTCTGGAAAAGGGTGGTATCATGGTATGGAGCCCAGATGCTTACTCATGTTGAAAACACTTTATGATTGTGTGAATTGATTGCGAGCGCTCGGTGAAAAGGTCCCAAAGGACCAGGGGATGGCATATTTGGTCAGTTGTTACTCAGTTAGCGGTAACCCGGCCTTGTGTTGGTAGAGATCCGGTTTGGTTCTCGGGGATGTCCATCCAGAGGCATTCTCATGTGGCAATGGAAAGTTCCTTGGCCTGATCATTCGTTGGAAATCCAAAGAAACAATACGATCTTGTACGGTATTAGTTGTAGAACCTATCATTCACTTATGGTGGCGCCCTACTGTTTGGATGGTAGCTATAGTAGGCATACGATAATGGTCGTATGTTGGCTAAGATTTATATTCTACTTTCGAAATGAATTTTTCTCTACCCTATGCACTAATAAAAATATAAAATGTTCTTTTAAATGCGTATCAAGCATCTTTGACTATCATAAGGAGAAATCTCCTCCGATTCTGCGTTTGCATTGTGTGTGTGTGCGGGAGGCCTTATGGTAGTCTCATTTTTGAAAGCATTGCGAATTGATTTAAAAATATTCCTCTATTTTGATTTTAAAGATAAATAAACTGTTTTGAGTTCTCACACCAGTCACATGACTGACTTGGAGTTTATTGTTTTCCTTCCTAAACTCTGGGTGCCCACCAATTTTCACACGGGCAGTCAAGAGTTAAGGTTTATCAGGATATTCTGGAGTTGCTGGAGGCAAGCTGGATGGCATGGCGTATTACTAGTTTATATAGTATTTCTTTTTCCGCTGCATTGTCTGTTGTTGTACACTCTGATGATGATATGATGTAAAGTATAAAATGTAATAACTGATATAGTTCTTTGTTTAAAGATTATTCATTTATTATTATATGTTGTTCCGCTGCGAATTGTGAGATTCTGATGTTGTTCTGTTGTTTTCTGTTCCGTTCTACGTTCTCTATTCTCTTTTTCTTCTATTTAAAAAAATTTTCTATCTTCTTTTTCCTCTGTTACTTGTTTTTTTTTCTATTCTCTTTTCTCTTTATCTTCTACCTTCTTTTCTCTTCTCTTTTCTTAAATTCTCTTTCTTAAACCCTCAGTGGTCGGTTTTCCGTCGTTCGATTACTCGGCAGTCGATAAAGTGAGTATCGATGTTGAATTTTCGGAAGACGAAGGATCGGGTCCTGACATGGGGTGTCACAGTTGGTATCAGAGCTTGGGGTTTATGGACATAATATAAAACATAACTTAGATGGAACATGTGTTACAACTATTTGTCGATGTTTTAGTTGTGTTTTGAGTCAAAACTAAAGTTTTGAAAATACGATGGAAATTTTTAAATATCCTTATTTAAAAATAAAAAGTGAATTTGTGTTTTGATGATTGATTGGTTTGTGCTTTGTTTATCAAAGTGCGCAGCGAAAACAGTGTGACTGCTTCGCTGAGTACAACTGATAATTATTTTGATTTAAAAATCAAAATATGAAAATGAAATTAATTTCATTATGTTGTTTAACCAGTGGATTTGATTTGTTGAAATTTCTTACTGGTTTTCTTTGATGCTAATCATATCTGATTAGATTTCTGCTGTTTTAAAATATCTTTATTGAAGATATAATAGAATGATTTTTTTTGTTCATTTTGTAGTGTACGTGCAAATTTGAGTTGCACGTTACTGCATTAATTTTACGTTGAACCGATGCTTGGTTATGAAACGTATTTTGTTGCCGTTATTATTATAACAGGAGTTTTACACCAATGCTATATTTTTGAAGCGCGGTGTTTTTTGACATATTTAAATGAATGAAAATTCGCTGGTATTTTATTTTGATGCGAATTATTTTGATGAGATTTTGACGTTTAAAATTTACTATCGCTTTGACTTTAGTAACCGTCAAATTTTAAAGTGGATTTTCAAGCGGTTATCCCGCAATGCTGATTTTGAGATTAGTTTTATGTTGTTTTGAGAAGTACCATTTCTTTGTTGAAGTTGCTACTTATGTTGCTGATTTAATCACGTGATTATAAAAAGCATTTTAAAATAAAAATTGTTTTCAAAATTTTTTCAGTTTACGTTTTCAAAAGAATGAGAAAGAGATTTAAACGATTCAGCAAAATCGAGGACTATGAACCCTTTCTTTTACTGATTTGCTTAATTCCGGACTTGTTCGTTTGAGAATGTAAATTATTACTTTTATGAAATAAACGAAGTTGTTTTCAGAAGTTTTGCATTTGCATTTTCAAAAGAATGAGGAAGCGATTTAAACATTTCAGCAAAATCGAGGACTATGACCCCTTTCTTTTACTGATTCGCTTAACTCCGGACTTGTCCGTTTGAGAATGTGAAATGTTAATTTTGGAATACACGATTTTGCACTTTCAAGGAAACGATGAAGAGATTTAAACGATTTAGCAAAAATGCGGAATATGAAACCACACTTTTACTATTCCGGTTAATTCCGGACTCGTTAATTGAAACATTTGTTGTTTGATGAGTTTGATGATTTTACACGTTCAAGGAAACGATGAAGAGAATCAAACGATTTAGTAAAACATATGGTATGGGACATGTGCGTTTGCTTTTTCGGTTAATTCCGGACTCGTTAATTGAATATTTGTTGGACCTTCGGGTCAATACCAGTACCAGACCTTCGGGTCATTTGTTGGGCGCCAAAACTTATGTTTGGTACTTGGTAGGCTTCGGCCATTTGTTGATGCACGTGCGGCGTAGCTAAAACTCGCCATTTGTTGGGATCGATCCACCTTTTATGTTGATTTTCTAGATTATCTTCATTGATTTCTAGATATTTGTTGTTTCCAATTATCTGCAGGTAATTGGATATTTGTTGATATGAGTTCTAATTATCGTTTTTGATAATTATATATTTGTTGATTTGATTATCGCTTGTGATAATTAAATATTTGTTGATATGAGTTCTAATTATCGTTTTGATAATTAGATATTTGTTGATTTGATTATCGCTTGTGATAATTAAATATTTGTTGATATGAGTTCTAATTATCGTTTTTGATAATTAGATATTTGTTGATTTGATTATCGCTTGTGATAATTAAATATTTGTTGATATGAGTTCTAATTATCGTTTTTGATAATCAGATATTTGTTGATTTGATTATCGCTTGTGATAATTAAATATTTGTTGATATGAGTTCTAATTATCGTTTTTGATAATTAGATATTTGTTGATTTGATTATCGCTTGTGATAATTAAATATTTGTTGATATGAGTTCTAATTATCGTTTTTGATAATTAGATATTCGTTGATTTGATTATCGTTTTTGATAATCGAATATTTGTTGATTTGAGTTTTGATTATCGTTTTTGATAATCGAATATTTGTTGATTTGAGATGTGATTATCGTTTTTGATAATCGAATATTTGTTGATTTGAGATTTGATTATCGTTTTCGATAATCGGATATTTGTTGATTTGATTATCGTTTTGATAATCGAATATTTGTTGATTTGAGATTTGATTATCGTTATTGATAATCGGATATTTGTTGATTTGATTATCGTTTTTGATAATCGAATATTTGTTGATTTGAGTTTTGATTATCGTTTTTGATAATCGAATATTTGTTGTTTCTGATTATCGTTTTTGATAATTAGACCTTTCTTGTTTTCTGATTATCGTTTTGGTAACTAGATAATTGCGGTTTTGCGATTTGTGGTTAGGGTTTTATAATTATCCTTGTTGATAATTAGATTTTGCTGTTTTCTAATTATCGTATCGATGATTAGATATTGCTGTTTTGTGATTTCTGTATTCTAATTATCTAATTGATAATTGAATATTGCTGATAATTGCATTTATTCAGTTTTGTCGTTTTCAGACTATCTATTTGATAATTAAATTTTATAGAGAATTTGTGAATTTCTTTTATGAAATTAAAAGATTTCTTTGGTGAACTTCCTATTTCAAATTTCTTCATTTTGTGATGACATGCTCTTATGGTTGTTACCTTTTGTCCGTTTATTCCTTATGATTGCGAGGACGTAATTTTTATAAGAAGGGGAGTCTGTAACAACTCGGGATTACGTAATTTTTTATTATCGTCATTAGACGATTAATGATGACAGCTAATTGCTGTTTGTTGTTGAAGATTTTAAACCGGTTTGAAATTCGTTAAAAATTGGTTAAGTGTTGTTAAGCTTTGAAATTGTGAATCTCGGCCCAATTATTTTTGAATGTCGTTCCCTTTTTATTGCAATTCGACCTGTCCCCCTTTTTCATTCTCGTTCATTCGAAAAAAAAAACCCTAAAACTAAACGTACGAAGGAGAAAAAAAATGGCGGCCTCAAATTCCTTCGTTCGTCCTTGTTCGAACCAAAAAATTTAGGGCTTTAGCTTGGTTGCATCGAGTTGATTGAATTCGTCTTCCCTCGTTGCTCACTGCGGCTGCTTAAATCCATTCGTGGCAAAGGTGAGTAATTTGTATTACTCACATCTTATTCAAATTGTTCGAATTCGTTTGCTTGTTTGTTTTCATGGCCTTTGGCTTCAACTTGATTTTGATTGATGTTGATTCGGCTTCGATTTGAATTTTGTTCGTTGTTGATACTTTCTGCCTGGAGTTGATTTTGGGGCTGTTGATTTTTATTACTCTTTGAAGTTGTTCGAACTTACATCCTTCTTGCGGCTTGATGGTTATATCCACTTGCTGTTATTGGCCTTCATGTGCCCTTGACTTTTGCCATGCTATTCACTGATTTAGTTTGAGCTTGCATTTGTTAGTGATGTCGTACTTCACTATTGTCAGGTCTTTCCTAACTTTGTTCTCTTGTTCGATCACCTGCCATGTTTTGTTCATAAGTGATATTTTCATTTATGTCTACCTGTATATGTCATACAGTTTGCACTAGTTCCCTGTCTTGCTCATAAGTGATATATTTCATCAATGCTTGCTGCCTTGACCATTTGAGACAGCTTGCCTACCTATTTCATGTAGTCTTTGACTTCACTGACCACTTTTGTACTATGCAGTCGTGTGAAGTTGTGTTCCTCGATGTTGCACTTTGATGTTGTTTATGTTGATATCTTGTGTGCTTCGTCTTTGTACTTACTAAATATGCTGACTTTGATCATCTATTTGATAGCATGTTTTCGGTGATGATATTGATATACTTGCTGGGGCTGCTGTACTTGATTTCTTGCATATGCATTCATGTAGAATATATGTGTTATCACCTTGTCCATCTCTGTCTAGAGTAGGTTCTGCATTGTTCCATTATATTCATGTATGTTGTCATTCTTGATGATCTGATTACTTGTAGCTTTTGTAGCTGTGCACTTCATTTCATGTTCATGTGTTCACTCGAGACTTTGGTGCTGCAGTTGTATGCATTTGCCGCTGTATGTCTGTACTTGAGTCTCTTGACTTTACTTCCTTGTTGTTGCATTTGTACAGGCGTTCATTCTGTTTTTGAGTCACTTTAACCTGTGCATTCATGTACTTGAAGTTACTCGAACTTGTTTGTTCACTTATGACCAGTTGCATTGTGTAGTTACCACTGTCTTGTGCTTGTAGACTAGCTTGTTGCATTCCTGTGCATACTCTAGTCTGCACATTCACCTATGCTTGTATGCTGTTTGTTTGTCACCTCTGTACTGTGTATTCATGTTGAAACTGGACCATTTACTTTCTTTGATCTTTGATCCATTGTAGCATTTTTATTTACACTGACACTTGAACTTGTAGTCTTTATGCACTTTTCTGGTTTGATGTGCATATGCTTATTTGATCCTGTAGTGTTGTACTGGTGCACTGTTGTGTCTGCACTTGTATCTCTTGTGCACTTTGACTCTCTTGTGCCTTTTTGAACTAGTGCACTTGACCATGTGCCTGTAGTCTTCATATATGTGCATGTTGTTTTGGAGTATTCATGTAACATTAGCTTGACCTCTGCATTTGGTTAATGATTTTGGCCATATCTCTGTTGCTGTCACCTTATTCCTCTGTGTCTTCATGTTAGTACCACTGCCTTTATTTGTTTGTTAGCACTGTTTCATCATGTCACTGCCATGTGCATTTGGATTGATTTTCGAATTACACTTGAGTTGAATCCGTTGACTCGGGCTTGATCTTGTGTTTGTTTGTGAATATTCATTGGGTACATCGTCACTGTAGTGGCAAGGCAGTGCACGCAAGCGTGAACTGCAGCCACACGGTATTCATTGGGTACATTGTCACTGTAGTGGCAAGGCAGTGCACGCAAGCGTGAACTGCAGCCACACGGTATGGCTTTTATGATATTCTATCTTGTTTTGATTATTTGATCTTTTGCATATTCCATATGCTGTAGTGGCGAGGCAGTGCACGCGTGCGTGTACTGCAGCCCTACCCGAATTAATATTTTAATTGATATTTCAATGGTTTGAACTGTTTTGTTTATTCAATTCAATATTCTGAATTGTATTCTGATTTGGTTTAATTTGCTGATTTGTTGTTTAACACTGTTACGTGTTATATTTATCGTTATCCGATTTCTTTATTTAAGGATAAGATAGACGAGATTTATTGTGACTGTCGTCTATTCATTATTTAATTATTATTGCTTCTGTGCACTAATAACTGAGTTTGAATTAGACTGACCCGTGTATTATTTTCTTTTGAATGTAATACTCGGGTCAGACCGAGTATTTACAGGTTGTAGATTTTTAGCTTTGGGTTGCTGCTAAAGCTATGAAGTCTTTTCATATCTTTTGGAGTAGTCGTCGTCATGTTTAGTAGCCAGTATACTTGTATAGGATGTTGTAAATACATGTATATTATTCACGATAATGTACTTGTATATGTAACTTCTAGAGTCGACAGTTGTAGTTGTATCATATGTACTGTATCACATGTATTGTAACTGACATCAGTTATTATATATATGAGACTTTTGTTTTATTTGTGTTCCGCATTTATATTATCTGTTTTATTATTATATCTATTGTCCTAAACTATTATGAACCATCGTAGATCGTTTTATACTGGAATTGGGTATGTCGATGGGAGTAAATAAATAAGAGATGAAAAATTAAAAATATATATCACTCCTATCGAAATAACCAATACTAGTGTAAGGCCTAACTACGGATAGCCGCTCCTATCCAGCCTTATTCTTCATGATAACAGACAGTATTTCTTTTAATACTCTTTATTATTGCGAGCATAGAGGTGGGGCGTCACACCTTAACTCGGATGTGCCCTTCGATCGCCATGAAATTGGCGATCCACCGTTGATTTAAACCCGAGGTCAATGGATGGCCGAGGTTCAACATGAATTTCAGAGCCAACGATGCAACGAATTGAAAAACGAATTTTCCCATTGAATTACGCTCGTCGAGAGCGTCAACATATATTTTTTCCAGATTTTTCTGAGTACTTTGAATTTTAGTCTTTGGATTTGATTTGTGAAATGGATCTAGATCTGAAATTTATGTTGTCTGCCATTGAGGAAGAGAGAGTTGAGATATGCTTACATCCAATTGAAAATGAGGAGAATTAGGGTTTATAAAGATATATTTATAGACAAAGTTGAAATAGGATGGATCGGACAAGATAGATGTACGCGCTAAATGATATATGGCCCGAAAAGCCCGTTTCGGCTCCAGAACGAAATTGGGTCAAACCATATATCAAAATAGATGTTTTAAAATATTATGAACGCGATGGAAAAAGTTTCACGTCCAAATTCCATCGTATGAAGAAGTTATGCTGAAATCAATATTTTCAAATTGATTTCAATTGGTTTCAATTTCGTTTATTTCAAGGCGTTTCGAGTCCGTACGATCAAACAACAAGCCCGATCGCTACGAAACATGAAATCCTAAAATAATTCACCGTCACGGATCCGATGAAACTAGTTTCGTCGAAATCCGAGTCAGTGGCCAAAATGGCTATTTTTCCATTAATTAAATAAATTTAAAATAAATTAAATCAAATCAAATTTGCTATTTAAATTCTGAAATTGACAATCTTTAACACTTTTATTTCCTTAATCATTCACATTAATTAAACCAAATCTAGATGTCAATTTAGAGTCAACAAATTTATTTATTTCATCGTTAAATTTCAATTTCATTATATTCACAGATTATAAATTAAATTTGCAATAATTCCCTTTTAATTGACTTTCATTCAATTATTCAATCTATTAGTATCCAATAGATGATACTACCATTGGATTCATACTCTATTACGTAAATATCTCCAAATTTCATCTAAATTTATATTTACATAATATTTAAATATTAAATTTCATTTTATTGCAATTAAATCCAATTATTACAGTTCGAATCTCAAAACTTGTATATCTTTATTTTCATTCTTGTATTCAATGCACTTTCTTTATCACCCCTGATGAAATAAATGTTCGATTCAAAATCTACTAAAACAATATCCTCCCATTACATCTAGTTTCAATTTACGTAATAATAAATGTTGAATTTCCTTTATTTGCTATAAATTCAGTTTATTGAATTTTACACTTCAATCCAAATAATAAATCTTACTTCCAAATCTTTAAAGCAAACAAACTTCATAAAGTAAATAGGCTTATCATAAATTACATCTTATAAATTAACCATCTACAATGACAAATCAAATCTACCCTAACTGCAAAATTTAAGTCAATTAATTGTAATTGATTCCACATTAAATGTTATTAATTATAAATTGAAACCTCAATAAATTCGTTTATTGATTTAAAAATTTGCTATTCAATAAATAGACATTTTATGGGAATAAATAACATTGAATCATAATACATTCCACTAGCGTATTTATTAAATTTATTTCCCAATAACGTACAACCTAACTTTCTTAAATTTCAAATTTGATTTCTAGATTTTATGCAACATACTAAAGAAATGGTTAACCTAAATAATTGTTACCCTTTAACATTCAAATTCACTTACAACTATTATTAACAACAATGCTGCCATTGATTTAGATTTAATTAAATAAATTAGATGAATGGGTAAAATTTTATAATTATCTTCAATGCCAAATTTTACTCAGATTCATCCTTAATTACCAACTAAAATTTATTATAATTACTTAATTTGCATTGATTAAATCAAGTTGAAATTTAATACGTATTATTTCCTAAATTTATATAACCTTTGAATTAATTTCCCAACTTATCAATTACTACCTTTAAAGTAACTTATTTCTCTATTTTATTTTCATTTACCGAAATTTAGTCGCTTATACACATTTAATATCCTAATTCATTTATTTATCTTGGTTTCAAATTTTATTAAATCAATTGCCGTCTATGCATAAAATCAACATTTATATTGATTTTACATTCAAAATCTTCAGTTATTATCTTAACTTACATAGGGTAATGTTTAATTACAATTAATTGCTATTGATTAAATAAATTGTTAACGAACAATAGTTGTCACCATTTTTCATTTTATAACATTTGTAAATTTATTCTTTACCTTTTACATCCCACTAAAATCAGTGCACACATATTATAATCCCTTACACAAAACTGATCTTTCAATTACCATTTACTATCTATTTAATACCATAATCAAATGTTTACTTTTTGTTACTTGTTAAATTTTATAAATAAGCATAGCATGTTTAAATACAACGAATTGGAGTTTCATTTAGATTGTTGACAATTAACACGTATTAACATTGTTTCATTTTAATTTAGTTATTATTCCATTATTAAATTGGGAATTTTAATTTCTTTCAATATTAACTCATAAAATATTATTGAATTAACAATTTTAAACATTCGCTTCATTATTAATTATAAAAGAATTTCTTTTTTTCTTCCTAAATTTAATTCCAATATTTTATTAAAATGACAAATTTAATTAACGAAATTTACGGGTCGTTACACTGCCCCCCACTTAAAACTTTTCGTCCCCGAAAAGGAAAAGAAGGGAAAAGAGGAATTAAGAATTAAATGTATCTTATTCAAAACATTAACTTAATACCCAATTAAATTTATAAAATTAACTAATTTAGATAAAATGTACCACTTTATAACCATTAAATCTTTTTATATTTGAATTTATAAAGTTTGAAAAACATTTTTCAAAATTTCTCTAAGTCCAAAATTTTCGAAATTTTTTGGCGCAGTCTCCTTTGTATGGAGAGGCTTGGGAGAAAATATAATATCGAAATAACAATATATAACATATATTTATCAAATGATATATATCCCAACCTGGGAAAAATAATATAATAGCGCTATAAATCCGTAATCCGAGAACGTACCTATTTGTCGGACAGTTAGCGCTTAATTATGAAACCAAAAGCAGTAGCAATTGCTTCCATAACCTATATTTCATTTATATAATCTGATAAGAGTTAGCAATTGTATATAATGAAATGTTTAAGTTGTTCAACCACAAACAATCAATTCAACAACCAATTGCAACAAACAACATACAATCTTCATACAGAATCAACACAATTCAAACATTCATTCAAACAAAACAAACAATTGTTTGGGTTTAAAACTTTAAATTTTACAGAATGCAAAATAAACTACTTAGTGCACCATTTACTCAACAGTCTTAGATGTAACTAAATAGATTATTTATTCATACAAACAATTTTAATTTCCTTACCCAACAACCATAAACCAAAAACAACAACAACGATTAGTTTATTCTTATTAATTTGTATTCATTTTCATTTATTTCTTACAATTATTCATTTTCATTTATTCAGGACATGTAAGTTTCTTTTTATTGCATTACATTTATGCATTTCTCAATTTCATTCATTTATTTAATGCTTATATTTCTATTATATTTAATTATAGTAACCTTTTAATTTCTCTTAAATTTATAACTTTATAACATCAATTCTTATAAATAAAGAATTTCATTAATTACTTTCATTACCTCAAGTTAATTACTGGTATAATATCTATTACATTTCTTATTAACATTTTCAACTTTTATATATGGTAAGTTATATATGTTTATAAGGATATAATTGAAAGTTATACAAGTTTATTCCTATTTCTTTTAATTAATTTAATTTTCAATGATAATATCCTTGTTTTATGTGTTACACATTTCAATTTCTTTAATTTCCATTTATAACTTAGCATTAAATTTCTTATTTTAATTAAAGGTTTTAACTATTAGTAAAATTCCATTTTACTACACTTAATTGAACTATTAATTAACTAGAACTTAAGAACCAAATACCGCGTTTAATTTTTGAATTATTTAAAATAATAGATAATTGTATATACTTACAGTTTATATACACAATTATATTTAAAACAATTTAAAATTTTATATTTGGTTTATCAACAAATCTGCAGTAAACTACTACAGTGGCCTTCCCACTTCGAAACTCGAAAATGAATGTCGATGATGCGTGCGCTCATCACCGAAATTATTTCCTAGCGACGGAGAGGGGAGTACAAACTTTTTTTTCAAAATTTCCTTTAAAACATTTCCTTAAAATTATATTGAAATATTTATATCAAAAAAAAAAAATACTTCTAATAATATTATTATTATATTACAAAACCATTCAAAAGAAATTTCAAAACCCCAGAACCTAAGTTCTAAAATTGCCAAATTTCATTTATTTTATTTTAGATCTTATTTTGTTTCCAATTTATCTTTATAAATTTACTACCTAACTACTAATACATTACACCCAAGTAGATAAATATCATTTAAAATTTATTTTATATATAGAAAATATAATAGGAAAAATTATTTCGTTCGCCTATATTAAAAAAAATTATGTCGGACCGTCCTATTAAGTGTTTAGAAACCCCTATTGATGTCACAGCGTCCCATGTACCAACCAGAGTTTATAAATACAAAACGGAACAAATTAACACAATATCAAAACCTTTTTATAACACTAACAAGTACGCTCTCTCATATATAAGCTCAGCGACTCCCATAGGGTGTTACTACTCTATTAACAAAGAGTCAGACCCCACAAAGCTAAGGTTTATCGCTAAACCAAAGCTCTGATACCACATTGTAACATCCCGCCTTTTCATACGCTTTAAATGGACACACGTGCCAATTCAAACCATACGAAATGGCGGATTGTTATGGGTTAAATTAGAAAAACAAGAAAGAAAGAAAAGAAAATAGAATCTCACAGCGGAAGGAAAAAATATAATAATCAAATATACAGTTTATAAAGCTGTTTTACAAAATATACGATTATAGTTACCACATTTATCAGAGTTACACATACCAATAACAATGCAGCGGAACAGTATGAGTATAGTGGACTAATAATAATA
Organism: Allium cepa; assembly: GCA_030765085.1. Taxonomy (NCBI): domain Eukaryota; kingdom Viridiplantae; phylum Streptophyta; class Magnoliopsida; order Asparagales; family Amaryllidaceae; genus Allium; species Allium cepa. The sequence continues at coordinate 554,348,914 of CM060932.1, forward strand.
ATAGTAATAGAAATCTTCGTCTTCGTCCTCCAGAGCTAAAGTCTTCGATCCTGAAATGCTCGGACTAACCCGAGCGAATTGGAAAGACAAAACACTTGAGTCAGAACTAAAAGATCTTATGTAAGTTAAATTAACAGAAATAAACATGAGTGCAGTAACTCAAGAGATGCTCGGGATTTACATCTTCTAAGGATCCGTTAAACTATTTACTATGTAGTATATTTCGTTATTATAATAGTGTCTAATTGTAAAATAAACGTACTTTTAAATAGCGTTAAGGCCTTACATTTTCCACCTTAACACGTAAAATGCCAATAGTCTATACAGTACCGTAATACCTCCTGATCGGGAGGCTACCAGAGGATACTCCATAGGTACGACACAAATAGAAACTCGTAGAAGGCGCGCTAGGGTAGGTGACACGGCACTTCTAGGCAATGCCACGGTAGATATACCAATTACGCATCTGGGCTGGTGGTAACGCGTAGCCGCAGCTACCGCCCACCTCAGACAAACTCCCCCCTAAAATCAAAGAAATCAAAAGTGGGCACCGAATCAATCCAAAGTCAGAGTATAATATCGAAGAGGAGTATCCGATAAAGGGCGCTAACCCCCTTGGCCCGAGAATCACTCCTGTTTTAGCCACCTTATGCCAACTCACGGGAGTCGGGTCCACGTATTTACCTCAAAGAAAATGCCGCCATCATCCTACTTCATTATGGAATCTCCACCGCGTACACGGTTGTTAAAGTGGTTTTCGGGGTTGGCAGAGTGTATGACAACTTCCGATTCCGGTCTCTTCAACAACTAATCGTTATTATAACACCGTAGCTATTTCAAAGTAATTTATACTTCAAAGCCAGAATATAATATCTCTTTCAAACCATATAAATACGATATCATTTATATTTTAAAACCCAAATCAATATGACATCATTTTTATTTTATAAATATCTCTTTCACAAAATCATAATATTTTTCAAATATATATACCTTGAAACCATAGCTTTGAAACATAACTTTTAATACTTAATGGTTCAAATACTATATTACTTTATACAATAAACAGCTTCTTCAAATTTCACAATAAATTTCCAATATCAATTTGAACCTCCAAATAAACCATTTTAATTCCCATATATTTCAAAGCTTAGATATTATATATTTCAAAACTTTATGGTTCATATATTTCAATCTTTAAATATTCCACTATTTCAAAAAAAAGATTCTTTGATAATTTAATATATATCAAATCCAAATTCCTATTATTTAAATTTGAAATATTTACTTAATAAAACAAATATTATTTAAGTAAAACCCTTAAACCTCAATAACAGGATATTCTTTTAATTAAATTAACTTGATAATATTCTTTAAATAAATTTGATATTCGTTTAAATCCTCAAATCAAAAATCAAGTTATAAGATCATACCCTTTAAATCTTAATTTATTTTAATTTCAAAACAAATTTTTCGAGGAAAATTCTTAAATACTTTAATTCAAATCATATTCACATTTATCTTCAACCTTACTTTTATTTGAGTTATTATAAACTGTATATACAAAAGAATTTCGAATATATTCTTAACCATATTATATAAACGAAATAAACTTCATTATTTAGCTTATTTTAAAATCCGAAACAAATTTATACATAGCTAAATTCAATTTTTTTTACTATATATATATATCAAAATTTAATATTTATTAAACCGTATTCTTTCCAAAACCATAAAAAAATCATTTCAAAAATAATAATATATATATATATATATATATATCACGGTGCCTGCATATAATTCTCTATCCTATGGTCAAGTGATTCGGATATTTATCATTTCAATCCGCAATTTAAAAATAAAAAAAATGCGGTTGTATATCATTTCAAACCGCAATCCCGAAGGAAATGAAAATGCATAATAACTTACAGTTTATACAATATAAATACAGCATCCATTCATCCATCATATCAATCATCAAATATTTATCAATTTATCATCCAATTCAAACAATCACATCAATAAATAATAGTTAATTACTGATAGTTAATTTTTCAATAATGAATTAAATAACTGTTTAACTGTAGTTTATATGCAGTAATAAATAAATTTAACTAGCAGTTTATATGAAATAATAAATTTAACTAAAATTTTAACTAGCAATTTATATGCAAAAATGAATTAAATAACAAGTAAATTATATGTGTAACAACCGGCATATCTGTCGATTTTATATTTAAATATTTTATCGTTAATCGGATTTTGGTCCAAAAAGCTACTTTTTGCAAACGGTTAAATTAGGACTCGAGGCCACTTCCATTGAGTTCGAAATGCCGTTTACAACTTCTAAGTATAAACATTGATAGGTTTGGAGTTAGTGGAATTTCACTAACTTTTCCCGCTTTGGACTTTGGGTTAGCTTAGCCATTATAACTCAAGCCCAACCCCTTCCTTCTCTTCATTCTTCATAAATTCCTACCAACTCAAGCTTTTGCATTAATGGTGAGTGGAAAGAGAAATTAAAACTCCAAAAGCTAAGTCTTCATTGCTAATCCAACATCAACTCCAAAACTCAAGTGAAGACATTGATTCAAGCTAGTGGTTGATCCTTGCATAGCATTTCAAGCTTCATCTTCATCCATTTTAGTGGAAAGGTGAGATTTTTATCTCAAAAATCTAGCCTATAACTATCTTGGACTGTTGGAAATGAATCCCTATCATGTTTGCATGTACATTTGCATTTGGTTTGGATTGGATTGGCGAAAAACCCCAAATTTTTGTGTTTTTGGTGAAAAACTGCAGTTAGGTCGTTCTGCCTATGCTAGGTCGTTCGCGTGGAAAAGTCTCGGCCTCAAAATAGCTCGTTTCCGACCTTAAAATGGCCTACAACGTTAGGTCGCTCGGCACTCGGAATTAGGTCGTAGGTCGTTTGGTTTTAGGTCGCTAGGTCGTTGGGCTTTAGGTCGAATGGACCTTACGTCGTAGGTCGTATGGACCTTAGGTCGTAGGTCGTTCTGGCCATTTCTAACCTCTTCGGAGTTAGGTCCTATGGACCTTAGGTCGCTAGGTCGTATGGCTTTAGGTCGCTAGGTCGTATGACCTTAGGTCGTTAGGTCGTATGGCTTTAGGTCGCTAGGTCGTATGACCTTAGGTCGTTAGGTCCTATGGCATTTTAGGTCGTATGATCTTCTTACCTGTTAGGTCCTTGGACCTACATCCTGTTAGGTCATTGAACCTTTAGCTCGTAGGTCGCTAGGCCCTATCTCCTTAGGTCACGTGACCCATCTTCTTTAAACCACTAGGTCGCGTGACCTATATTCCGTAGGTCGTTGACCCACTTAAGTCGCTTGTCCCTCATAGGTCGCGTTTCCTGCTTAGGTCGCTAGGTCGCGTTCCTTTAGGTCGTATTCCTTTATTAAGTCGCGTGTCTCTGTTAGGTCGTTGACCTCCTTAGCTCGCATGACATAACCCGTAGGTCTTTGGACCTCGATTCTATTTAAGTCGCTACTTCTTATAGGTCGCTCGACCCCTTATTTTCTTTAGGTCGTTTGAGTGTTAGGTCGCGAACCCATTTTAGGTCGCATGACCTTTACCCTTTAGGTTGCTGGACCACTAGGTCGTGCCTCTTTAATCACTAGGTCATACCGTTTTTGGACGGGGTGCTGCCCCCTGGATCCCCGCGACCTGACCGGGCAGGTCGAACCCCGTGGCAGAGGCGTTTCCCTCACACCCCCACCTTGGGGGGTTGCCACCCCTTGGACCCCCCTCCGTAGGGGATCTTATCTGAAAAACATTAAATAGAACTTGCGTTGTTGAGATGCTGAGTTGACCGTTCTTCGAGACAAACTATCTTAGGCTTCTCGGTCATTTTATGGATTTTTGAATATCTATTTCGATGGATTCTTTATCGGTTTCTTTGGATTTTATTCACGTCTTCGTATGTGAATTTTTATGATTGATTGTTTCTACAACCACTCCTATGATTTGTCATTTTAAAATATGAAGGTTTCAATACTAGTAGTAAATATCAAAACTCTTTCAACAAAGCGATTTCAACTCTATTTTCAATAACAAAGCTCTTTTCTTAAACCATTTTCCAATCTACTAGTATATAAAAACCTTTACCTCACTCGTATGAGAAATTGAATTAAACGGCTTAGTAAAACAAGTGGTATGAAACGCTTGCATTTGTTTCGTCGGTTAACTCTTGGACTTGTTCGATTGAACCTTTTTGTGACAATTTTCTAGTGAAGATCTACAGTTTGTTCGTAAATATTTGAGTTAAGCAAGTGGTTATGGGACATGAAGCTAAACTTTTATATTTACTAGCTTGGTGTAATTGACACTTCTCGTTGATCATGACGATCATTCTTATGATTTAGACTAGCAATTGTGCGATGTCTCTTGTTTGATTGGTTTGACTAGACACCACTTGTGTGATTTCATTCACACATACCTTTTTACCTTCTTGGTTAGTCTAGACACCACTTGTGTGATTTCACTCACACATACGTTTTTGTTTGCGAGGTTAGAATAGACACCACTTGTGTGATTTCACTCACACATACCTTTTTGATTTTTGGTTAGTCTAGACCTCATCTGTGTGATTTCGACTCACACATATGGGGTAGCTCCCCATGGTCTTCGGACCGTCATGTGATAGGCCTCTTTCCCTTTTTCTGTGATTTCTGGATATCTTGTGTTGATTTCTAGAATTTTGTCATTGACTTGTTATGAGTACTAGTTTAGGGTATGATGCCCTCTTTGGATCGTTGAGTAGATTCTTGTGATATTGATTTATCTCTTATTGATTGATCTTCTGTTGATCATCATTTGCATACTTATAGTAGTATGTCAGTATGGATATTTTATGTTATGCCATATCTTTTATTTTATACCATGTCATCTGATATGTATAGCTAGACTGATCCGTTTATTATTTTCTTAAATAATACTTGGGTCAGACCGATATGTTACAGGTGCTTCTGCTTGACTTCCTCCCGGGGTTTGCTACTCTGACTTTTGGCTAACTATTTAGATTAGCAGTTTTTGTTGTATACACTTGAGATATAGACTCATAGTTGTATTCTTTTGTATAGCACGTGTTGCTATTCTTTTGTATTATTGTGAATCCTTTTGACCACAACTCTGATGTACACTTTCTTGTGTTAGTTATATATCCATATCTTCTTCCGCCTTTGTGATATGGATGTCTGTGACTGATTTGTGTTATGTTTATTTCTATATTTGTTTTCGAAAATTATATATAGCCACTGTGTGATAGCTTTGAGTTTGTATCGGCATGTCGGATTTCCTCCTTAATTGATATATACTCTACTACCTGACATATCGGTGCTCGCACAAAGATATTACACGGATGGTCGCTCCTCAACAGCCTTATTCTCCGTGCTAGTTGACAGCATTACACCGTAGTGTTCTTGGCTAGCGTGGGTATAGAGGTGGGGCGTCACAATATGAATGCAAATTAACTGAGATAATGATGAAATATATGCCAAATAGCTATAAATAAATTTCTAAACACATCATAAATCAACTTAACAAACATAAGAAATTTTAGAAATTGTGAGTGGGTTAAAACACTCAACTTTTGAATTTAAATCCAATTTAAACCCAAAATTTCGACCGTCTCAAAATTCGTCCAAACCAGCGCCATAATGTCTGTAATTTTATTACGATCCTAACAAAAAAATCGTGCGTGGAACGGAGTTCGTATGAGAAAGATATTCAAAATAAAAGATTTGAAATCAAAATTTAATTAAAAACCAAAAATAAACAAAAATAATTATACGCACACGTCATACTGCTCTGGTTTCCACGCGCACAGGCAATCTCTTTCGTAAATACGAACCCTAACAGAACTCGGCCGCCACCCTTCAATCAATTAAATGCGCCGCCTCGATTGATTTGAGTCAGATCCATGGTCATCGTTTTACTCAGTAAGACAAGCCACCCCTAATCCCAACGCGCCGCCACCTCCGGCACCTTATATATCGACTGCCGTCGTGAGTTATACAGTCATTTCGAGGCAAATTCTGGTTCCCATATCAGGAACTAACCGTATGGATCGAACCCCCTTGCTCCCTTCTACTCGGATGTGCCCTTCGATCGCCATGAAATTGGCGATCCACCGTTGATTTAAACCCGAGGTCAATGGATGGCCGAGTTTTAACATGAATTTCAGAGCCAACGATGCAGCGAATTGAAAAACAAATTATGCCATTGAATTACACTCGTCGAGAGCATCAACAAATATTTTTTCCAGATTTTTCTGAGGACTTTGAATTTTAGGCTTTGGATTTGATTTTTGAAATGGATCTGGATCTGAAATTTATGTTGTCTGCCATTGAAGAGGAGAGAGTTGAGATATGCATATAGCCAAATGAAAATGAGCAGAAATAGGGTTTATAACGATATATTTATAGAAAAAGTTGAAATAGGATGGATCGGATAAGATAGATGTACGTGCTAAATGATATATGGCCCGAAAAGCCCGTTTCGACTCCGGAACGAAATTGGGTCAACCCATATATCAAAATTGATGTTTTAAAATATTCTAAACGGGATGGAAAAAGTTTCACGTCCAAATTATTTTCAAACTGATTTCAATTGATTTTAATTTCGTTTATTTCAAGGCGTTTCGAGTCCGTACGATCAAACGACAAGCCCGATCGCTACGAAACTTGAAATCCTAAAATAATTCACCATCACGGATCCGATGAAACTAGTTTCGTCGAAATCCGAGTCAGTGGCCAAAATGGCTATTTTTCCATTAATTAAATAAATTTAAAATAAATTAAATCAAATCAAATTTCCTATTCAAATTTTGAAATTGACAATCTTTAACACTTTTATTTCCTTAATCATTCACATTAATTAAACCAAATCTAGATGTTAATTTAGAGTTAACAAATTTATTTATTTCATCGTTAAATTTCAATTTCATTATATTCACAAATTATAATTAAATTTGCAATAATTCCCTTTTAATTGACTTTCATTCAATTATTCAATCTATTAGTATCCAATAGATGAGACTACCATTGGATTCATACTCTATTATGTAAATATCTCCAAATTTCATCTAAATTTATATTTACATAATATTTAAATATTAAATTTCATTTTATTGCAATTAAATCCAATTATTATAGTTCGAATCTCAAAATTTGTAAATCTTTATTTCCATTCTTGTATTCAACGTACTTTCTTTATTACTCCTGATGAAATCAATGTTTGATTCAAAATCTTTTATAACAATATCCTCCCATTACATCTAGTTTCAATTTACGTAATAATAAATGTTGAATTTCATTTATTTGCAATAAATTCAGTTTATTGAATTTTACACTTCAATCCAAATAATAAATCTTACTTCCAAATCTTTAAATCAAACAAATTTCATAAAGTAAATAGGCTTATCATAAATTACATCTTATAAATTAACCATCTACAATGACAAATCAAATCTACCCTAACTGCATAATTTAAGTCAATTAATTGTAATTGATTCCACATTAAATGTTATTAATTATAAATTTAAACCTCAATAAATTCGTTTATTGATTTAAAAACTTGCTATTCAATAAATAGACATTTTATGGGTATAAATAACATTGAATCATAATACATTTCACTAACGTATTTATTAAATTTATTTCCCAATAACGTACTACCTAACTTTCTCAAATTTCAAATTTGATTTCCAAATTTTATGCAACATACTAAAGAAATGGTTAACCTAAATAATTGTTACCCTTTAACATTCAAATTCACTTACAACTATTATTAACAACAATATTGCCATTGATTTAGATTTAATTAAATAAATTAGATGAATGGGTAAAATTTTATAATTATCTTCAATGCCAAATTTTACTTAGATTCATCCTTAATTACCAACTAAAATTTATTATAATTACTTAATTTGCATTGATTAAATCAAGTTGAAATTTAATACGTATTATTTCCTAAATTTATATAACCTTCGAATTAATTTCCCAATTTATCAATTACTACCTTTATAATAACTTATTTCTCTATTTTATTTTCATTTACCGAAATTTAGTCGCTTATACACATTTAATATCCCAATTCATTTATTTATCTTGGTTTCAAATTTTATTAAATCAATTGCCATCTATGCATAAAATCAACATTTATATTGATTTTACATTCAAAATCTTCAGTTATTATCTTAACTTACATAAGGTAATGTTTAATTACAATTAATTGCTATTGATTAAATACATTGGTAACGAACAATAGTTGTCACCATTTTCCATTTTATAACATTTGTAAATTTATTCTTTACCTTTTACATCACGCTAAAATCAGTGCACACATATTATAATCCCTTACACAAAACTGATCTTTCAATTACCATTTACTATCTATTTAATACAATAATCAAATGTTTACTTTTTGTTATTTGTTAAATTTTATAACTAAGTATAGCATGTTTAAATACAATGAATTGGAGTTTCATTTAGATTGTTGACAATTAACATGTATTAACATTGTTTCATTTTAATTTAGTTATTATTCCATTATTAAATTGCGAATTTTAATTTCTTTCAATATTAACTCATAGAATATTATTGAATTACCAATTTTAAACTTTTGCTTCATTATTAATGTAACAACCCTGTATTTTGTGATTTATTTTTTTTGTAAATTTTAATTATTTTAATTAAATTTTTGATTTAAAAACTTATTTTATTTATTTTGAATGATAAACTTTAGTTTTGACATGAATTATCATTCCAAAGCATGACTTAAAAGAATATTTTCCAAAAAGTGAGTTTTTGGTCAAAATAGTCAAACTTTGAATTTTATTTTAAAAAATTTAAAAGTTTGAAAATTTAAATTTTTTCTTTTATTTTGAAAGTACATAAAATTTTAAGAACACTGTTTTTTGTTTCGTTGGAAACGGATTTAAATTGTGAAAGTTATGTATATTTCAATATTGAGTGCAATTTGTTTATTCTGCAATTTTGTTATTTTAAATAGTATAAATATTTTTCTTTGTCATATTTTATTGTAATATGTATTGATATGTTATTTTATGTATTTTTTTGTCTTTTAATATTTTTGAAGTGAGGTAGGAATTTTTCTAGAGCTAGTAGTATTTTTCTTGTAATTTCCATGCCCTGTTTCAATTTTTAAACATTTTCTTTAGTTCTTTTATATTTTTCTCCAATTTAATTATTTATTTTATTTTAGAAATGATAAATAAATTATTTTATTTCGAAATTTTGCTTTAGAATATTTTTAAAATGAAGTAGATACTTTTCCAAAGCCATTGATGTTTTAATTGTAATTTTTGAACCCTGTTTTCAATTTTTAAGCAATTTCCTTAATTCTTTTTATATTTTCTTTAAATTTAATTATATATTTTTATTTTTTCCACTTTGTTTCGGTTTTAGATGTTCTTGCTGAAGTTATTTTTTTTACTTGATTTAAAAGAAAAGGAAGTATGGAAGGTTTTAAAAGCTAAGAAACGTAAAGTCGTTTCACCGTTTCTTTTACCGTTTCTTTTTCAATCAATGCATCAATTTATTGTAGCCGTTCCTTTTCTTCTGCTTATTCACGTGTAAGTTTCTCATTCCATAAATAATACACATCCATTTCAGATCTGAGCAAAGAAAAATAAGAAATGGCTTCTTCTTTGCTCACTTTTGTTCCTCTTTTTTCCATGTTTTCACTTGAATTTGCTTTGATTCTTCCATGTGTTTGCTCGGCCATAGCCTCACAATCACCACCACCGACCACCACCACTTCTTCCCCACATAATCCATGGCCAAACCATTCCCCTCCTCTGACCTGAGTGTGCTTTGACCATCCAATGATCCAATCTCCACAAAAACTATGCAAAATCCCTTAAAATATTGCCTAGCCTAGCCTAGTTGTTTCACCACCTTCATACACCACCTTGGCTGTACCTATTTTCTCCACCATCACCTCCTCGATCTAAAGCAGCCCTTAGCCCCTCCTCTGACAAAAAAATTCCAGGCCATGACCATTGGATGAAGCATCACCACAAACTTTGCACAAAAACTCCACAAACATGCTAGCAGAACTCATGTTTCATCACTACCCTTCCATACCTTGCCTTGGCCACCTCATAGCCACCACCTCCAGCCATCACATCACCTCTGACACCAGTTCCAGACCTGTACCTGACATGACCAGACTTGTAGCAATGAAGGCCGAACCCAAACATGACCATAGGTCGAGCCTATGTTGTACCAAAACCACTTTGCCTTGACCTTTAGCATTCTTTGCCTTATAACTTACCATACCCCTTCTCATTTCCATTGTAACCATGCCTTTCCGAGTCCAAACCTGACCTATATGATGCCATACCTGAGCCAAAAACATCATTATGGCCAAGCTAAAGAGTCCCTTAGGCCAATCATTGAAGTGATTGAGGCATGGTAAAATCATCTTGTTCATTGTTGCTTTTATTTCAATCTGTTTCAATGTTGTTTTGTATTAGAAATTCATGTGTTATATTTTGTTTTTTTTGGATTGTAACACAAGTTCTAAGCTTGGGTCTCTTCCTACTTGAGACTATTGTTGTGTCATCGTACCTTCGGGAATCCGTTGTGTCATTTGTATTGCAATCTCCAGCACCAAAAAAGTGAGTATTTCTCACCAGACATTATGTACTTATATAAGTAGTAAATTGACACCCTAAGAATCTGTAGAACTATATTAACATGTTATAACTGCTTATATTATTATCATATGATGTTCACACCTATTAAATACCTGTTATATCATATGTTACTGTTATTTCATGCTATTCTGTATATTTTATCAGTTTATCACACTGCAAGTTCCCTGTAAATTACAATCACTATGGGTTGAAATGATACATACCCGAACGGACTTTAGAATAGGGAAAAATCGTTATGGGCTGAAATGATAGGCTTGAACGGTTTTTATTTAATTTATTTTAACTTGCGATTGCGGGTTTGAAATGATGAAACCCGGATTTTCTTTGTAAATTACGGGTTGAAATGATATATTACTCGTATCACTTTACCTAGCGTAGAAAATTATATACAGGCCCGTTATTAAAATATGTTCTTCTAAAACTTTTAAAATATTTTATAAATTTAATTATTATAATATTTGATTTGAAATTTAATAAGAATATAACTTTTTTAAAGTATTATTTATTTTCTGGAAATCTATAAGTTAAATGAATTATGGAAAAGTTAGAAAATATGAATGTAAGTTATTTTGGAAATTTTGATTTAATTTTTAATGGAATTTAAATTAACTTTGAAAATATGATAAATTTATGATATTTTGAATTTAAATTAATTTAAAGTGATTTTATATCATATTAATGATTTTTAATAAACTTGAAATGTGAAATGAATGAATACTTTAAGTTGAAATTTTGAAATATAACTAAAATTGGAAATTTATGAAATTAACTTAAAAGTGAACTTTTAGTTAAGCAAATAAAAATAAAACTAAGTTATATTTGAGAATTTGAACTTGAGTGTTAAGTTGAAATTCAATGCAAGGAATTTAAAATTGAACATTGCAATTTAATAAGTGAATTATTATTAAATCTTGATTTTTGAATGGAAATTTAACTTTATAAAATCATGAACTTGAGGAAAATTAAATGATGTTTATAAATGTGAAAATGTATGATTTTATGAGTTAAAATTGTTTTAAAGAAAAAAAATATAATTGGTTGAGAAATTTTATTGAATATTTGAAGTTAATTGACTGCATTTTTGAAATGCTATTAATTACAATGTAAATGATATTACAACATTTGTAAATGCTGTAGTTGATGATAATGAACTAAAAAGCTAAATTGAATTAAAAGCTATTATAGCAATCTTTGTAAGTGCTATAATTTTTGAATTTAACTAAGTTTATTTGAAATTTAAGTAAACCCTATTACAACATTTTAAAATGTTGTCTTTTGTTAAATTGAACTGTTTTGAATGTAACTCCGTAGCGTTTTCTAAATGCTGCGAAAAGTGAAATTTCACTGTTTTGATAAACGTAAGTGAATAAATGAACTTTGAAAGTTGAAAATTTGGAAATTTAATAATTTAATTTTTAACATAAACTTCATTTTTATGATTAAAAATGATTTTTTTGGGAATATAAACTGTTTTGAAATATGAATTGAAATGGTATTTTAAATTGAATAAAATGAATAATGATTTGAAATGTGGTTTCGAAAAGATATGATATTTTGATATATTAAAATGATTTGAAATGTGGTACTGAAAGATATGATATTTTGATATATTAAAATGATTTGAAATGTGGTTTCGAAAAAATATGATATTTTGATATATTAAAATGATTTGAAATGTGGTACTGAAAGATATGATATTTTGATATATTAAAATGATTTGAAACGAAGTTTTGAAAGATATGACATTTTGATATTAAATGATTTGAAAAATGAAGCTTTGAAAGGTTATGATATTTTGATGCATTAAAATGATTTGAAAGGAAGTTTTTAAAGGATATGATAATTTAAATTATTGAAATGGTTAGAAATGACTTGATATTTATTTTGATAAATATTTGAATTGAAAGATATGGTATGATGATATATTGAAATGGTTTGGAAATGATTTAATCTTTATTTTGATAAAGATTTGGGTTGAAATGACATTTTATTTTTGAAGTATAAAATATTGTTTTAAAGTTATAACTACGGGTTATAATAACGATTGGTTGTTAAAGAGACCGGGATCAGATATTGTCTTATAGTCGGCCAATACCGAAAACCACTTTAACAACTGTGTACGCGGTGGAGATTCCAGAATGAAGTAGGGTGGTGGCGACGTTCTCGAGGTATATTACGTGGACCCAACTCCCGTGAGTTGGCATAAATGACTAAAACAGGAGCTATACCGGGCTACACAAAGGGTCGCACCCTTTCATCGAGCATGCTCCATCGGAAACCATTCTATTACTTTTGTGATTCGATACGTGGCGCCACGTTGATTCGGGGGTGTTGTTGGAGGTGGGCGGAAGCTGCTGGCTTGCCGTCACCACCGGTCCGGGAGTGCAAACGGTGTATCTACCCTGGCATTGCATCGCGTGCCGTGTCATCTCCTTATATCAAGCCCACTACGATTTTGGTTTTAAAGATCCGACCGCGTTAAGGTTCACCATCCCCTTAACGTTATTTTCTATATGATTATACTTTACTGATTAGACACCACTGTATATAGCATATATTACTACATAGTAAATAGTTTAACGGATCCTTAGAGGATGGGCGGTCCCAAGCATCTTCTAAGTTACTTGTATCTTTGCTATAGTTCACTTGAGTTGGTTTACATTGTATAAGTATGTATGTCCTGACTCGAGTGTTTGTATTTTTTATTTACGCTCGGGTCAGCCTGAGTTATTTATAGATTTGGATTTCCACTTTCTGGAGATTGGAATCGCTGGAGATTATCTACTTGTCAAGTTTTATCTTTTACAGTCTATTGGTCCTTTCAACTCTTGTATTAGTAGACTTCTATGTAGTGAGACTTCCTTTGTACTTTATTTCTTATGTTGTATTTTATGTAACTCTGATATATTTATATAGTAGCTTCATGAACTACTATCTCTTTTAATTCCGCTGCATTATTATTACTCTGTGTCTGTGATCTGTGATTATTATTTACTGTATATTCTGAGATTTGCCAAATTCTTATTTACAACGCGGTATTTTGAGAAATTCAATTCCGGCATGAGTGTCTACCTATACACTTATAATGGATGCGAATGGTTGAAAATATCGGATCGTTACAATTAATTATAAATTTTTTTTCTTCCTAAATTTAATTCCAATATCTTATTAAAATGACAAATTTAATTAACGAAATTTACTGGTCGTTACACTTATTTATTAATGTATAATTAGGTTTTAAAATTATTTTTTTAAAAAGACAAATAAGTATAAATAATAGAAAATGAATTAATATATATATAAAACTAAATAATAAATATAATGTAAAATCTTATAAAAAATATAAAAACACTTGTACATGTAAATTAACATGTGTAACATTTGTAATAAGAAATTAAACATGCAAAAGACAAATTTAAAGATTCTAAAATGCATTTAACAGATGTAGCTATTTTAACATACCATATTAACAAGTGTTAGTTTAAATCCAACATGCAAAAACAAGTGTCACTTATTTTTTATTTTATTTTTAATATTAATAAAAAGGGTTATAAGATTATACATATACATCCATTCCCTTTCTCTTTTCATTTTCTTATATTCAAAACTTAAAAGAAAGAAGATGTAACATCCCACCTTTTCGCACGGTTTAAATCGACGATAAACCACAAAAGTTAGACTTAAACCATACAGAAGGGCGGATTGTTATGGGGTAAATAAGAAAAAGTAGATAAAGAAAACAAAATAGAATCTTGCAATGGAATGATAAAATATAATAATCAAATATACAGTTCATGAAGCCGTTTTATAAAACATTTGATTATACTTATACAATACATATCAGAGTTACACATAGCAACAAATAATAATCGATGCAGCGGAACAGATGTGATACGATGGTGTTTGCACAAAAAATGGGCAAACACCTCCTAGTCGTATGAATTTAGTTGGTTATATGTTGTTCTGGATGGTTTGGGTAATTTATGAAAATATATGAAATAGATGGACTAAACTGTAAAAGACACACATATTTATAGTGGTTCGGCCAGAACGTGCCAACGTCCACTTTATATGTTATTCTCCTTTTTCTTTCAGATTACAAGTACAAAGCTTTGTATACAAGTATGTGAAAGTTGTTTGAAAGTTCCTTCCGTGCTTGAGCTCTCAAACTTGTCTGCCATTGTTGTACCCCTGCCCCTTTATTTATAGAGTGAGGCTGGAGGCAGGGGTCCTGGATGTATATAGCAGCTGGTGGGCCTGGGCTGAAGCAATTCTGGCCTGGCAACGTGGTTCAGCGGAGGTTGGATAAGTGGTCGGGTGGTGCCTTGGATCGGTGGTGTGGAGTTGGAGAGGCTTTTGGTTCGGTCGAGGGTGTAGCTTGGTCCGGTAGTGGTCCTTCTCCATCTGGTTCGGTGGTTTGGTGGCACGTTGGTCCGGTGATGCTTGGGAGGTAGGTTGGTTCGGCATTGGTGTGGGGTGGCCCTGGTTCGGCGAGGCTTTGGACCGGTGGCAGGTGGTCCGGTGGTGAAGTGGTTCGGCAGGCATGAGAGAGGGGTTGGACCGGCAGTTGTTTGGTTCGGTCATGGTGGTCGTTGAAGAAGGTTGTGGGCCGGTAGTCACCTGGTTCGGCAGTGGTTATTGGAGAGGCTTTTGGATCGGTGGTAAGAATTTGCCCCCCAAAGTGGGGCACATGCCTGCATGTGTCGCGCTTTGTTTTCTTGTAGTTGGGACAACTTCATTCGGTTTAGAGTGCCGAACCGGTTGGTCCGGTTATCCTATGCTTGCCTATAAGTAGGGGCGTTATGCCACCGTTATCCCTTTACCTTTTGAGATAGCCGAATCAACTGATTGTCGAATCAAACTTCTGTTCGTGCCGAATCAAATGCTTATCTTTGCCGAATCAATCCCTTATCTTCGCCGAGCAAGGTGAGACCCAATTCTGCCGGATGAAACTTCTTATTTTCGAACTGCTGAATGTAACTTATATTTAAATTACCGGATGAACTCTGAGACTCTGAATACCGAATGAACTCCTTGGAGCTCAAGTGCCGAATGTGTCTCGTGCTTTGCTTTACCGAATGAGCTCCGTGGTGTGAGTGCCGAATGGCCTTTCGGTCTTGTGTTACCGAATGAACCTGAAAACCTTCATCCCTTGAGTTTTGAATTCGAGCGAAATTCCAGACCACATGCCTTTGTTTACTTATATCTTTATACTCCTCATTTTAACAGTGCGTTTGTTTTTTGGTGTTGCTGATAAATGTCTCGTAAAGTTGAAACTCGATCGGAGAAGAGAAAATCTACGGACCGAAGTGAGCCTCCCGTTGTGCCCCCTGCCCAGCTAGGACCAGTGCGGCAGGGACCTGTCCCGAGGTCATTAGTGGACGGATATGGCCCCCAGGAGCTTCTAAACTCTCCTCCCGATTGTTATCCGAGCTCCCTCAAAGAAGGGCAACTTGATATCATCGCTCGCTCCTTTGGGATTGACAGGGCGAGTATGCTGCTGCCGGGAGATGGTGTGATGCCGTACGATCCTCCTGAAGGATATTTCGCTTACAGCCGATACCATTGTATGTGCGGGGCCATTCCCCCAATCAATGCCTGGATAGTCAGCTTTCTAACCTATTTGAAGGTGGCTCCATTCCAACTTCAGCCCAATTCCTATGCTATCCTGGTGTGCTTGTTCGTCATTTTTCAGAGGAAATATGGGCGTCCCCCTTCCAACCGGGAGATCCGGTATTTGTACAACTTGAGAGGATATAAGAAGGGGTCTCCATATATCAGCTTGGAAGCAGCCGTGCCCTTCAAGCCCGTCCTGGATTTGTATTCGAAGCTCAGTATGTTCAAGAAAGAATGGTTCTTCATCAAGGATGACTCTATCTCCTTCCGTCTTTTCACTTCCGTCTGTAAGTTGAACTCCATTTATATTTTCCTTGTTTCGACCCCAATGCTTCCTCTTATATGCTTTTATTTCTTGCTAGCGACAGGTGGCTTTGCGGTCGTGGAGAACGATTCCTTGGTTCGGATGGCTGCGGAAATAAAGGCCATCTCGGGACGGGATAGGTCGGCTTCTTACCTGATCAGGAATGCCACTCTCCTGGAGTACAATTTAATTCTGCCACGTCAATCTGTGGTCAAACAGAGAGATACAGCCGAGGAGAGGGCTGCCAAAGCTAAAGACGGGGCTACCGCGAAGAGTAGCAAGAGGAGACCTTTCTCGGTACCTCCAGTCGTCGGGGGGAAGAAGCTTAAGATGACCCTCCCCTAGCACATGTCCAGATATTTGTAAAGAATGACTTTATGTAATTTTATAACATAAGCTGATTCTGTCATGTTTGAATGCTGTTGTCATTTTGATATGTTGCATAAGAAATACAGCTGCGTGTTTATGCATGTGATTCAATCGTATTTGATGCTAAGTTTCTGCTTAAAATATTACTTCATGTCTTGTAATGCCAATATGACGTGTGAATAAATTAAAGCTACATATTTGTATACAAGAGAAGAAAGTACCGCCCTTCGTGTTTTAGTCGTAGAGGGTTGCTTTGAATGTCTTGCGTGACTGAGTGTGGAATGTAGCTGAGTGTTCCGTCATTCGGATGTGAGCTCATATTTCCACAAGCGAGAGGTCCCCTATTTTGTGACCTGTATTTTAGGGACTGTTATATAGGATAGGAGAAAAGTTTTTAAATGTAATGGAAATATGAGAAACAGTAAAACTTCCAATCACGGAAGGCCGTCGATATGCTTAAGTTCGTGGCAAACGGGTTTTGTAGTCACTTTCCCTAGCTGTGGGTCTTAGAGACATTTGTCACCCATCTTACGCCTCCGCGGGGAGTTTATCTTTTTTACCACAGCCGCACTTAAGACATATCAGAACCGAGATCGCGCACAGTAACTACCCGAGCCATTATGGCCCGTAATCGTGGGTTTTATTCGATTTACTATGGCCGGCTAGCGTGGGTGCCGATCGTCAACCGTGAACTACCCCTGGCTGGCCACACCTTATGTTGGGGCTTAAAGTAGGCTCACAGTTGCCGGCGAGCCGAACGCCGTAATGAGCTGCCATCGGCTATAGTCGGCCTTCTTGATGGCTCATAATCGGCTCATTACAGTTGGCTTTGAGGGCAGTCGCGGGCAATGAGTTAACCCACAGCAGAGGGATGCTGGAGCAAAAGTGTCTCATTGGCGAGTGCATAGATTCGCATAGTACCTGTTGGGTCTTGTCCAGGTGAGATTGCACCGTGAAGTGTCCAGAATGGAAATGTCGTTATACATGACTTTTTTCAACAGAAAAGGATAAAGCTTAACAAGCAGCCAAGATATAAAGGAACAAGTTAAAAAGAGACGAGATTTTTTAAAGGGGTTCGGCACGAAAATGCCTACGTCCACTGATTCTCTTTGTTAATTCACTTCATATGGGCAGTACAAGTTAAGAAAAGTATCGATGGAGGTGTTGGATGTTCCATGCCCTCTGGAACACCTCTCTGTCCACTGTTGACAAAATATAGGCTCCGTTGCGGAGATCTTTATGAATTACATAGGGTCCGTCCCAGATTGGATCTAGCGCTCCGGGGCGCGGGACGATCCGCTTGAGGACAAGATCTCCTTCTTGTAAGCTGCGGTGCTTGACTTTGGAGTTGTATTGTGCTGCAACTTTTTGCTTGTGAGCTGCTGCTTTGAGTGTTGCATCGTTTCTTCTCTCCTCAATTAGATCCAAAGACATGTGGAGGAGTTCTTCGTTCTCTTCTGGGTTGTAGTGGATCCTACGGTGAGAAGGCACTACAGTTTCATCTGGGAGCATGGCCTCCGATCCGTATGGCAAAGAGAAAGGAGTATGCCCTGTTGATGTTCTATAAGATGTGCGGTAGACCCAAAGTGCCGTAGGAAGTTCATCCACCTAAGCGCCTTTTGACTTTTCGAGTTTCTTCTTGATTAGGGTTTTGAGGATTTTGTTGACAGCTTCGACTTGTCCGTTTGCCTGGGGGTAAGCCACAGACGAGAAGCTTTTGTGAATTTCGTGCTCTTGGCACCAGTCGGCGAATTCCTCGCTGTCAAATTGAAGTCCATTGTCCGATATGATTTTGAGTTGAACCCCGTACCTGCATAAAACATTTTTGATCAAGAAGTTAATAACTTTTGCCGAAGATATTTTATTTAGAGGCTCCGCTTCCACCCATTTGGTGAAATAGTCAACTGCTACTATGTCATATTTGGCTCCGCCTCGGCCCACTAGCAGTTCGCCAATCAAGTCAATTCCCCATATTGCAAAGGGCCAAGGGCTGGTCATTTGAGTAATCTCATTTGTGAGTAGTTGAGGAATCTTAGCAAATTTCTGACATCTGACGCATTTTTTGACGAAGTCCAAGGTGTCTTTATTTAAGGTGGGCCAGTAGTACCCGTATCGGAGTGTCTTCTTGGCTAGAGTCCGCCCTCCGGTGTGATCTCCGCAACTTCCTTGATGGATGTTGGACAAGACTTTCCTGGCTTTCCTTCCAGCGATACACCTTAATAAGGGATTAGAGAAGCCGCGCCGATAGAGGATTCCTTCTTGTAATGTGTAGCAGGAAGCTTTCCTTAAGATTTTCTTAGCTTCGTTACGCTCGTCGGGCAGTGTGCCATCTTGTAAATATTTCCGGACAGGAGTCATCCAAGTTTCCTCTTCGATTACAGCTATCATGTTCATTGTCTCGTAACTTGGGGCTAGTTGCTGTGAGATGGTTATTGGTCGGGAAGCGGCGCCGTCCTTTATGCTAGCTTGCTTTGCCAGTTCGTCGGCCTCCTGATTCTCTTCTCGAGGAATGTGTTTGATTAAATAGTGATCCAACTGATTGAGCAGCAGCTTGGTCTTCTTTAGATATGTTGTGAGTCGTTCTCCTCGAGCCTGGAATTCTCCCAGTATTTGATTTACAATGAGTTGAGAATCACTATGGAGACATAAAGAACTGACTCCAATTTCCAGGGCAAGTTCTAATCCGGCTATCATTGCTTCGTATTCTGCGTCATTGTTGGTGGCGGTGAATTCCAACCTTAGGGCGTAGTGCAGCTTCCTTCTCCTGGGGGTGATTATCACAACACCTGCCCCCGAGCCTTGTTCATTTGATGCTCCATCTACGAAGAGATTCCACTTGATATCTTCTGCTATTCCAGATTGCTCCTTACCTTCGTTAGTAGTGAATTCGGCAATAAAATCAGCAATGGCATGCCCCTTGATAGCGGTGCGAGGATGGTAGGTGATATCATATTGACTCGGTTCAATGCACCACTTAAGTAGTCGCCCAGAGGTGTCGGGACAATGGAGTACCTGCCTTAGCGGTTGGTCGGTTAAAACTCTGATGGAATGAGATTGGAAATAGTGTCGCAGTTTCCGTGACGTGATTAGCAAACAGTATGCTAGCTTTTCAAGTTTAGGGTATCTGGCTTCTGCCCCAGTAAATCTCTTGCTTACAAAGTATATGGGCCGCTGCGCGCGGTCGTTTTCTCTCACCAAAGTGGCGCTTAAAGCATGGGATGATACAGCAAGGTATAGGTATAGTTCCTCGCCTTCATTTGGAGTTGAGAGTACTGGTGGTCTCTGGAGGTGTTCGATTAAGTTAAGGAAGACTGTTGAGCATTCGTCAGTCCATTCGAACTTTCCTTTGTCTTTCTTTAGAGCTTCAAAGAAAGGGATGCATTTGTCGGTTGCTTTAGAGACGAACCTGCTTAGGGCAGCCACTTTCCTGTTTAGGCTTTGCAACTCTCTTCGAGTGGATGGTATTTTGATATCTTGCAAAGCCCGAACTTGTTCGGGCTTTGCTTCAATTCCCCTGGCATGGACGATGAATCCCAAGAACCTTCCCGACGATACTCCGAAGGAGTACTTTAGAGGGTTCAGCTTCATTCCGTATTGGCGAAGTACTTGAAACATCTCATCCACGTGGTTTATATGATCATTGGCTTTCCTCGATTTTACCAGCATGTCATCCATATAAACCTCCATAGTTCATCCTATTAGTTCCGCAAACATCTTTTTGACGAGGCGCTGATAAGTAGCTCCGGCGTTTTTAAGTCCAAAAGGCATTACCCTATAGCAGTACAATCCCCGGTCAGTGATGGAACTAGTCTTGTCTTGATCGGGGGCGTGCATAGGGATCTGGTTATATCCTGAGTATGCGTCCATAAAAGATAAGAGTTCGTGTCCGGCGGTGCTGTCCACGAGCTGATCGATTCGGGGGAGTGGGAAGCAATCCTTTGGACAAGCGTCATTTAAGTTGGAGAAGTCGATGCATGTTCACCACTTCCCATTAGCCTTCTTTACCAGCACCGGGTTGGCGATCCATTCTGGGTAGATGGCTTCTCGTATGAAGTTATTGGCAAGTAGGTTCTTTACTTCTTCCTCGAGGGCTGCTGATCGTTCTGCCCCTATGCTTCTCTTTTTCTGCTTTACTGGCACCTTGGTGGGATCGATGTTCAGCACGTGGCATGCTACGTCTGGGGAGATTCCTATCATGTCAGCGTGCATCCATGCAAATACATCCATGTTGTGGCGAAGAAAATCAATGAGTTGATCCTTTAATTCTTCTTTTAGTTGAGATCTGATTTTCAATAGTCTACTTGAGTCATGTTTGCCTACAGCTACGAATTCCATAGCCTCTGCAGGCTCGGCGGTGGCCTACTCCTCTTTGTCCCTGGGGTCTAATTCATTGAAAGGATCACTGGTATATCGAAGAGGAGGGGCTTTCTTTAGTTGCTATGCTTCCAAGCTTTTCATGCAGAGAGTAGTCTCTGCGTTTTTCCCTTTATCTTTTCTGCGGTTATTGCGAAGTTCAGTTACATAGCAGTCTCGAGCAGCGTCTTGATCTCCCTCTATTTCTCCTATTCCGTTATCGGTTGGAAATTTCATCTTCAGGCACCACGGGGCTAGGACAATTTGAAAGTCAGACAAGCCTGGTCTTCCCAAAAAGGCGTTGTAGGCCGAGTGGTTTTCTATTAGTACAAACGTTTGTTTTCGCACAACGGAGCGGGGATGACTTCCTATTTCAACAAAAAGGTCCAGTTGCCCGAGGGGCATCTTCGCGTCTCCAGTGAAACCATATAGTGGTTTGTTGCAGGGAGATACATCCTTCATTGACAGCTTTATTTTGTCGAAAGCATGCTTGAATAGGATATTCACCGAGCTTCCAGTGTCTACTAAAATTCGGAAAACTTTGGCCGGACCGAACCAGGCAGAGATGACCATAGGACCCATGTGTGGGTACTGTCTTCCCTCTAGATCATGCCTACTGAATGTGATGTCGTCACTCTCTTTCCTTTTCTGGTGGCGTTCTTCCATAACAGAATTAACACAGCCTTCATCGTTTCTAAGTGACTTACCGTATCTTTCCATCTCTGCCCAGCTTCTTTCGGTGATGTGTAGTCCTCCCGATATGGTATGGACCACTATCTTCTCTTGACTAGAGCCGCTGGTGCTGCGATTTCCTCCGCCTGCCTCTGGGATGGGTAGCCTTGGGTTTTCATTGGCGGGAGCTGGAGTCCTGTTCTGGCTTTTTACATAGCGTTCCAGTCTCCTCCATCTAATGCGTTCTTCAATCAAGTCCCGGAGATGGTGGCATTCATTGGTGTCATGTCCATGGGATTCGTGGAAGCGGCAGAACTTTCCAGACTTGAGTGCGTTATCTGACTCCTTCTTGTGCAGGGGGCGCTTGTATCTAACTTCGTCTTGGGTGGCTAGGAAGATGTTTTCGATTGTTTCATTCAAAGGAGTGTAGGAGTCAAATTTTGGTCCTGGTCGATATAAGCGCTTTTCTCCCTTCTTGCCCCCAGCATTGTCTCTAGAGTCACTTCTTCGAACATCCTTTGCTGCAGCGGGAACCATGTCTGGAGCTGTCTTAGCCTGTTGCCCTGACCGCCTCTCAGTGGCAGCGTCTTCAAGTCTCATATACTTTCCAGCTTCATGGAAGAAATCAGGTAAAGTAGCTGGTTTTTCCTTGGTT
Source organism: Allium cepa (assembly GCA_030765085.1). Lineage (NCBI taxonomy): Eukaryota > Viridiplantae > Streptophyta > Magnoliopsida > Asparagales > Amaryllidaceae > Allium > Allium cepa. Next base: position 554,371,585 of record CM060932.1, read on the forward strand.
AGTCTTCTAGCAAATTTAGTATCCGGATGTACACCACTGCAGAGGGCCATTAGGATAAGTTTCTCGTCGGCATCTTGGACTGCGGTCGCCGCGGCGTTGAATCGGGTCAGATATTGTTGCACTGTCTCTCCGGGTTTCTGTTTGATATTAGATAAGAAATAAGCGTCCTTGGGTTGTTCCACATGAATGCGGAACTGACTGATGAACTTTGCTTTCAACATTTCCCATGAGCTGATGGACCCTTGGGGTAGGTGGCAGAACCAGGAGGTAGCTAGATCTGCTAAGAATAGTGGGAAGCATTTACACAAAACTCCCTCTGTTGCTCCGCTCATGAGCATATGCTGGGTGTATCTTTGTAAGTGTATGATGGGGTCAGAGGTTCCCTTGTAAGGTTCCATCGTTGGCATTTTCCATTCCCGGGGGGTGATGGCAGTTTCGATATTGCGCGTGAAGGGGCTGGTTACCCTAGCACCTATCCCTCGATCCCTTCGCTCCCGTTGGACGCACTCTCTGAACAATCGTGCCATCCTTTCATCAGAACTTGGAGCGGATAAAAATGAGTTTGGTTCTTCCCTGCGGGATTGATTCCGTCCAGATGACCTGTAAGGATGGTATCGTTTATCACTCCTGACATTCTCCAATGGCTGCCTCTGGTCTTCCGGGGGCATGCTGGGGTCATCCACAGTTGGCCCTTGCCTTGTTCTTCCCCTGCTGGGTTCTGTTCTTAGCACTTCCTCGGGTCCAACTTCGGGCTGGGCTCCAGCTCGGCCCCGTCTACTGGTGTTTCCATGGTCAGGTAACATAATAAGCTCAGCTACATCCGCCCCCTGCCTGGTACCTCCCATGTTGGGTTCGGTTCTAAGTGTTTCCTCAGGTCGGAATTCGGGCTGAGTCCGGGCTCGGCTCCTACCATTGCTGTTTCTGTTGTTAACCTCTTCGAAGAAGAAAGACCTTTGTCGTCTCCCAGATCCTCCAGATCGGGACTCGCCCCATGATTCAGTGTTGCGGTTGGATTCTTCAGCATCCCTTAAGCGTGACATGAGTTGGTCCACCAAGGCTTCTTTTTGAGATGTGAAGCGGTTAGTTACTTCTGCCACAATCCTATCTAGATCCGTCCTTGTAATTGGTTGTTCCGTAGCAGGGGCTGTCGGATTTTCCTGATTTAAATTTGCTATTGGAACTGGACGATTGTTTTGGTCTCTGATCACTGGATCTGGGATACTGCCATTTGCGATGTTTTTTCCTTTGTTAGCATCTTTCTTCCGTCCGGGAGGCATGTTTTCCAAGCAATGAACGATGCTGATAGAAAAAGGGTTAAGTGGGAGAAGCTGAAGCTTCGGGCTCCTGTTCTCAGTGAAAGCACCAAAAATGTTTGCACAAAAAATGGGCAAACACCTCCTAGTCCTATGAATTTAGTTGATTATATGTTGTTCTGGATGGTTTGGGTGATTTATGCAAATATATGAAATAGATGGACTAAACTGTAAAAGACACACAGATTTATAGTGGTTCGGCCAGAACGTGCCTACGTCCACTTTATATGTTATTCTCCTTTTTCTTTCAGATTACAAGTACAAAGCTTTGTATACAAGTATGTGAAAGTTGTTTGAAAGTTCCTTCCGTGCTTGAGCTCTCAAACTTGTCTGCCATTGTTGTACCCCTGCCCCTCTATTTATAGAGTGAGGCTGGAGGCAGGGGTCCTGGATGTATATAGCAGCTGTGGGTCTGGGCTGAAGCAATTCTGGCCTGGCAACGTGGTTCGGCGGAGGTTCGATAAGTGGTCCGGTGGTGCCTTGGATCGGTGGTGTGGAGTTAGAGAGGCTTTTGGTTCGGTCGAGGGTGTAGCTTGGTCCGGTAGTGGTCCTTCTCCATCTGGTTCGGTGGTTTGGTGGCACGTTGGTCCGGTGATGCTTGGGAGGTAGGTTGGTTCGGCATTGGTGTGGGGTGGCTCTGGTTCGGTGAGATCCTGGTTCGGCGAGGCTTTGGACCGGTGGCAGGTGGTCCGGTGGTGAAGTGGTTCGGCAGGCATGAGAGAGAGGTTGGACCGGCAGTTGTTTGGTTCGGTCATGGTGGTCGTTGAAGAAGGTTGTGGGCCGGTAGTCACCTAGTTCGGCAGTGGTTATTGGAGAGGCTTTTGGATCGGTGGTAAGAATTTGCCCAACAGATGGACTAATATAATATATATAATAGTAATAAAATCTACGCCTTCGTCCTCCAGAAGTAAGGTCTTCAAATCCTGAAATTCTCAGGTTGACCCGAGCGAATTGAAAAAACAAAACACTCGAGTCAGAACTAAAAGATCTTATATAAGTTAAATGAACTAAAATAAATATGGGTGTAACGGCATCAGAGATGTTTACGGGGTTTGACATATCCTATCCAGTGTCTAACGTGAGTGTAGTAACTCAAAAGATGCTCGGGATTCACATCTCCTAACGATGCGTTAAACTATTTACTATGTAGTAATATTTCGCTATTATAATAGTGTCTATTAGTAAAATAAACTTACTTTTAAATAGCGTTAAGGCTTTACATTTTCCACCTTAACACGTAATAATGCCAATAGTCTATACAGTACCATAATACCTCCTGATCGGCAGGCTACCAGAGGATACTCCATAGGTATGACACAAATAGAAACTCGTAGTAAAGGCTTAGTATGGTAGGTGATATGACACAACTAGGCAATGCCAGGGTAGATATACCAATTGCTATCCGGCCAGGTGGTAACGCGTAGCGCGCTGCTACCGCCCACCTCGAGCCACACCCCCAAATAAAAAAAAATCAAAAGTGGCCACCGAATCAATCCAAAAGTCAAATTATAATATCGAAGGGATGTGTCCGATCAAAGGTGCCACCTCATTGGCCCGAGAATCACTCCTGTTTTAGCCATCTTATGCCAACTCATGGGAGTCGGGTCCATGTATTTACCTTAATAGAACGTCGCCACCATCCTACTCTATTCTGGAATCTCCACCGCGTACACGGTTGTTAAAGTGGTTTACAGAGTTGGCGGAGAGTATGACAACTTCCGATCCCGCTCTCTTTAACAACCAAACGTTATTATAACACTGCGACCTTTTCAAATTAGTTTATACTTTAAAACTATTAATATAATATCCATTTCAAAACTGTATAAATCCGATATCATTTCTATTTTAAAACCCAAATCAATACGATATCATTTTCAAATATATCCTTTTCTAAAACTATAACATTTCAAAGTTATAATATTTCGGAACAAAAACTTGAAATATAGCCTTTCAAAACATAAAACCTTGAATTTCCTAACTTTGAAATATACTACACCACTTAAATGGTTTAAATATTTAATTACTATATATATAAAAATAGCTTCTTCACCTTCACAAATCAATTCCAATGTGGATTTTAAATTCCAAAATAAACCAATATAATTTTCATATATTTCAAAGCTTTAATTATCCCACCATTTCAAAACTTATTCTTTGATAATTTCATATATATCAATTTCAACTACTATTATTTAGATTTGAAATATTTGCTAAATAAATCAAATATCATTTTAGTAAAACCTTTAGACTTCAAATAACTGGATATTCTTTTAATCAAATTAACTTGATAATATTCATTTAAATCAATTTGATATTCATTTAAATCCTCTAAACAAAATCAAGTTATAAAATCATACCCTTTAAATCTCAATTTATTTACATTTCAAATCAAAATTTTCGAGGATAATTCTTAAATACTTTAGTTCAAATCAAATTCACCTTTATCTTCCAACCTTAATTTATTTGAGTCATTATAAACTCTATATACAATAGAATGTAAATAGATACTTAACCATTTTTTCTAAAAGAAATCAAACTTTATTATTGAACTCATTTTTATGAATCAATTTTATACATAGCTTAAATTCAAGAATTTAACTATATATATAAAATAATATTTATCTAAGATCAAAATTTAATATTTATTAAACTGTATATTCTTTCCAAAACCATAGAAAATCATTTCAAAAATAATTATATATATATATATACCGCGGTGACCGTATATAATTTATCCTATGGTCAAGTGATACAGATATTTATCATTTCAATCTGCAATTTAAAATTAAAAATGTGGTTGTATATCTTTTCAAACCGCAATCCTAAATTAAAATAAATGCATAACAACTTGCAGATTATGATGATATAAATAAAACATCCATTCATCCATCATAAAATCATACATCCATCACAATCATCATCCAAAACAATCAATCAATATCAATATATAACTGATATTATAAAAAGGAAATTAACTGGCAGTTATATTCAATAATAAATTAAATAACGATTTAAGTTAAATAAATGCAATTAACTGAGATGATGATTAAAAATATATGAAAAGTCAAATAAATGCATAATCACAACAAAAATTTAATTTAACAAACATAAGAAATTTTAGAAGTTGTGGGTGGGTTAAACCACTCACCTTTTGAATTTAAATCCAATTTAAACCCAAATTCAAACAGCCTCAGATTTCGTCCAAACCATCGCCAAAATGTTCGGAATTCCGATACGAACCTAGCAAAGAAAACCGCGCATGAATCTGAGTCCGTATCTAATAGTTATACGATTCGGAACGATTTAAATCAAATTTTAAAATAAATAAATAAAAAAACAAATGGACATACTCGTAATTATGCTTCTCCCTTACCCTGAACACAGCATGCACCCAGCCGCCTATGTTCAAAACTCTCCATCGTTCATGCCCTGCGCTCGTTCGCCGCTGCTCCTCGCAACGCTCCACCAAAACGACGCTCCAACGTGCCGACACGCCCCATGACCTCCGTCCAAGCTCGCGACCACCACCTGTCGCGCAAACGCACCAGCCGCTAATTTCGAACCCTAATGCAATTTTATATGGTGATCCAACTGTCGATTACCCAAACAAACACCACCGATGCGCTCCTCTCAGCGATCTCCACAAAACCCATAAATGAATTTCCGATCAGGCGAAGTTCATAATCGAGCGATGAATGGACGAAACTTCTCCGATTTTTACTGATCAGACAATTAACCAAAACGAAAAATGAATCATGGATCTGAGATGCGCTCGTCGAGGGATTTGATATATATTTTTTTTCTGAATTTTTTTGTGGAGTTTGAATTTTTATTTGATTTTTGAATTTGCAATTGAAATTAGGGTTTGCAGCCATTGGAAAGAGAAGGAGCACAAAAGTTTCTGTACGTATAGAAATGAGGAATAGAGGGATGCTAGGGATTATAGCAGGATATATATATATGTGGGGTTGAAATAGAATAGATGGACCCGATTTACAACGTGCTGAACGATATATGGCCCGAAAAGCCCGTATCGACTCCGGAATGAAATTTGGTCAAACCGTATATCAAAATAGATGTTTTAAAATATTTTAAACACGATGGAAAAGGTTTCAAGTCCAAATTCCATCGTATGAAGAAGTTATGCAAAAATCAAAAAATTTCAAGTTGATTTCAATTGATTACAATTTAAATTATTTCAAGGCGTTTCAAGCCCATACGATCAAACGACAAGTCTGATCGATGCGAAGCTTGTAACCCTATAATAATTCACCGTTACGGATCAGATGAAACTGGTTTCGTCGAAATCCAAGTTAATGGCCAAAATGGCTATTTTTACAGTTAATTAAATAAATTAAAAATTAATTAATTAAATCAGCCTTCAATTTCAATCCTATAATCGACAATTCTTGTCATTTTTAATTTATTAAACATTTATACTAATTTAAACAAATTTAACGGTTGATTTAAAATTGATAAATTCCTCAATTTCCTTAAATTCAACAATTATAAATTAAATTTTCAAAATTCTATTTAATTAAACTCATCAAAAATTATTCCATTCATTATTGTTAAATAGATGACTTAAATATTGTATTTAATACCATTACATTAATTTTTCTCATATTATTTTTATTTCGAATTGCATAACCTTTAATTTCAATTGCTACAAAAATTACACTTAATATAATTTGGATTTCAATGGAGTGATTTGTTTCAATCCAAAACTTTTATTAAGTTCATTACTTTTCTATAAACTTAGTTACCTTGTTTTCTTTTCATTCATTACCTGTAAATTTATTTCCTTCAAACCAATATTATAATTACTTACAGAACATTGATTAAATTCAATGACCATTTATTATAATTTAAATTCATTAATTAATTCAATGCTTACATTTGTTTTCATATATTCAATTTGTAGCTAAGTATATATTTACATTATTTCCATTGAATTGAAATTCATTCAATTTATTAATAATTACCTTAATTTACCAAATTTGAGAACCCCTGACCATTTGTATTACATTTCATATTAATGTAATATTTATTAAAATTTATTTCCAATTAATGTACTACTTAATTTCGCTTAATTGAAGTCTGATTTTCAAATTTTATTTAACATACTAAATGAATATAAATGGTCACCTATTTACTTTTCTTTCATTTATAAGTTTATTACTTACCAACCCAGGTTATAATTCCATATATAGCACTAATTAATTACCATTAACACTACATTATTACGTTTATAGACATATTATAATATTTCCACTCACTTACCTTATATTGAATTCATAACCAAGTTGTAATATATAAAATTTCCAATAAATCATGGGATACCACTGTGACGCCCCACCTCTATACCCACGCTAGCCAAGAACACTCCGGAGTAGTGCTGTCAACTAGCACGGAGAATAAGGCTGTTGAGGAGCGACCATCCATGTAATTGCTTATCACACGGTGGCTATAAATAATCTTCGGAAACAAACATAGAAATAATCATATCACAAATCAGTCACAGATATCCATATCACAAAGGCGGAAGAAGATATGAATATATAACTAACACATGAAAGTGTACATCAGAGTAGTGGTCAGTAAGATCCACGATAATACAAAAGAATAGCAACACGTGCTATACAAAAGAATACAACTATGAGTCTATATCTCAAGTGTATACAACAAAAACTGCTAATCTAAACAGTTAGCCAAAAGTCAGAGTGATGAATCCCTGGGAAGAAGTCAAGCAGAAGCACCTGTAACATCTCGGTCTGACCCGAGTATTATTTAAGAAAATAATAAACGGATCAGTCTAGCTATAAATATCAGATGACATGATATAACATAAAAGATATGGCATAAACATAAACATCCATAACGACATACCACTATAAGTATGTAAATAATGATCAACAGAAGATCAATCAATAAGAGATAATCAATATCACAAGAATCTTCTCAAAGATTCGAAGAGGGCATCATACCCTAAACTTGTACTCATAACAAGTCAATGACATAAATTCCAGAAATCAACACGAGAAATCCAGAAATCATAAAAAGGGAAAGAGGCCTATCACATGACGGTCCGAAGACCATGGGGAGCTACCCCGCATGTGTGAATGGAATCACACAGATTGAGGTCAAGACTAACCAAAAAGCAGAAAGGTATGTGTGAATGGAATCACACAAGTGGTGTCTAGTCTAACCTTGCAATGAAAGAGACATCGCGCAATTGCTAGTCTAATTCATAAAGCGATCATCAAGATCAACGAGAAGTGTCAATTACACTAAGCTAGTAAATATAGAAGTTTAGCTTCATGTCCCATAACCACTTGCTTAACTTAAATATTTACGAACAAACTGTAAATCTTCACTAATAAAATTGTCACAAGAGGTTCAATCGAACAAGTCCAAGAATTAACCGATGAAGTGAACGCAAGCGTTTCATACCACTTGTTTTACTAAGTCGTTTAATTAGATTTCTCATCCGAGTGAGGTAAAGGCTTGTATATACTAATAGATTGGAAAACGGTTTAAGAAAAGAGCTTTGTTATTAAAAATAGAGTTGAAATTGTTTGTTAAAAGAGTTTTGATATTTACTACTAGTATTGAAACCTTTATATTATAAAGTGACAAAACACATAAGCAAGTGTAGAAACAATCAGTCACAAAGATCGCATACGGAGATGCGAATAAAATCCAAGGAAATCAGCTAAATGTTTTTCAGATAAGATCCCCTACGGAGGGGGGGGTCCGGGGGGGTGGCAACCCCCCCAAGGTGGGGGTGCGGGGGCAACGCCACCGCTTACGGGGTTCGACCTGCCCGGTCAGGTCGCGGGGGTCCAGGGGGCAGCGCCCCGACCAAAACGGTACGACCTAGTGAAAACAAGCAACCTAGTGAAGCCAAGCGACCTAAGGGGCCATGCGACCTAATGGGTCATGCGACCTAAGTTTAAAAAGGTGGGCGACTTAACAAAGTGGCCGAGCGACCTAACTGGAGCAAGTGGCCATAGGTCATGCGACCTAAAGGTAAGCGACCTATCACGGTCACGCGACTTAAGGGATAGGACCGACCGACCTAACGACCTAGGCAAGGTCGACCGACTTAATGGTTGCGAACTAAAAATACAACAGGGTCGAGCGACCTAGTGGGATGCGCGACCTAAGAAGGTACGCGAGCTAAGGGTGAGCGACCTAACAAGGTCGTGCGACCTAAGTGGTCACAATGCCAAGCGACCTAAGAACTTAAATACTCGCGACCTAGCGCGTGCATCGGCCGAGCGACCTAAGGGTTTAATACGCGAGCGACTTAAGGTTTTAACACACGAGCGACCTAAAGTGATGCGCGACCTACGACCTAGCAGGATCGAGCGACCTAGAGCCGCCTTGTGATATAAGGTCGAAAACGACCTAATTCCGAGGCTAACGACCTAACGCTGCAGGGGGGATTTAAGGCCAGAAACGACCTACGACCTAAAGTGAAACGACCTAACTCCGATGTGAAGATTCAAGGCAGTGCGACCTAGCGCGATAACACGCGAGCGACCTAAGGGTTAGGTCGCGAGCGACCTATACGCGAACGACCTAAAGTCCAACGACCTACGACCTAAATCCGAGGCGAACAAAATATGCAGGCCGTGACTTTTCCACGCACGCGAGCTAATGATTCCGAGCGACCTAACCTAGGCAGAGCGACCTAAGCTCAGGAAATTCACCAAACAACTAAAAAATGGAGTTTTTCGCCAATCTAATCCAAATCAAATGCAAATGTACATGCTAAAGTGATGGGGAATCATTCCTAACAGTCCAATATAGTTATAGACTAGAATTGTGAGATAAAAATCTCACCTTTGCACTAAAATTTATGAAGATGAAGCTTGAAAGCAAGGAGAAGAAAGGAGAAGCAATCCAAAGCTTGAATCCAATATCTTCTACTTGAATTTGGAGTTGAATGTTGGATTTGCAATTGAATTTGTGCTTGGAGTTTTAATTTCCAATTCTTTTCACCATTAATGCCCAAGCTTGAGTTAGTTAGGAAATTTATGAAGAGTGAGGAGAAGAGGGTTGGAACTTGGGCTTAATAGGCTAAACTAACCCAAAGTCCAAAGCGGGAAAAGTTAGTGAAATTTCACTAACTCCAAACCTATCGATGTTTATACTTAAAAAGTTGTAAACGACATTTCGAACTCAATGGAAGTGGTCTCGAGTCCTAATTTGACCGTTTGCAAAAAGTAGCTTTTCGGACCAAAATCCGATTAACGAGTTAATATCTAAATAAAATATTTAAATACAAACTCGATAAATATGCGGGTTGTTACAGACTCCCCTCCTTAAAGAAATTGCGTCCTCGCAATATATATAAGATGGAATTAAAAAGTAACAACCATAAAAGCATATTAACACAAGAGGGATTTTGAAATAAGAAGTTCACCTCAAGGAGCAGGAGTAAGCAAGTCCGGATGTGTACGCTCGATGAATTCTCTGGATTCCCAAGAACAATCCTTAGGATTTGAGGACCATTGAACCTTCACAAGCGGAACATCTTTATTTCGAAGTCGTTTAACCTCAGAAGCTATAATTCGAATAGGATGCTGCTCATAAGTTAAATTCGGCGAAACTTCAATTTCTTCCACAACAGCAGGCTCAAGAATAGAATCGGAATCCCGAAGGCATTTCCGTAATTGAGAAACGTGAAATACATCATGCATAGCAGAAAACTGAGCCGGCAATGCAAGGCGATAAGCCATGGAACCAATACGTTCAGTGATAGGAAATGGCCCAATATATCGAGGCGCTAACTTCCCCGATCGACTGAAACGTACAACACCCTTCATAGGTGAAACACGAATAAAAACAGGATCCCCAACAGAAAATTCTAATTTCCTTCTTCGATTATCGGCATAGGATTTTTGTCTACTCTGGGCTTCTTTCATCCTATGTCGAATAAGTTCAATCTTTTCCGTGGAATCACGAATAAAGTCTGGACCTAAAACCAGCTTCTCACCGGCCTCAAGCCAACAAGAAGGAGATCGGCATGGCCTTCCGTAGAGTGCCTCGAAAGGTGCCATACCAATACTAGATTGGAAGCTATTATTATAGGAAAATTCAACAAGTGAAATATGATCTTCCCAACTTCCACCAAAATCAAGCACACAAACACGAAGAAGATCTTCAAGAGTTTGATTCACACGCTCGGTTTGTCCATCGGACTGGGGGTGATAAGCGGTGCTAAAATTAAGCTTCGTTCCTAAAGCTTTTTGAAGACTCTTCCAAAATCCACTAGTAAACAATGGATCACGATCGCTAACAATAGAAGTAGGAACTCCATGCAATTTTACAATTTCCTTGACAAATAGTTTGGCCAAAAGAGGAACGGTTCGGTTAGACCGAACCGGAATAAAATGGGCGGATTTAGTAAGTCTATCAACAATCACCCATAAGCTATCATGACCCGAACGAGAACGGGGAAGGCCATCTATAAAGTCCATGGAAATTTGATCCCACTTCCAAATTGGAATTTCTAAAGGTTGCAATAACCCACCAGGCCTTTGATGTTCGGCCTTGACAAGTTGGCAAGTCATGCAACACTTAACAAAGTTAGCAATATCAGATTTCATTCCCTCCCAATAATAAAGTCGCTTCATATCAGCGTACATTTTACTACTACCGGGATGAATGGTGAATTTAGAACAATGGGAATCTTCTAAAATATCTTTACGAAGATCTCCAATATTTGGTACAATAAGCCTACCAAATTTTCGAATGCCGCCATGAGAATCAATATCATAGTCTTTCAAACCTTCAATATCTATTTTATCCTTAACATTTTTGCCAAGAAGAGCCAATTCAGAATCTAGCCCTTGAGCTTCAAGAATGCGGTCTAAAAGAGAAGGATGAGCCTCAAGGCTACATAAAACAAGCGATGAGCATAAATCGGATACGCGCTCTCGAATCTCACAAGTGGATAAGATCTCGAGATCGTTCCATTCGGATATCATCATAGAAACAACTGCTTGTTGCTTACGGCTAAGAGCATCGGCGACTCGATTACCCTTACTGGGGGTATAAAGAATATCAAGATCATAAGGTGCAAGGAACTCGAGCCAACGCTGTTGACGTAAATTAAGTTCTTTTTGAGAAAATAAATATTTCAAAGACTTATGATCCGTGTAAAGAATAAATTTCTCTCCCAATAGATAATGACGCCACATTCGAAGGGCGAAAGCAATAGCCGCGAGCTCTAGATCATGTGTGGCATATCTAGTCTCGGCCGGCTTCAATTGCCTAGAAGCATAAGCAACAACACGTTCTTTTTGCATAAGAACGGCACCCAAACCAACGTGACTAGCATCGGTATAAACAACAAAATCTTGATTCCCCTCGGGAATCACAAGAATAGGAGCATCGGAAAGGAGTTCTTTCAATTTCTGAAAAGAGGCTTCACATTTGTCCGACCAAATGTATTTAACTCCCTTCTTAGTCAAGCCAGTAAGAGGCACGGCAATCTTAGAAAAGTCTTTAATTAAACGGCGGTAATAGCCCGCCAATCCGAGAAAACTACGAATCTCTGTCACACTCTCCGGTCTCTTCCAATCTTGAATCGCTTCAATCTTTGAAGGATCCACGGATATCCCGGATTCGGAAATAATATGACCGAGAAACTTCACACGAGATTGCCAAAAGTGGCATTTAGAAAATTTCGCCTTTAATTGATTACTCCTAAGTGTTTCCAATACAATCCGAAGATGTTTCTCATGTTCCTCCTCGGTTTTTGAATACACAAGAATATCATCAATGAATATGAGAACAAACCGATCGAGGAAATCTTTGAAAACTCGATTCATGAGGTCAACGAAATAAGCTGGAGCATTCGTTAACCCAAATGGCATAACAAGCCATTCATAAGATCCATATCGAGTACGGAATGATGTCAACGGAATGCTATCCTCAGCGATACGAAGCTGATGGAAACCGGTAGCCAAGTCCAATTGTGAAAAGACCTTAGCACCACTAAGCTGATCGAATAGATCATCAATCCGAGGTAAAGGATATTTGTTTTTAATAGTAAGATCGTTAAGCTTGCGATAATCTACGCAGAGCCTCAGAGTACCATCGGATTTCTTTACGAAAATAGCCGAAGCTCCCCAAGGAGAGGAACTAGAGCGAATAAATTGCCTCGTCTCCAACTCAGATAATTGTTTACGCATCTCCTCATTTTCCTTATTGGACATGCGATAAGGAGGACGAGTAATAGGTTGAGCTCCAGAAACAAGATTAATTCTGAACTCAATTGCTCGTTTAGGTGGTAAACCTAAAACGGGCTCGAATATGTCGAAAAATTTACGAACAACATGAATACGAGAAATAATATCATCTTCATCATCATCATTGTTATCACGAGGATTTAAAGAATATAAAGATGCCACCAAACATGATTCTGAGTCTTTAAGATTAACAGAAATCTGTTTAACAGATTGTGGATGTCGGAGATGGATAGTCCGCTCAGGACATAGGATATGGGCTTGATAATGGTTAAGCCAATCCATTCCCAAAATTATTCCAAAGCCTAAGTAACGCATGACATGCAAATCGGCTAGGAAAGAAAAATCACATAAAATAATCTCCACATCTTTACAAAGCAAACTAAGAGTTGCGGATCCACCAACAGGATTCGCAATTTTTAAAGAAGTCATCAATGCAGTAACACTTAAGGAAAAAGTGTCTACCAGTTCCTTTGATATAAAAGAATGGGATGCACCCGTATCAAAGAGAACTCTAATAGGTTGATCATGAAATAAAATAATACCATCAAGAATGGAATGAGAAATACCTTGGCCACGAGATGTGTTGCCAGGGGCTTGAGCCACATTTAACTTTCCCTCATTCCTGCTTTTACGTTTGAGGCATTGATGTATAAAGTGATCTGGGCTCTTACAATAGCGACAAGATTTGGGCTTAGAGCACTTATTCGCATAATGATCCCCAGACCCACAGTTGAAGCAACTCGCACCACTAGGAGAAGGAGACTTTGCCGCAGGGGTTGCCTGCTTACCCTTTTTGTTGGGATAAGGACCCTTGAATTTGTTTGGCCTCTTCTTGTTGTTGAAGTTTGGTTTAGCGCCTTCCACTTCAACATCACTCTCTCTATCAGCCTCTTCAAGACGAAGAGCGATATCGACGAGTTGATCAAATGCGACTTCTAGTTTCAGGAGCAGTGGCTTCTTAAGACTCTTATTTAAGCCATAAACGAACCTCTGGTTCTTCTTCAATGGGGTGTTGATGTATTCAACCCCATATTTGGAAAGCGACTCGAAGGCTGCGACGTAATCAGTCACAGAGGATTGACCTTGAACAAGGTCTATAAAACGTCGAGCCAAGGTTACTTTTCCAGCTTCTGGTACAAACTTTAACTCGAAGCGTCCCTGAAATTGCTCCCAGGTGAGATCCGCTTCATTAATTTCTGAAATAAGGAGTTCGTACCAGTCCAATGCTCTCTCCTGGAGCATGCTGGAAGCCACCTGAACGCGGTGGAGATCGATAAGGTTCATGCGAGAAAAGATTCGATCGCATGATTTTAACCAAGCCTGGACCTCGATGATATTTTCCAAACCTTTGAAGGGCTTCCCACCCAAGTTGGTGTAATCGCTGCACAAGCGTGCAAATCCCGACTTTGGGTGAGTAGGTTCCGGGTTAGCTCCAGCTGCTTGAGCATTAGTTACTAAATCAAGAAGCTGTTGAGCAGTCATAAAAACTCCATCCGGAGGAGCAGCACCAGATGATCCAGTTCTGGGACGGCCTGGTCTAGACATTCTCTTCCTTAAAGAAAGAAAGAAGAGAAGTAAGAAGGTTATTTACCAATGAACATCAAGTAATCTTGATAGATAAAACAAGGAACCATAAAGGAAATAGGATGAATCGGTACGAAGACTCGAATTAATCCTATGGTATGACTCCTAAGATAGACCTAGGACGATGATCCTTGTTAAGTTATTCTACATTGTTCCGAAGTTTGGCTCTGATACCAAGCTGTGACGCCCCACCTCTATACCCACGCTAGCCAAGAACACTCCGGAGTAGTGCTGTCAACTAGCACGGAGAATAAGGCTGTTGAGGAGCGACCATCCATGTAATTGCTTATCACACGGTGGCTATAAATAATCTTCGGAAACAAACATAGAAATAATCATATCACAAATCAGTCACAGATATCCATATCACAAAGGCGGAAGAAGATATGAATATATAACTAACACATGAAAGTGTACATCAGAGTAGTGGTCAGTAAGATCCACGATAATACAAAAGAATAGCAACACGTGCTATACAAAAGAATACAACTATGAGTCTATATCTCAAGTGTATACAACAAAAACTGCTAATCTAAACAGTTAGCCAAAAGTCAGAGTGATGAATCCCTGGGAAGAAGTCAAGCAGAAGCACCTGTAACATCTCGGTCTGACCCGAGTATTATTTAAGAAAATAATAAACGGATCAGTCTAGCTATAAATATCAGATGACATGATATAACATAAAAGATATGGCATAAACATAAACATCCATAACGACATACCACTATAAGTATGTAAATAATGATCAACAGAAGATCAATCAATAAGAGATAATCAATATCACAAGAATCTTCTCAAAGATTCGAAGAGGGCATCATACCCTAAACTTGTACTCATAACAAGTCAATGACATAAATTCCAGAAATCAACACGAGAAATCCAGAAATCATAAAAAGGGAAAGAGGCCTATCACATGACGGTCCGAAGACCATGGGGAGCTACCCCGCATGTGTGAATGGAATCACACAGATTGAGGTCAAGACTAACCAAAAAGCAGAAAGGAATGTGTGAATGGAATCACACAAGTGGTGTCTAGTCTAACCTTGCAATGAAAGAGACATCGCGCAATTGCTAGTCTAATTCATAAAGCGATCATCAAGATCAACGAGAAGTGTCAATTACACTAAGCTAGTAAATATAGAAGTTTAGCTTCATGTCCCATAACCACTTGCTTAACTTAAATATTTACGAACAAACTGTAAATCTTCACTAATAAAATTGTCACAAGAGGTTCAATCGAACAAGTCCAAGAATTAACCGACGAAGTGAACGCAAGCGTTTCATACCACTTGTTTTACTAAGTCGTTTAATTAGATTTCTCATCCGAGTGAGGTAAAGGCTTGTATATACTAATAGATTGGAAAACGGTTTAAGAAAAGAGCTTTGTTATTAAAAATAGAGTTGAAATTGTTTGTTAAAAGAGTTTTGATATTTACTACTAGTATTGAAACCTTTATATTATAAAGTGACAAAACACATAAGCAAGTGTAGAAACAATCAGTCACAAAGATCGCATACGGAGATGCGAATAAAATCCAAGGAAATCAGCTAAATGTTTTTCAGATAAGATCCCCTACGGAGGGGGGGTCCAGGGGGGTGGCAACCCCCCCAAGGTGGGGGTGCGGGGGCAACGCCACCGCTTACGGGGTTCGACCTGCCCGGTCAGGTCGCGGGGGTCCAGGGGGCAGCGCCCCGACCAAAACGGTACGACCTAGTGAAGACAAGCAACCTAGTGAAGCCAAGCGACCTAAGGGGCCATGCGACCTAATGGGTCATGCGACCTAAGTTTAAAAAGGTGGGCGACTTAACAAAGTGGCCGAGCGACCTAACTGGAGCAAGTGGCCATAGGTCATGCGACCTAAAGGTAAGCGACCTATCACAGTCACGCGACTTAAGGGATAGGACCGACCGACCTAACGACCTAGGCAAGGTCGATCGACTTAATGGTTGCGAACTAAAAATACAACAGGGTCGAGCGACCTAGTGGGATGCGCGACCTAAGAAGGTACGCGAGCTAAGGGTGAGCGACCTAACAAGGTCGTGCGACCTAAGTGGTCACAATGCCAAGCGACCTAAGAACTTAAATACTCGCGACCTAGCGCGTGCATCGGCCGAGCGACCTAAGGGTTTAACACGCGAGCGACTTAAGGTTTTAACACACGAGCGACCTAAAGTGATGCGCGACCTACGACCTAGCAGGATCGAGCGACCTAGAGCCGCCTTGTGATATAAGGTCGAAAACGACCTAATTCCGAGGCTAACGACCTAACGCTGCAGGGGGGATTTAAGGCCAGAAACGACCTACGACCTAAAGTGAAACGACCTAACTCCGATGTGAAGATTCAAGGCAGTGCGACCTAGCGCGATAACACGCGAGCGACCTAAGGGTTAGGTCGCGAGCGACCTATACGCGAACGACCTAAAGTCCAACGACCTACAACCTAAATCCGAGGCGAACAAAATATGCAGGCCGTGACTTTTCCACGCACGCGAGCTAATGATTCCGAGCGACCTAACCTAGGCAGAGCGACCTAAGCTCAGGAAATTCACCAAACAACTAAAAAATGGAGTTTTTCGCCAATCCAATCCAAATCAAATGCAAATGTACATGCTAAAGTGATGGGGAATCATTCCTAACAGTCCAATATAGTTATAGACTAGAATTGTGAGATAAAAATCTCACCTTTGCACTAAAATTTATGAAGATGAAGCTTGAAAGCAAGGAGAAGAAAGGAGAAGCAATCCAAAGCTTGAATCCAATATCTTCTACTTGAATTTGGAGTTGAATGTTGGATTTGCAATTGAATTTGTGCTTGGAGTTTTAATTTCCAATTCTTTTCACCATTAATGCCCAAGCTTGAGTTAGTTAGGAAATTTATGAAGAGTGAGGAGAAGAGGGTTGGAACTTGGGCTTAATAGGCTAAACTAACCCAAAGTCCAAAGCGGGAAAAGTTAGTGAAATTTCACTAACTCCAAACCTATCGATGTTTATACTTAAAAAGTTGTAAACGACATTTCGAACTCAATGGAAGTGGTCTCGAGTCCTAATTTGACCGTTTGCAAAAAGTAGCTTTTCGGACCAAAATCCGATTAACGAGTTAATATCTAAATAAAATATTTAAATACAAACTCGATAAATATGCGGGTTGTTACAACCATTCAATTTGTTACCAATTTACTTACATTAACACTATTTCACTTATTTTGGTCATTATTCCAAACATAGGTTGCAAGTTTTTATTTCTTTATATTATCCTATGGAAACAATATACATCAATACTTTATTACATTTATTGAGATTTATTTTCCAAATTTACTAGATACCACAAGTTATGACGTTACAGTTATTTCAATTAATTACGGTTGTGCTAAATTAATTATTTATTAGCTTACATCCAATTACAATTAATATCCTCGTTGAATTTACCTATTTGGTCTCATGCTTTCTTTTACATCAATTAATACCTTATAATAAATCTACGTTTCTATTTTAAATTTACATTCACACATAAATACAATAATTCAATTATAACTTTACAAATTTAAATAAATTCGTTAATTATCATTTCATTCAACCTATTAATTATTAACCATAATTAGCATTGTTACGTTTTAATTAACTTATTATTTCATTAATAATTTACCCAAATTTTATTCCTCCAAATATTAAATCACAAAGTCTTAAGTGATTTATCATTTAACATTACTTTTTTTTAACGTTTGCTTCATTAGAAATTACAAATTTTTTGTCTCCTTCAAAATTTAATTACTCAATTTTAATTAAAATAACCAACTTAATTATTAAAAATTTACGGGTCCTTACACTCTCCCTCACTCAAAACTTTTCGTCCCCGAAAAAGAAAAAGATGGGAAAAGAAAGAATTGAGTAAACAATACATCTTATTCAAAAATATTACCTTTGTAAACAAACAAATTTACAAAATAAATAAATTTAAATAAATATACTAATTTATAACCATTATATCTTTTTATACTTAAAGTAATAAAGTTTGGAAAATATTTTCAAAAATTTTCTAAGTCCAAAATTTCCAAAAAATTTCGGCAGAGTCTCCTTTGTACTGAGAGGCTCGGGAGAAAATATAATATTAAATATAACAATATATAACATATATTTTCCAAAATAATATATATCCCAACACAGGAAAACAAAATAATAACGCTATAAACCGTAATCTGAAAACGTACCTATTCGTCGGGCAATTACGCTTAATTATGAAACCAAAAGCAGTAGCAATTGCTTCCATAACCTATATTTCACTTATATAATCCAAATGGTTAACAATTATATAAAATGAAATATTTAAGTTGTTTTAATCACCCCAAACAAATCAATCAACCATCACTTGCAACAAGCATACAACCATCACATAGAATCAATACAAATCAATCATTCATTCATATCACCAAAACAAATAGTTGTTCGGGTTCAAACTTCAAATTGTACAGGATGGAAAAATAAACTACTAAGCTCACCATTTACTCAACAGTCTCTGATTAAGTGAAATAGATTATTCATACATCCGAACCAATTTAAAGTATCCTTACCCAAACAACAATAAACCTAACAAACAACGATTCAACCAATAGATCAAGTTCACTCTTATAATTTTCATTTATATAATAATTTATCTTTTAAAATTTACATTTTATTTCTTACAGTTTGATTTACTTTTGCTTATTTCTACCAAAATCTCATTTTCACTTATTCATATCATGAAATTTTCCTTTTATTATATTACATTCATTTATTCACTACTTAACTTCATTTATTTATAGTATTCATCTTTCTGCTTATTTTTTAAAATATATAACTTCAACATTTACTTAAGTCTATAATTTCTTACTTATAATATTTACCTTCTATCATATTTTATTTTAGTAACAATTATAACCTCAATTCATATTAATAAAAACAATTTACTGAGCATTTTCATTATATAAGTTTACTTGTACAATTTCCCATTACAAATCTTTTAACATTTTAACTTTTAATATTGGTAAGTTATATATATATATATATATATATATATATATATGCTTTAAGAATGTAATTGAAAGTTATACAAGTTTTTCTCAATTAATTAAATGTTCAATAATAATCCTTTGCTTTATATGTTACAAATTTTAAACTTTCTTTTTATTGAATTTATAACTTAGCATTAAATTTCTTACTTTAATTAAATGTTCCAATTATTAATTAGTCGTATTCCAATTTACTACACTTAATTGAACTATTAATTAACTGGAACTTAAGAGCCAAATACTGGGTTTAAATTTCAAATCATTTTAAAGATAATAGATAAAGGTTTATACTTAAAAAATCAGAAATTTATATTTGGTTAATCAAAACAAATCTTCAGTAAACTACTACAGTGGCTTTCCACTCCGAAACTTGAAAATGAATGTCGATGATGCAGCCGCCATCACTGAAATTATTTTCCAACGACGGAGAGGGCAGTATAGAATTTTCTTTTCAAAATTCCTTTAAAAACAATTCTTTCAAATTATACCAAATATTTATATCAGAAAATATTTCTAATATATTATAATTATATCCCAAAATCATTCGAAAGAAATTTTCAAAACCACGGACTTAAGTTCTAAGTTCCAATATTTATTTTATTCTCACTCTTATTTCAACTATTATACTTATAAATTTTATTACCTAGCAACCAAATATATTACGACCAAATATAATCTTTATAAAAATTTACTTTATATATAGAAAATATAATAGGCAAAATTATTTCATTCACCTATATTCCTATTAAGTGTTTAGAAATTGCTATTGATGTCACAGCGTCCCATGCACCAACCAGAATTTTTAAATACAAAACGGAACGGATTTACACAATATTAAAACCTTTTTATAACACTAACAAATACGCTCTCTCATATATATACACTCAGCGACTCATTATAGGGTATTACTACCCTAATAATAAAGAGTCAGACCCCACAAAGCTAAGGTTTTCACTAAACCAAAGCTTTGATACCAGATGTAACATCCCACCTTTTCGCACGGTTTAAATCGACGATAAACCACAAAAGTCTGACTTAAACCATATAGAATGGAGGATTGTTATGGGGTAAATAAGAAAAAGTAGAGAAAGAAAAAAAAATAGAATCTTGCAGCCGAACGATAAAATATAATAATCAAATATATACAGTTCATGAAGCTATTTTACAAAACATTTGATTATACTTATACAATACATATCAGAGTTGCACATACCAACAAATAATAATCGATGCAGCGGAATATATGTGATACAGTAGACTAATATAATATATATAATAGTAATAAAATCTACGCTTTCGTCCTTCAGAAGTAAGGTCTTCAAATCCTGAAATGCTCAGACTGACCCAAGCAAATTGAAAAAACAAAACATTCGAGTCAGAACTAAAAGATCTTATATAAGTTAAATCAACTGAAATAAATATGAGTGTAACGGCGTCGGAGATGTTTACGGGGTTTGATATCTCCTATCCAGTGTCTAACGTGAGTGTAGTAACTCAAGAGATGCTCGGGATTCACATCTCCTAAGGATCCGTTAAACTATTTAATATGTAGTAATATTTCGCTATTATAATAGTGTCTATTAGTAAAATAAACTTACTTTTAAATAGCGTTAAGGATTTACGTTTTCCACTTTAAAACGTAATAATGCCAATAGTCTATACGTTACTGTAATACCTCCTGATCGGGAGGCTACCGGAGGATACTCCATAGGTACAACACAAATAGAAACTCGTAGTAAAGGCTCCGTATGGTAGGTGACACGACACAACTAGGCAATGTCAGGGTAGATATATCAATTGCAATCCGGGCCGGTGGTAACGCGCAGCGCGCAGCTACCGCCTACCTTGAGCCACACCCCAAAATAAAAAAATCAAAATTGGCCACCGAATCAATCCAAAAGTCAAAGTATAATATCGAAGGGATGTGTCCGATCAAAGCTGCTGCCTCATTGGCCCGAGAGTCGCTCCTGTTTTAGCCACCTTATGCCAACTCACGGGAGTCGGGTCCACGTATTTACCTTAATAGAATGTGGCCACCATACTACTCCATTCTGGAATCTCCACCATGTACACGGTTGTTAAAGTGGTTTTCGGAGTTGGCAGAGAGTATGACAACTTCCAATCCCGATCTCTTTAACTACCGTACGTTATTATAACACCGCGACCTTTTCAAATTAGTTTATACTTTAAAACTATTAATATAATATCCATTTCAAAACTGTACAAATCCGATATCATTTCTATTTTAAAACCCAAATCAATACGATATCATTTTCAAATATATCCTTTTCTAAAACTATAACATTTCAAAGTTATAATATTTCGGAACCAAAACTTGAAATATAGACTTTCAAAACATAAAACCTTGAATTTCCTAACTTTGAAACATACTGCACCACTTAAATGGTTTAAATATTTAATTACTACATATAGTAAAATAGCTTCTTCACCTTCACAAATCAATTCCAATATGGATTTTAAATCCCTAAATAAACCAATATAATTTTCATATATTTCAAAGCTTTAATTATCCCACCATTTCAAAACTTATTCTTTGATAATTTCATATATATCAATTTCAACTACTATTATTTAGATTTGAAATGTTTACTAAATAAATCAAATATCATTTTAGTAAAACCTTTAGACTTCAAATAACTGGATATTCTTTTAATTAAATCAACTTGTTAATATTTATTTAAATCAATTTGATGTTCATTTAAATCCTCCAAACAAAATCAAGTTATAAAATCATACCCTTTAAATTTCAATTTATTTACATTTCAAATCAAAATTTTCGAGGATAATTCTTAAATACTTTAATTCAAATTAAATTCACCTTTATCTTCCAACCTTAATTTATTTGAGTCATCATAAACTCTACATACAATAGAATTTAATAGATACTTAACCCTTTCATTTAAAGAAATCAAACTTTAATATTAAACTCATTTTTATGAATCAACTTTATACATAGCTTAAATTCAAGAATTTAACTATATATATATATAATAATATTTTTCTAACATCAAATTTTAATATTTATTAAACCATATATTCTTTCCAAAACCATAGAAAATCATTTCAAAAATAATTATATATATATATATATATATACCGCGGTGCCTGGATATAATTTTCTATCATATGGTCAAGTGATATGGATATTTATCATTCCAATCTGCAATTTAAAATTAAAAAATGCAGTTGTATATCTTTTCAAACCGCAATCCCGAAATAAAATAAATGCATAACAACTTGCAGATTATGATGATATAAATAAAACATCCATTCATCCATCATAAAATCATACATCCATCACAATCCCCATCCAAAATAATCAATATATAACTGATAATATAAAACAGGTAATTAACTGGCAGTTATATTCAATAATAAATTAAATAACGATTTAATTTAAATAAATGCAATTAACTGAGATGATGATTAAAAATATACGAAAAGTCATAAATAAATGCATAATCACAAAAAAAATTAATTTAACAAACATAAGAAATTTTAGAAGTTGTGTGTGGCTTATGTGACGACCCGGAATTTTTTAGCATTTAAAATTGGAATATTCAATTGATTTTAAATATTCAATAGAGTAATTTTAACTTGAATTATGAATATAACAATTTATTTGATAATTAAATTGTTGAATTAAATAATTTGAATTGAATAAAGTATGAAATCTGAGGTTTTAAGCCTGTTAAAAAAGTAATAAATAATAATTTGAAGGCTTATAAAATTTATATTGATAACATTTAATGTAATAGAAGTGTTAAAATTGAATCTAACACTGAATTGTTCAGTTTTAAAATTTTATAGTTTAAATTGAATTTAAAAATAACCTTCTGAGGCACAGTCTTAGAATTCGGTGAAACCAGTTTCATTGGATCCGTAATATTGTATTATTATCGGATTTCAAATTTCAGAGCGATTGGAGTTGTTGTGTGAACATACGACATATAAATGCACTAAATTTTTATTGGAAACTCAATATAATATACATTGTTGACAAGTCAAATCTTGTCACATCAGTTTTATTTCCAATCACTATAGCTAGATATTTTCTTCATGCAAAGCTTTCTTTATACGCCACCACCTTTTCATATCACGTCCTCCTATTTCTTTCCAACTGAGATAAAGATTTATTTACAAAAAAAAAATCTGCAGATGCAAATTCCTCTCAATCTCAAAATTGACATTACCCCTTTTTTTTCAAATTGATTCAATTGAGTCTTCTCTGTAAATCAAAATCCCTAAATCAGCGAGAGAGCAGTCGCGTTTGCTTTGTTTGAGTTCACTCGCGTGGGTGTCGCGAGGCCTGAAGGAGGATGGGTTCATGCGCACGAGGGTAGCCAGAGTTGAGGGAAGAAGTAGCGGCGGTGGAGCCTTGCGCGGTGGTTAGGGTGGTTTTCGCGACGACCTGGGGCAACAGAGGGGTCGAGATGTTGAAGGAGGCCGAGCGAGGGATGGTCGACGTGATGAGTAGTTCGGCATTGAAGGGGTGGTCACGAGCTTGTTTGGCTGCCATCATCGACTTCGACAGTGAGATGGTCGAAGGCTCGTACTCGAGCACCAGAGTTTGGGGATTGTTCAGTTCGGCAGTAAGGTAAAATTTTTATAGCTTAATTTAAATGAATTTTAATTAAGGATAAGGTAATTCGAAAGTTTAAAAAAATAAAAAAATATAATATCTATTATAGTATGTCTGTTGTTTTTTTTAAAATTTCATAAAGATTGAAAATTTAGATTATATTTGCAGAGAAAATTTTGTTTTAATCTATATGTGTAAGTAAATTTGAACAGAAAATTTATTTTTGTATAAATAAGATGTGAGGAAAGAAAAATGGATTTTTAATGTTAAAGGAATTTATTAAACGGTAATTAATTGATAGTTATATATATCAATGACCACAAGAATAGGGAAAGAAATAATATACATTTAAACATTTTATTTACTAGGTTATTTTAAATAATATTCGGGAGATTAATTCTTTTTAATTTATTTTTGGAACATAAAATTTATTTATTAAAAGAAAAATTAGTTTGAATAAAATTTTGGGTTAATTAAATTTATTTAAGAAAAATTAATTGTTCGGTTAATTCAAGTATTTATAAATCATAATATTTATACAAGGTCAAAAATCGAGAAGGAAGCAAGCCGGATTTGGGAATGGGTAACAAACGGAATAAGGTGAGTTAATCTCACTCAGTTAAATTTAAATTTTAAATGATTAAATTTAAGTAAATTGTTGGATGGTTGAATTGATTGATGTGATATAGTACGATATTTTGGAATTGGTATATTATGTTATGCTAACATCTGTGAATGCAGGGAAAAACAGGTTGGAGGGATCCAACTGGACCCCTCAACGTTTATTTAAAATTATTTAATACCCTCTTTGTGATTATTTGATATTCTATGATGAACTTTATTGAAACATTGAATGCTATGGTTCGATTGGATATAATTGGATATGATGAATTACCAAAAATATATAAATTGGATTTGGAAAGAAAATAAAAGAAGTGAATTTGTAAGTAAAATAATTATAGAAAATTGAATAAATTTAAGAATGAATTGGAAAAGAAGTAAAATGCCCTTTAAAATTCTAATAACTAAATCTTAAGTTTAGTAAGGGAAATTTGAATAATCAGAAGATTAATGAATTTTATATTTTAAAAGAATAAAACATTTATTTAAAATTTAAGATTCAATTTATTGAAAAGAATAAAGAAGAAATTTGGAAGAAGCTGAAATTGGTATATTTCAGTTAAATGGTATAAAATCAAATGGAAAATAATAATAATAAATATAAAGTCCATAATTAATGAATTTTGAGATAAACTGATAAGAAGAGAAGTTTATTTCAAATGGAATAAATTGGGAATCAATTTGGAAAATTGATTTAAGTGATTGAAGTTGGAATTCTCCCTGGATAACCAAGTACGTTTTCGAAGTAAATTTTTAAATATAAGCTAAAAGTTTAAAAGTTTAAAAGTTGTTTTAAAAAGCAAGTTTTGAAAAATTTCTTATTTCTAATATTTAAATTCTAAAGTAAGTATTTTCTCTTAATCTATTACAGTAGTAATTATTTAAAGAATGACTTAATATTATGTTTTTAAAGGTATAAATCTAGTTTTATATTTATTAAGTAACCATATTTTCAAATATTCGTATAGTATGGTATTTTTAATAAATTATTGATGCAGTTTTAAGTTAAATGTTTTATAGTATATTTCAAAGTAAAGTGTTTTAAATTATTTTAGAAATCTAGTTTTGTGCTTAGTGATTTCAGAGGAGATAGAAAATATTTGGGAAAGTTTATTCTGAAAAGAAAGATGGTTTTGAAACTGTTTTCAAAGGATTGAAAATAGAAATATATCTTGTGAAGATATTTTGAGGTTAATAAATAATTTGGGAAATTATTTATTGTTTGATGGATGTTTGTGAATATTAATTGATAGTTAAATAACCGACTATCAATATTGGACAAATACGTTGATCGTTTCGAAGAGACCGGTATCGAGATTTATTTCTCGAAAACCACTTCGATCCGGTTTGTACGTTTCGTGAAAACGATTTTGGATTCGAAGATGGAGCAGTGAAGTGCAAGGGTTAATCGCTACTAATCCTGAGGACATTTCCAAAATGGATGTAGTAGGAATAGTGCCATCGGTTCCGTTCGAACCCGGGACGGACTTGTATGGATGAATGCTTGCGAAACATCGTCAGGTGGACGATGGGCATTCTAAGGGATATGTTCTGAAAAGGTAACGCTTAGCCTCAAGCCTCATCAAATGGGAATGACTGAAAATCAGGGGTTATGCAGCAAGGCTATGTGGGTAGCACCCAAGCAGGGTGAGATCATTCCAGTCTAGATGTCCCTTTTTATTTCGGCTTAGTGGACGGTTGCTGATCCCGACCGCGGGGTGATCTCACTCGGGATTATCGAGTAAGGGGTAGTCACGGCCTTGTGTTGCAGGGGAGCGGGCGTACACCTCGGTACGGTGATCTAGGCCCCGTACTGTGACAGGTGGTGCCCCAGTGCCTAGTCATTGGTTGGAAATCCATTCTCCCTACGAGCCTTGTACGAGTTTTGTTTGTATTACCCACTCTGTGGCTAGTAGCTAGAATTTAATCATGTAACAATTTCGGCTATTTTATAAGTATTTGTATATAGACCCTATTATAATATCAGAGGATTTCTATAAAAAGTGTTTTATCTATCGTAAGGTAAAAACCCGACATGTTTATTTGTGGCGTGGTCTTATGAAATGCTTTTGTTTTCAAAGGATTTTTGAAACTTTAATAATCAATTGAGTGTGATTTTCTCACGCTGGTATTCCAGACTGACTCGGGTGTTATTTAACTGTAATACTCGGGTCAGACCGAATATTATAGAGTACAGGATATGATGCTGTGGAGCTCAGGAAACGAGCTGGATGTCGATACGTATTCTCATACTTGTTTTTATATATATTCCGATGTGTTGAGTAGCTGTGTATCCAGTTATATGTCATTGATGTTGAGTTGTGATTGATGTACTCTGATGATGTAATATGTAAACAGAGATATTTGATTTTTCAAAGTAAAATTATTCATTATCTATTATATTTTATTCCGCTGCGATGGTTAGATTCAGATGTTGTTTTCTATTTTCTTCTTCTACCTCTTCTTCTTTAACCCAAATCGTTCGTATTTCTGTACAACTTGAGTTGATTGTTGTATAATAGGGTGAACTCAACGGGTACGGATTTGCGGGTGATACGGTTGGTATCGGAGCATAGGTTGGTGATAACCTTGGCTCTGGTGGGAATTACTCATTTAAAATGGAGTCTGTTGTACTCTATAACGAGTTTGAGCGTATTAATAGATATGAGCGCGTATTTGTTAGTGAATATTAATTGTTTCAATATTGTGTTGATTGGTTTAATGAGTGGCATATGAACCTTCGTCGGCACAGTCTGGAAAACTGTATCGAAGGGGTTTCTAAACACTTGAATAAAACAATCGACATGGTATTGTTTTAAATATGGGTGAATGAAATAATTTTACCTAAAAATATATTTTCGATATAAAAAACAGTTTTTAAACTATTTTAGCTAATATATGGTTGCTTGGATGTTAGGAATGATGATATTTAAATTATTATCATTTTTGAGTGGAAATTTAACTAGAAATTGTAAATACAACCAAAGATTAAGGAGATAAATTCAATTATGAAATGAAATTCATAAATATGAATTATAAATGTAAATTATAAGTTAAAATATAATTAAATGAGAATTTGTATAAGCATAAACTATACAAATGCATTATAGTTAAAATTTGAATTAAAATAGAATTTGAAACTTTAAAACCCCGGAGATTTTGGAAGTATTTTGAAGATAAATAGTAGCATTGTTGTTTTTGGGGTATTTCTGAAAGGAAATTGTTTCAAATAAATTTTGAAAAGAGATATAGTATTGAATTCACTTCAGTAGCTGGAAAATAACTTCGGTGATGACTGCAGCATCATCGATGTTCATTTTCGAGTTTTTAAGTGACAGATTGCTGCCAAATACTGATTTGTTCAGAAAAGCTAGTTGATTTTGAAAATTTCAAAGGAAATTTGTTGGGATAAAACCAGGATTGGATTAAATTTTGAGAAATGTGATTTGAGATGTTGAAGATTTCAAAATGTTTTGAGACCAATAACCGGGTGTTTGAAAATCCTGATGAGATAGGTTGTAAGCTTATGAATTGAGGTGATTTTTAAATCAGGAAGGAAAATATAAGCTTTGAATGTCGGAAATTTAAATTTAAAAGGGAAAAGTTAAAAATAAAATTTAACTGGATTGAAATTGATTGAATAGGCTGAAATAATATCCGGTTGTTTTCGAATTAAGTTGAAATTGAATTGAGATTAGGTAAATCTGAGTTTAAAGTAAAATTTAGCTGGAAAATAAATTGATTAAGGATTGGATTGGAGTAAATAAATTAGAATAACTTATAAAAGAATCAGAACTAAAAATCCATAGAATAAAATATGCTTGGATTATAAGTAAGTGTAAAACTCGAATTAAAAATAAAAGATGAATACATTCAAGCCTGGAATGAATGTGATTGTATAAAATAGTAAGTTGTGACTTATAAAATTTGAAATGGAATACAAAGCCCGAAATTAATATTTTGATGAATTGGAAAATGGAAAGAAAATCCAAACTTGAATTATATAATAAAATTGAACTAAGAAAATAAAATGAAGTAGTATTTGGAATTAAAATCAAGTATTGAACTATAAGTAAGGAAGAAACTAATCTGATAATAAATTAGTTAATGAAATTGGATAGTGAGTTTATGATGAAGTTTGGAAATAAACTCAAGTTATAAATTAAATTCGACTTAAATTGTTGATGAAGTGAAAGTATTTGAGGATGAAGTTGAATTGTGGTTAATAAATTGGGTGGTAAATTGAGAATGGATAGTAGAATCAAAACTTGAGTTATAAATAAAAATGGACTTGAAGTGTTAACAAATTAAATATAATTGAAATGTATCGAATAAAAATGTAAATGGGTTAGAATAGTAATGGTTTGAATGTGCAAATAAGTGGAAATAAATTGGAGATGGCCATGTAATCAATTGAATGAGTTGAGTATGAAAGTTAAATTTTATAATAACTAATCAAAGGAAATTGTAGATTTAAAACGAGATTTAATTGAGATAGAAACAAGTTGAATAAAAAAGAATAAATATTTATTTGTGAAATGAAAATGAGCTTAAGTAAAAAATTTGATTAAATCAAAATAAATTGTCTTAAGCTGAATATAAGGGGGAGAATTGAATTGAATTCAACTTAAAACCAAGTTTAATGGTATTGAACTGAATTTAAATCATGTGAAAATAAATTTGAATCGAAATAGAATTCGGTGAATTATAGATAATATTTAAGAAAATGTAAATTCAAAATGGATTGAGTGGATAATCTAAGTATATGGAATAAATAAATGGATGGGATAAATAAGAATCAAGTGAAGTATGGTTTAAATAAGTTGAGAAATGGTTGTTGAATGAAATAGCTTGGATTGTCTTCGAGCTAAATAAAATAGTTCGGAATAAACAATTTTGGAATGGATTGTAAGTGAATGGATTGTGAATAAAATTGAAATGGAATGTGTCGAGCTAGATCAAATGGTTTTAATGGAACCTGCCTAAAATGAAATGCAAGTGAATGGATTCGAATTTAAAATGCAATGAAAATGAGAATATATGGATTGTGAATAAATTTAAAAATGGAATAGAATTGAGTATAAATTGAGTTAAAATCCATTTAAATTGGTTATAAAACATAAAGACTTATTTATTCATATAGATCTTGTCAAATTGCATAGAATAAATTGCCATTTGATGTAAATGGAAGTAATTAAGATGCTATGAATTGATAGGAGTAAAATAAATTGATTTTGAGAGAAATTGAATTAAATAGGGGTTCAGTTTGCTTAAGAATAAATTAAATGTAAGCGATGGAGTTATAAACCATTCAAATTGAATGCAAATGGTTTATGAATTAATTGAAACAGTTGAATCAGCATGGAAACTATATAAGTTGCTTACGGAAAAATGTTTGGTGTGAATTTCTTTTAGAATTCATGTGTTTAACCATTGCAACTAAGTGAAATATTGTTAAACTGCATATATTTGGCACTTACATGTTTAAATTGGTAAGTACAGGTACCTGGAAGCCGTGTGGCTGGATTTGATTGCGCTAACTGCTAAATAAATAAGCTGCTTGCTTAAAAATGCTAAATAAGGTACGCCTATGCAATTAAAATAGGAAATATGAACTGTTTTTGTTTTTTCCAACCGTGTGGGTCGATGTATATATATTTATCTCTTTTGTCAAATTGCGAAAGCTCCTCCGTACAAAGGAGACTCTGCCAAAATTTTCTGGAAATTTTGGGAGTTAGAAAATTTTTAAAAATTTTGGAAAATTTTGTTATCGACAAAATGAATTTAAATTGGAAACTAAAATATACTAGTAAATGAAACCAATTTAAAATAATGATATGAATTAGTTATAAATAAAAAATAGAATTCAAATATTCAGAGTGGAAGATAAATTGAATTCATATGGAATGAAAGAATCAATTTGAATAGAAATAGATATTAAATAAAGTGGTAAAGGGTAAACAAACAAAGAAGCATATAGAATGCTTATACTAAACTTAAGTAAGGAATGGTAAATTTCTTAATTGGAAATTGATATTACAAACATATTCTAAGTCAATATTCGAATGAGTAGATATTGACATTTTGTAAAAAAAGAAAAAGTCGATAAAATGTTTTGAGATATTGTGATTGGATATTAGAACTGAGCAGGATATGCAGGTAATATAAAGGGAAAAGAGAATTGGTTTTGATTTCAAAAGATAAATTCGAATTGCCCGACAAAAAGGTATGTATTTAAATTTTAGTATGAAATTTGATTGGGTATTTGGATATAGCCACTTGGCCTTTTGTTTTCTTTTGGGATTTGGATTGAGCCACTTGGCCTTTTTGTTTTCTTTTTGGATTTGGGAGGCCGTAGAGCCATTTTGTAGTTGTACCGAGTCAGCCGCGCAAAGGATACGCTGGCGAAATTTTTCGAAAATTTAGGGAGTTAGAAAATTTTAAGAAAAAAAAACAAAAAAATTGATAATTCAAAATTTGGTTTTAAATTAAAACTTGAATGGTTAAACGAATAATATAGTTTGAAACTCTGGGAGAGTTGAGAAGTTAATAAGAATGATAATGGGTCCTTTATAAAAAGATAGTTGGTTAGATGTTGGATTGTTTGGTTTTGAGGAAAAATAAATGGGTATTGTACCATTCTTCCTAACTAATAATTTCGGGGACGAAATTCTTTTAAGAGGGGAGGAATGTGACGACCCGGAATTTTTGAGCATTTAAAATTGGAATATTTAATTGATTTTAAATATTCAATAGAGTAATTCTAACTTGAATTACGAATATCACAATTTATTTGATAATTAAAATGTTGAATTAAATAATTTGAATTGAATAAAATATGAAATTTGAGGTTTTAAGCCTGTTAAAAAAATAATAAATAATAATTTGAAGGCTTATAAAATTTATATTGATAACATTGAATATAATAGAAGTGTTAAAACTGAATCTAACACTGAATTGTTCAGTTTTAAAATTTTATAGTTTAAATTGAATTTAAAAATAACCTTTCGAGGCACAGTCTCGGAATTCGGCGAAACCAGTTTCATTGGATTCGTAATACTGTGTTATTATCGGATTTCAAATTTCGGAGCGATTGGAGTTGTTGTGTGAACATACGACATATTAACGCACTGAATTTTTATCGGAAACTCAATATAATATACATTGTTGACTAGTCAAATCTTGTCACATCAGTTTTATTTCCAATCACTATAGCTAGATATTTTCTTCACGCAAAGCTTTCTTTATACGCCACCACCTTTTCATATCACGTCCTCCTATTTCTTTCCAGCCGAGACAAAGATTTATATAAAAAAAAAATCTGCAGACGCAAATTCCCCTCAATCTCAAAATCGACATTACCCCTTTTTTTTCAAATTGATTCGATCAAGTCTTCCTCTGTAAATCAAAATCCCTAAATCAGCGAGAGAGCGGTCGCGTTTGCTTTGTTCGAGTTCACTCGCATGGGTGTCGCGAGGCCTGAAGGAGGATGGGTTCGCGCGCACGAGGGTGGCCAGAGTCGAGGGAAGAAGTAGCAGCGGTGGAGCCTTGCACGGTGGTTAGGGGGGTTTTCGCGACAACCTGGGGCAACAGCGGGGTCGAGATGTTGAAGGAGGCCGAGCGAGGGATGGTCGACGTGATGAGTAGTTCGACATTGAAGGGGTGGTCACGAGCTTGTTTGGCTGCCATCATCGACTTCGACAGTGAGACGGTCGAAGGCTCGTACTCGAGCACCAGAGTTTGGGGATTGTTCAGTTCGGCGGTAAGGTAAAATTTTTATAGCTTAATTTAAATGAATTTAAATTAAGGATAAGGTAATTCAGAAGTTTAAAAAAAAAATATCTATTATAGTATGGCTGTTGTTTTTTTTAAAATTTCATAAAGATTGAAAATTTAGATTATATTTGCAGAGAAAATTTTGTTTTAATCTGTATGTGTAAGTAAATTTGAACAGAAAATTTATTTTTGTATAAATAAATGTGAGGAAAGAAAAATGGATTTTTAATGTTAAAGGAATTTATTAAATGGTAATTAATTGATAGTTATATAGATATCAATGACCACAACATTAGGGAAAGAAATAATATACATTTAAACATTTTATTTATTAGGTTATTTTAAATAATATTCGGGAGATTAATTATTTTTAATTTATTTTTGGAACGTAAAATTTATTTATTAAAAGAAAAATTAGTTTGAATAAAATTTTGGGTTAATTAAATTTATTTAAGAAAAATTAATTGTTCGGTTAATTCAAGTATTTATAA
The DNA here is from genome assembly GCA_030765085.1 of Allium cepa. Lineage (NCBI taxonomy): Eukaryota > Viridiplantae > Streptophyta > Magnoliopsida > Asparagales > Amaryllidaceae > Allium > Allium cepa. The sequence goes on from CM060932.1 coordinate 554,404,283, forward strand.
ATCATAATATTTATACAAGGTCAAAAATTGAGAAGGAAGCAAGCCGGATTTGGGAATGGGTTGCAAACGGAATAAGGTGAGTTAATCTCACTCAATTAAATTTAAATTTTAAATGATTAAATTTAAATATATTGTTGGATGGTTGAATTGATTTGTAACAACCCGCATATTTATCGATTTTATATTTAAATATTTTATCGTTAGTCGGATTTTAGTCCGAAAAGTTACTTTTTGCATACGGTCGAATTAGGACCCGAGACCACTCCCATTGAGTTTAAAATGCCGTTTGCGACCTTTTTGAGTCAAGCTTCGATATGTTTGGAGAAAGTTGATTTTTGCTACTTTTCACTTTGGGTTTGAGTTTGGGTTCAGCCATTAGCCAACTTATACTTAAAAACTGAACCCCTCCTCCCCATTCTCCCTCACTTCTTTCTCTTTTCAGTTTTAATAGCATTAATGGTGGGAGAGATTGGAAATTAAAACTCCAAAACCCTAGTTCCTTTTGCAACTTCAAGTTCCTAGCTCCAAACTTAAGAAGAACCCATTGATTCAAGCTCAATTGGGTTGTGTTGAAGAGAGGTTGATTCTCCATTTGCTTTCAAGCTTCTTCTTGTTCGATTTTGTGAAAAGGTGAGATTTTTATCTCACATCTATGCTTATATTTATCTTCGATTGTTAGGTATGAATTCCTAACAGTTATTCATGTGCATTTGCTTTTGGTTTGGATTGATTTGGTGAATATTCCAATTTTTAGTGTTTTGGGTTCAATTCCTTAAAAATCATAGCTTTGATCTTTGATCATGTTTTTGGAGATGCATCGAAGAGCTTATAGGGCCGGGTAGTCGATTGGCATAATTCCTTAGCGCCGTTGCTCGAGAGAATGCAATTTGGACAAGATTGAACCTCATTTGTAATAGGCAAGGAAGAGGCTGGAAACAGGTCCGGCCGACCGAGCTCTATAGCCGGCCGACCGACCTACTTCCAAATGTGCTATGCACTTCTCTGTTTGGGTCCGGTCGACCGACTACAGAGCTCAGTCGACCGACCTACTTCCCGAACTATTTTCTGAAACAGGGTCCGGTCGACCGAGCCCTGAGGCCGGCCGACCAACCTGATGTCATTTTGTCTATTTCGCCTATTTTGTGTGGTTTCCAACTTTAATCGATTCGTGTTGTTTCCTATGTTTTGTTATCATTTGTTATGACTTTGATGACTCCTTTTTAGGGATTTTTGAGTATCCATTTTGATGGATTCTTTATCGGTTTTGTTGGATTTTCATTCACATCTTCGTATGTGAATTTTAGTGATTGATTGTTCCTACAATCTTCTTTTTGTTTTGTCACTTTAAAAATATAAAGGTTTTCTATACTAGTAGTAAATATCAAAACTCTTTCCTCAAACGATTTCAATACGATTTTAATACCAAATTCGTTTATAAAACCGTTTTCCAATCTATTAGTATATATAAACCTTTACCTCACTCGTATGAGGAATCTAATTAAACGACTTAGTAAAACAAGTGGTATGAAACGCTTGCGTTCACTTTGTCGGTTAATTCTTGGACTTGTTCGATTGAATCTCTTGTGACAATTTTTCAGTGGAGATCTACAGTTTGTTCGTAAATATTTAAGTTAAGCAAGTGGTTATGGGACATGAAGCTAAACTCATATATTTACTAGCTTAGTGTAATCGACACTTCTCGTTGATCATGACGATCATCTTTGTGATTTAAACTAGCAATGTGCGATGTCTCTTTGTCTGCAAGGGAGACTAAACCCCGTTTTGTGGAGTTTCGACTCAATTTGGTGGGGTAGCAACCCATGGTCTTCGGGCCGTTTGTGGAGCTTCGACTCAATTTGTGATGGTTAGCAACCGTGGAATTAGCATTCCGTTTGTGATGCACGTGTTGGTGGGCTTTATGCTCCCGTTTGTGATAGGCCTCCCCCCCTTGTGATTTCTGGATTTCTTGAGATGATTTCTAGAATTTGCGTTTCACCAATTTTCGTGATTTCCATTGATAAGTTTTATCAATATTTGTGCATTGGTGAACTTGTGCATCATTGACTTTTGTGATTTCTGGATTTCGCGTATTGAATTCTGGAATTTGTGTGTCATTGACTTTTGTGATTGACATTGATATTATTGTCAATATTTGTGCATTGATGAATTTGTGTGTCATTGACTTGGGTGATTGACATTGATATTATTGTCAATAATTGTGCATTGGTGAATTTGTGTGTCATTGACTTTTGTGATTGACATTGATATAATCGTCAATATTTGTGGTTTGATGAACGAAATAAGGAGTATGGCATTTCTTTGATTCTTGTGTAGATTTGGTGATATTGATTAATCTCTCGTTGATTTTCAATTACTTATAAATATCATAGCTTGGAATTGTGATTATTATGTGTTTAGTCATACCTCTTATTCTATATCGTTTCATCTGATATCTATAGTTAAACTGATCCGTTTATTATTTTCTTATTAAATAATACTCGGGTCAGACCGAGATGTTACAGGTGCTTCTGCTTGACTTCTCTCTTGGGATCGATTTCTCTGACTTTTGGCTTACTACTTAGATTAGTAGTTTATTTTGGTGTATACATTCAGGATATAGACTCCATAATGTATACTTATTCTTTTTTGTAGTTCATGTAACTATTCTTTTGTGATATTGTGGATCTTTTTAGACCACTACTCTGATGAACACTTTCATGTGTAATATTCATATCTATTTCCGCCTTTGTGATATGAATTGTCTGTGACTGATTTATGTTATGTTTATTTCTATATTTGTTTTCGAAGATTTTATATAGCCACTGTGTGATAGCTTTGAGTTTGTATCTGTATGTCGGATTTCCTCTTGAGATGAAAAGTTATATTTTTATCTGGCATATCGGTACTCGCACAAAGCAATTACACGGATGGTCGCTCCTCAACAGCCTTATTCTCCGTGCTAGTCGACAGCATTACTCCGTAGTGTTCTTGGCTAGCGTGGGTATAGAGGTGGGGCGTCACAGCTTGGTATCAGAGCCAAACTTCGGAACAATATGGAATATTATAACAAGGATCATCGTCCTAAGTCTTTCTTAGGAGTCGTGCTTTAGGATTTTATTCGAGTCTTCGTACCGATTCATCCTATTTTCTTTATGATTCCTTGTTTTATCAATCAAGTTTGATTGAAATTTACTTTGAGAATAACTTTTTCCTCTTCTTTCTTTCTTTCTTTCTTAAAGAAGAGAAATGGTTAGACCAGGCCGTCCCAGCGCCGGTCAATCTAGTGCTACTCCCCAGAATGAAGTATTTATGTCTACCCAGCAGCTTTTAGATCTTGTTAAGAATGCTCAAGCTGCCGGACCCAATCCAGAGCCTACTCATCCTAGATCCGATTTTGCACGCCTATGCAGTGACTACACTAATTTGGGTGGGGAGCCATTCAAAGGTTCCGAAACTATTATTGAAGTACAGGCTTGGCTAAGGTCATGCGATCGAATCTTTTCTCGCACGAATCTTATTGACCTTCACCGAGTTCAGGTGGCCTCTAGTATTGGACTGGTACGAGCTTCTTGTTTCTGAGATTAATGAAGGGGATCTCACCTGGGAGCAATTCCAGGAATGCTTCGAGTTGAAATTCGTGCCAGAAGCTGAGAAAGTGATGATGGCTCGTCGTTTCATTGACCTTGTTCAAGGCGATTCTTCCGTGACGGACTACGTTGCTTCTTTTGAATCGCTTTCCAAATATGGGGTTGAATACATCAACACCCCTCTGAAGAAGAATCAGAGATTTGTTTATGGCTTAAACAAAAATCTCAAGAAGTCATTACTTATAAAGTTATAAGTTTCTTTTGATCAACTCGTTGATATCGCTCTTCGACTTGGAGTGGCGGATAAGGAGGGTGATGTTGAAGTGGTGGGAGCTAAACCAAACTTCAACAACAAGAAGAGGCCAAATAAATTCAAAGGACCTTACCCCAATAAGAAAGGGAAGCAAGCAACCTCCGTGGCAAAGACTTCTTCCTTTGGCCGTGGGGAATGCTATAATTGTGGTTCGAAGGACCATTATGCGAACAAGTGCCCAAAGTCTCTCTCTTGTCGCTACTGCAAGGTTCCCGGTCATGTTATATCTTCATGCCCCAAACTTCAAGGCAAGAAGGAGGGAAAGTTAAATGTTGCTCAAGCCCCTGGCAACACATCTCGTGGCCAAGGTATTTCTCATTCTATTCTGGATGGAATTATTTTATTTCGTGATCATCCTATTCGAGTTCATTTTGATACGGGTGCGTCCCACTCTTTTATATCAAAAGAACTTGTTGATACTTTTTCTTTGGATGTTTTGTGTTTAATGACTTCTTTGAGAATTGCGAATCCGGTTGGTGGATCCGCAACAATCAGTTTATTGTGTAAAGATGTCGAGATTATTTTGTGTGATTTTCCTTTCCTAGCCGATTTGCATGTCATGCGTTATTTAGGCTTTGGAATGATTTTGGGAATGGATTGGCTTAACCGTTATGAAGCTCATATCCTATGTCCTGAGCGGACTATTCATCTTCGACATCCTCAATCTGTTAAGCAGATTTCTATTAATCTTCAAGATTCAGTTTCCAGCTTGGTCGCATCTTTATATTCTTTAAATCCTCGTGATGACGATGATGATGATGAGGGTGATATTATTTCTCTTATTCACGTCGTTCGTGAATTTTCCGACATATTCGAACCCGTTTTAGGATTACCACCTAAGCGAGCAATTGAGTTCAGAATTAATCTTATTCCTGGAGCTCAACCTATCACTCGTCCTTCGTATCGTATGTCTAATAAAGAAAACGAGGAGATGCGTAAACAATTATCTGAATTGGAGACGAAGCAATTTATTTGCTCTAGTTCCTCGCCTTGGGGAGCTTCAGCTATTTTCGTGAAGAAATCCGATGGAACACTTAGGCTTTGCATTGACTACCGCAAGCTTAATGATCTTACTATCAAAAATAAATATCCTTTACCTCGGATTGATGATCTATTCGATCAACTTAGTGGTGCTAGAGTCTTTTCACAATTAGACTTAGCTATTGGATTTCATCAGCTTCGTATTGCAGAGGATAGTATTCCTTTGACATCGTTCCGTACTCGTTATGGATCTTATGAATGGCTTGTTATGCCATTTGGTCTAACGAATGCTCCAGCGTATTTCGTTGACCTTATGAATCGAGTTTTCAAAGACTTCCTCGATCGATTTGTTCTCATCTTTATCGATGATATTCTTGTGTATTCTAAAACCGAGGAGGAGCATGAAAAACATCTTCGGGTTGTGTTGGAAACTCTTAGGAGTAATCAATTAAAGGCAAAATTTTCTAAAGGCCACTTTTGGCAATCTCGTGTGAAGTTTCTCGGTCATATTATTTCCGAATCCGGAATTTCCATGGATCCTTCAAAGATTGAAGCGATTCAAGATTGGAAGAGACTGGAGAGTGTGACAGAGATTCGTAGTTTTCTCGGCTTGGCGGGCTATTACCGTCGTTTTATCAAAGACTTTTCTAAGATTGTCGTGCCTCTCACTAGCTTGACGAAGAAAGGTGTTAAATACATTTGGTCGGACAAATGTGAAGCTTCTTTTCAGAAATTAAAAGAACTCCTATCTAATGCTCATATTCTTGTTATTCCCGAAGGGAATCAAGATTTCGTTGTTTATACCAATGCTAGTCGCGTTGGTTTGGGTGCCGTTCTTATGCAAAAAGAACGTGTTATTGCTTATGCTTCTAGGCAATTGAAGCCGGCCGAGACTAGATATGCCACTCATGATTTAGAGCTCGTGGCTATTGTTTTCGCCCTTCGTATTTGGCGTCATTATCTTTTAGGAGAGAAATTTGTTCTTTATACCGATCATAAGTCCTTGAAATATTTATTTTCTCAAAAGGAACTTAATTTGCGTCAACAACGTTGGCTCGAGTTCCTTGCTTCTTATGATCTTGATATTCTTTATACACCCGGTAAGGGTAATCGTGTCGCCGATGCTCTTAGCCGTAAACAACAAGCTGTTGTTTCTATGATGATATCCGAATGGAACGATCTCGAGATCTTATCCACTTGTGAGGTTCGAGACCGCATATCTGATTTATGCTCATCATTTGTTTTATGTAGCCTTGAGGCTCGTCCTTCTCTCTTAGACCGCATTCTTGAAGCTCAAAGGCTAGATCCCGAATTAGCTCTTCTTGGCCAAAATATTAAGGATAAAATTGATATTGAAGGTTTGAAAGACTTTGATATCGATTCTCGTGGCGGCATTCAGAAATTGGGTAGACTTATCGTACCAAATATTAGTGATCTTCGTAAAGATATTTTAGAAGATTCTCATCATTCTAAGTTTACCATTCATCCCAGAAGTAGTAAAATGTACGCAGATATGAAGCGACTTTATTATTGGGAGGGAATGAAACTTGACATCGCTAACTTTGTTAAGCGTTGCATGACTTGCCAACTCGTTAAGGCCGAACATCGAAGGCCTGGTGGGTTATTGCAACCTTTAGAAATTCCAATTTGGAAGTGGGACCAAATTTCCATGGATTTTATAGATGGCCTTCCCCGTTCTCGTTCGGGTCATGATAGCTTATGCGTAATTGTTGATAGACTTACTAAATCCGGCCATTTTATTCCCGTTCGGTCTAACCGAACCATTCCTCTTTTGGCCAAACTCTTTGTTAAAGAAATTGTTAAATTACATGGTGTTCCTACTTCTATTGTTAGTGATCGCGATCCATTGTTTACTAGTGGATTTCGGAAGAGTCTTCAAAAAGCTTTGGGAACGAAGCTTAATTTTAGCACTGCTTATCATCCTCAGTCCGATGGACAAACCGAGCGTGTGAATCAAACTCTTGAAGATCTTCTTCGTACTTGTGTGCTTGATTTCGGTGGAAGTTGGGAAGATCATATTTCTCTTGTTGAATTTTCCTATAACAATAGCTTCCAATCTAGTATTGGTATGGCACCTTTTGAGGCACTCTACGGAAGGCCATGCCGATCTCCTTCTTGTTGGCTTGAGGCCGGTGAGAAGCTGGTTTTAGGTCCAGATTTTATTCGGGATTCCACAGAGAAAATTGACCTTATTCGACATAGAATGAAAGAAGCCCAGAGTAGACAAAAATCCTATGCCGATAACCGAAGAAGGAAGTTAGAATTTTCTATGGGAGATCTTGTGTTCATTCGTGTTTCACCTATGAAAGGTGTTGTACGTTTCAGTCGATCGGGAAAATTAGCGCCTCGATATATTGGGCCATTTCCTATCACTGAACGTATTGGTTCTGTGGCTTATCGCCTTTTATTACCGGCTCAATTTTCTGCTATTCATGATGTGTTTCACGTTTCTCAATTACGGAAGTGCCTTCGATATTCCGATTCTGTTCTTGAGCCCGGTGTTGTGGAAGAGATTGAAGTTTCGCCTAATCTAACTTATGAGCAACATCTTATTCGTATCATTGCTTCGGAAGTCAAACGACTTCGAAATAAAGATGTTCCGCTTGTTAAAGCTCAATGGTCTTCAAATCCTAAGGATTGTTCTTGGGAGTCTAGGGAATTCATCGAGCGATCACATTCGGACTTGCTTTCTCGTGCTTTTTAAGGTGAACCTTTTATTTCAAATTTCTTTTGTGTTGAATATGCTTTTATGGTTGTTACTTTATGTTCTCTTCTTAAATATTGCGAGGATGCAATTTCTTTAAGGAGGGGAGTCTGTAACAACCCGCATATTTATCGATTTTATATTTAAATATTTTATTTAAATATTTTATCGTTAGTCGGATTTTAGTCTGAAAAGCTACTTTTTTCATACGGTCGAATTAGGACTCGGGACCACTCCCATTGAGTTTAAAATGTCGTTTGCGACCTTTTTGAGTATAAGCTTCGATATGTTTGGAGAAAGTTGATTTTTGCTACTTTACACTTTGGGTTTGAGTTTGGGTTCAGCCATTAGCCAACTTATACTTAAAAACTGAACCCCTCCTCCCTATTCTCCCTCACTTCTTTCTCTTTTCAGTTTTTATAGCATTAATGGTGAGAGAGATTGGAAATTAAAACTCCAAAACCCTAGTTCCTTTTGCAACTTCAAGTTCCTAGCTCCAAACTCAAGAAGAACCCATTGATTCAAGCTCAATTGGGTTGTGTTGAAGAGAGGTTGATTCTCCATTTGCTTTCAAGCTTCTTCTTGTTTGATTTTGTGAAAAGGTGAGATTTTTATCTCACATCTATGCTTATATTTATCTTCGATTGTTAGGTATGAATTCCTAACACTTATTCATGTGCATTTGCTTTTGGTTTGGATTGATTTGGTGAATATTCCAAATTTTATTGTTTTGGGTTCAATTCCTTAAAAATCATAGATTTGATCTTTGATCATGTTTTTGGAGATGCATCGAAGAGCTTATAGGGCCGGGTAGTCGATTGGCATAATCCCTTAGCGCCGTTGCTCGAGAGAATGCAATTTGGACAAGATTGAACCTCATTTGTAATAGGCAGGGAAGAGGCTGGAAACAGGTCCGGCCGACCGAGCTCTATAGCCGGCCGACCGACGTGCTTCCAATTGTGCTATGCACTTCTCTGTTTGGGTCCGGTCAACCGACTACAGAGCTCAGTCGACCGACCTGCTTCCCGAACTATTTTCTGAAACAGGGTCCGGCCGACTGAGCCCTGAGGCCGGCCGACCGACCTGATGTTATTTTGCCTATTTCGCCTATTTTGTGTGGTTTCCAATTTTAATCGATTCGTGTTGTTTCCTATGTCTTGTTATCATTTGTTATGACTTTGATGACTCCTTTTTAGGGATTTTTGAGTATCCATTTTGATGGATTCTTTATCGATTTCGTTGGATTTTCATTCACATCTTCGTATGTGAATTTTAGTGATTGATTGTTCCTACAATCTTCTTTGTGTTTTGTCACTTTAAAAATATAAAGGTTTTCTATACTAGTAGTAAATATCAAAACTCTTTCCTCAAACGATTTCAATACTATTTTAATACCAAATTCGTTTATAAAACCGTTTTCCAATCTATTAGTATATATAAACCTTTACCTCACTCGTATGAGGAATCTAATTAAACAACTTAGTAAAACAAGTGGTATGAAACGCTTGCGTTCACTTTGTCGGTTAATTCTTGGACTTGTTCGATTGAATTTCTTGTGACAATTTTTCAGCGGAGATCTACAGTTTGTTCGTAAATATTTAAGTTAAGCAAGTGGTTATGGGACATGAAGCTAAACTCATATATTTACTAGCTTAGTGTAATCGACACTTCTCGTTGATCATGACGATCATCTTTGTGATTTAAACTAGCAATGTGCGATGTCTCTTTGTCTGCGAGGGAGACTAAACCCCGTTTTGTGGAGTTTCGACTCAATTTGGTGGGGTAGCAACCCATGGTCTTCGGGCCGTTTGTGGAGCTTCGGCTCAATTTATGATGGTTAGCAACCATGGAATTAGCGTTCCGTTTGTGATACACGTGTTGGTGGGCTTTATGCTCCCGTTTGTGATAGGCCTCCCCCCTTTGTGATTTCTAGATTTCTTGAGATGATTTCTAGAATTTGTGTTTCACCAATTTTCGTGATTTCCATTGATAAGTTTTATCAATATTTGTGCATTGGTGAATTTGTGCGTCATTGACTTTTGTGATTTCTGGATTTCGCGTATTGAATTCTGGAATTTGTGTGTCATTGACTTTTGTGATTGACATTGATATTATTGTCAATATTTGTGCATTGGTGAATTTGTGTGTCATTGACTTGGGTGATTGACATTGATATTATTGTTAATAATTGTGCATTGGTGAATTTGTGTGTCATTGACTTTTGTGATTGACATTGATATAATCGTCAATATTTGTGGTTTGATGAACGAAATAAGGAGTATGGCATTTCTTTGATTCTTGTGTAGATTTGGTGATATTGATTAATCTCTCGTTGATTTTCAATTACTTATATATATCACAGCTTGGAATTGTGATTATTATGTGTTTAGTCATATCTCTTATTCTATATCATTTCATCTGATATCTATAGTTAGACTGATCCGTTTATTATTTTCTTATTAAATAATACTCGGGTCAGACCGAGATGTTACAGGTGCTTCCGCTTGACTTCTCTCTTGGGATCGATTTCTCTGACTTTTGGGTTACTACTTAGATTAGTAGTTTATTTTGGTGTATACATTCGGGATATAGACTCCATAATGTATACTTATTCTTTTGTGTAGTTCATGTAACTATTCTTTTGTGATATTGTGGATCTTTTTAGACCACTACTCTGATGAACACTTTCATGTGTAATATTCATATCTATTTCTGCCTTTGTGATATGAATTGTCTGTTACTGATTTATGTTATGTTTATTTCTATATTTGTTTCCGAAGATTTTATATAGCCACTGTGTGATAGCTTTGAGTTTGTATCTGTATGTCGGATTTCAGTTTGAGAGGAAAAGTTATATTTTTATCTGGCATATCGGTACTCGCACAAAGCAATTACACGGATGGTCGCTCCTCAACAGCCTTATTCTCCGTGCTAGTCGACAGCATTACTCCGTAGTGTTCTTGGCTAGCGTGGGTATAGAGGTGGGGCGTCACATGATTGATGTGATATGGTATGATATTTTGGAATTGGTATATTATGTTGTGCTAACATCTGTGGATGCAGGGAAAAACAGGTTGGAGGGATCCAACTGGACCCCTCAACATTTATTTAAATTTTTTTAATACCCTCTGTTGTGATTATTTGATATTCTATGATGAACTTTATTGAAACATTGAATGCTATGGTTTGATTAGATATATTTGGATATGATGAATTACCAAAAATATATAAATTGGATTTGGAAAGAAAACAAAAGAAGTGAATTTGTAAGTAAAATAATTATAGAAAATTGAATAAATTTAAGAATGAATTGGAAAAGAAATAAAATGCCCTTTAAAATTCTAATAACTAAATCTTAAGTTTAGTACGGGAAATTTGAATAATCAGAAGATTAATGAATTTTATATTTTAAAAGAATAAAACATTTATTTAAAATTTGAGATTCAATTTATTGAAAAGAATAAAGAAGAAATTTGGAAGAAGCTGAAATCGATATATTTCAATTAAATGGTACAAAATCAAATGGATAATAATAATAATAAATATAAAGTCCATAATTAATGAATTTTGAGATAAATTGATAAGAAGAGAAGTTTATTTCAAATGGAATAAATTGGGAATCAATTTGGAAAATTGATTTAAGTGATTGAAGTTGGAATTCTACCTGGATGACCAAGTACGTTTTCAAAGTAAATTTTTAAATATAAGTTAAAAGTTTAAAAGTTGTTTTAAAAAGCAAGTTTTGGAAAATTTCTTATTTCTAATATTTAAATTCTAAAGTAAGTATTTTCTCTTAATCTATTATAGTAGTAATTATTTAAAGAATGACTTAATATTATGTTTTTAAAAGTATAAATCTAGTTTTATATTTATTAAGTAACCTAATTTTCAAATATTCATATAGTATGGTATTTATAATAAATTATTGATGTAGTTTTAACTTAAATGTTTTATAGTATATTTCAAAGTAAAGTGTTTTAAATTATTTTAGAAATCTAGTTTTGTGCTTAGTGATTTCAGAGGAGATAGAAAGTATTTGGGAAAGTTTATTCTGAAAAGAAAGATGGTTTTGAAACTGTTTTCAAAGGATTGAAAATAGAAATATATCTTGTGAAGATATTTTTGAGGTTAATAAATAATTTGGGAAATTATTTATTGTTCGATGGATGTTTGTGAATATTAATTGATAGTTAAGTAACCTACTATCAATATTGGACAAATACGTTGATCGTTTCGAAGAGACCGGGATCGAGATTTATTTCTCGAAAACCACTTCGATCCGGTTTGTACGTTTTGTGAAAACGATTTTGGATTCGTAGATGGAGCAGTGAAGTGCAAGGGCTAGTCGCTACTAATCCTGAGGACATTTCCAAAATGGATGTAGTAGGAATAGTGCCTTTGGTTCCGTTCAAACCCGGGACGGACTTGTATGGATGAATGCTTGCGAAACATCGTCAGGTGGACGATGGGCATTCTAAGGGATATGTTCTGAAAAGGTAACGCTTAGCCTCAAGCCTCATCAAATGGGAATGACTGAAAATCAGGGGTTATGCAGCAAGGCTTGGTGGGTAGCACCCAAGCAGGGTGAGGTCATTCCAGTCTAGATGTCCCATTTTATTTCGGCTTAGTGGGCGGTTGCTGATCCCGAACGCGGGGTGATCTCACTCGGGATTATCCAGTAAGGGGTAGTTCCGGCCTTGTGTTGCAGGGGAGCGGGCGTACTCCTCGGTACAGTGATCTAGGCCCCATACTGTGATAGGTGGTACCCTAATGCCTAGTCATTGGTTGGAAATCCATTCTCCCTAGGAGCCTTGTACGGGTTTTGTTTGTATTACCCACTCTGTGGCTAGTAGCTGGAATTTAATCATGTAACAATTTCGGCTATTTTATAAGTATTTGTATATAGACCATATTATAATATCATAGGATTTCTATAAAAAGTGTTTTAGCTATCGTAAGGTAAAAACCCGACATGTTTATTTGTGGCGTGGTCTTACGAGATGCTTTTGTTTTCAAAGGATTTTTGAAACTTTAATAATCAATTGAGTGTGATTTTCTCACGCTGGTATTCCAGACTGACTCGGGTGTTATTTAACTGTAATACTCGGGTCAGACCGAGTATTATAGAATACATGATATGATGCTGTGGAGCTCAGGAATCGAGCTGAATGTCGATAAGTATTCTCGTACTTGTTTATATATATATTCCGCTGTGTTGAGTAGCTGTGTATCCAGTTATATGTTATTGATGTTGAGTTGTGATTGATGTACTCTGATGATGTAATATGTAAACAAAGATATTTGATTTTTCAAAGTAAAATTATTCATTATCTATTATATTTTATTCCGCTGCGATGGTTAGATTCTGATGTTGTTTTCTATTTTCTTCTTCTACCTCTTCTTCTTTAACCCAAATGGTTCGTATTTCTGTACAACTTGAGTTAATTATTGTAGAATAGGGTGAACTCAAGGGGTACAGATTTGTGGGCTGTTACAGGTTAAAACACTCACCTTTTGAATTTAAATTGAATTTAAATCCAATTTAAACCCAAAATTTAAAAGTCCCAGATTTCGTCCTAACCAGCACCATAATGTCTGAAATTCCGATACGAACCTAGCGGAGAAAACCATGCATGAATCTGAGTCCGTATGTAAAAGTTATACGATTCAGAACGATCTAAATCAAATTTTAAAATAAGTAAATAAAAAAACAAAGGGGCATACTCGTAATTATGCTTTTCCCTTACGATGAACACAGCACGCACCCAGCCGCCTATGTTCGAAACCCTCCATCATTCATGCCCTGCGCTCGTTCGCCGCTGCACCTCACGCTGCTCCACCAAAACGACGCTCCAACGTGTCGACACGCCCCACGACCTCCGTCCAAGCTCGCGACCTCCACCTGTCGCGCAAACGCACCAGCTGCCGCCACTAATTTCGAACCCTAATCCAATTTTATACGGCGATCCAACCGTCGATTCCACAAACAAACACCACCGTTGCGCTCCTCTTAGCGATCTCCACAAAACCCATAAATGAATTTTCGATCAGGCGAAGTTCATCGTCGAGCGATGAACGGCCGAAACTTCTTCGATTTTTACTGATCAGACAATAAACCAAAACGAAACGAATCATGGATCTGAGATGCGCTCTTCGAGAGCTTCGATATATTTTTTTCTGAATTTTTTTGAGGAGTTTGAATTTTCATTTAATTTTTGAATTTGCAGTTGAAATTAGGGTTTGCAGCCATCGGAAAGAGGAGGAGCACAGAAGTTTTGTACGTATAGAAATGAGGAATAGAGGGCAGGGTTTATAGCAGGATATATATATGTGGGGTTGAAATAGAATAGATGGACCCGATTTACAACGTGCAGAACGATATATGGCCTGAAAAGCCCGTTTCGACTCCGAAACGAAATTTGGTCAACCCGCATATCAAAATAGATGTTTTAAAGTATTTAAAACATGATGGAAAAGGTTTCAAATCCAAATTCCATCGTATGAAGAAGTTATGCAAAAATCAAAAAATTTCAAATTGATTTCAATTTAATTTATTTCAAGGCGTTTCAAGCCCATACGATCAAAAGACAAGTCCGATCAATACGAAACTTGAAACCCTACAATAATTCACCGTTACGGATCTGATGAAATTGGTTTCGTCGAAATCCAAGTTAGTGGCCAAAATGGCTATTTTTACAGTTAATTTTAAAAACTCAACCTAGAGCCCTGATGAAATCGAAGGGATAGGAGGAGCCCCCGCCTGCCTGGTCCGACCACAGACATTTGGGATTTAGACTAGCCCAGCATAGAGATATTATACCCCCCACCATGTATATTTGGGTTTATGAGGGACTACCTCCGCGCCTTGAAATTGGGAGTAGGGCAGACGGGAATCGAACCTGCGACCTGCTTACCAGGAGGCAAGTATCTTACCACTACGCCACTACTTGCGGACAATTTTTTTACACTTAATTAAATAAATTAAAAATTAATTAATTAAATCAACCTTTAATTTCAATCCTATAATCGACAATTCTTGTCATTTTTAATTTCTCAAACATTTATACTAATTTAAACAAATTTAATTGTAGATTTAAAATTGATAAATTCTCAATTTCCTTAAATTCAGCAATTATAAATTAAATTTCCAAAATTCAATTTAATTAAACCCATCAATAATTATTCCATTCATTATTGTTAAATAGATGACTTAAATATTGGATTTAATACTATTACATTATATTTTCTCATATTATCTTTATTTCGAATTGCATAACCTTTAATTTAATTGCTACAAAAATTACACTTAATATACTTTGGATTTCAATGGAGTGATTTGTTTCAATCCAAAACTTTTATTAAGCTCATTACTATTCTAAAACTTAGTTACCTTGTTTTTCTTTTCATTCATTACCTTTAAATTTATTTCTTTCGAACCAATATTATAATTACTTACAGAACATTGATTATATTCATGACTATTTATTATAATTTAAATTCACTAATTTAATTCAATGCTTACATTTGTTTTCATATATTCAATTTGCAGCTAAGTATATATTTACATTATTTCCATTGAATTGAAATTCATTCAATTTATTAATAATTACCTTAGTTTACCAAATTTGACAACCCCTAACCATTTGTATTACATTTCATATTAATGTAATATTTATTAAAATTTGTTTCCAATTAACGTACTACTTAATTTTCCTTAATTGAAATCTGATTCCAAATTTTATTTAACATACCAATTGAATAAATAACATATATAAATGGTCACCTATTTACTTTTCTTTCATTTATGAGTTTATTACTTACCAACCCAGGTTATAATTCCATATATAGCACTAATTAATTACCATTAATACTGCATTATTACGTTTTAGACATATTATAATATTTCCACTCACTTACCTTATATTGAATTCATAACCAAGTTGTAACATATAAAATTTCCAATAAATCATGGGAATCCATTCAATTTGTTACTAATTTACTTACATTAACACTATTTCACTTATTTTAGTCATTATTCCAAACATAGTTTGCAAGTTTTTATTTCTTTATATTATCCTATGGAAACAATATACATTTCAATACTTTATTACATTTATTGAGATTTATTTTCCAAATTTACTAGATACCACAAATTATGACGTTACAGTTATTTCAATTAATTACGGTTGCGCTAAATTAATTATTTATTAGCTTACGTCCAATTACAATTAATATCCTCATTGAATTTACCTATTTGGTCTCATGCTTTCTTTTACATCAATTAATACCTTATAATAAATCTACGTTTCTATTTTAAATTTACATTCACACATAAATCCAATAATTCAATTATAACTTTACAAATTTAAATAAATTCGTTAATTGTCATTTCATTCAACCTATTAATTATTAACCATAATTAGCATTGTTACGTTTTAATTAACTTATTATTTCATTAATAAGTTACCCAAATTTTATTTCTCCAAATATTAAATCACAAAGTCTTAAGTGATTTACCATTTAACATTACTTTTTTTTAACGTTTGCTTCATTAGAAATTACAAAATTTTTGTCTCCTTCAAAATTTAATTACTCAATTTTAATTAAAATAACCAACTTAATTATTAAAAATGAACTTGAGCAAAACCAGAAAAGAAAGAAAAACTGAAAATAAACTAGAAAATCAAAATAGAACCTGAGATTAAAACAACATCCTCTTTTCAAATTCAAAATCCTGAAACAAATCAGATCAAACAACTTCCAGATTTTATAAAGAAGCAACCTCTTTCCAATTTCAAAATTTAGCAAAGCAAAGATCAACATCATCTAAAAGCCTGAAGCAAATTCAACATCAAACAAATTCAAACAAAGATCAGATCAAATCTTTTCAAATTCAACCTGAATCAAAGCTACAAGCAAATAAAAATCAAGTTACAGATCGAAGCTTAAATTCAAAAAGCAATTCCAGGCTTGCTTCTCTGTTTCATGACAGGTGAGTAAACTTTTGATCTAAAATGCTTAAATTTGTTTTGATACTTAATGCATGTGATATATGGTTTGCATGAATATTTTGTCTGGAATATGGTTTGAATTGCTCTGTATATATGGTGTGCATGCCTGTATATGTAATATATATGACTCTGTTTAAACTACAGGCACAAATCCACTTAATAAACTCAACTGCTCATCATCTAATCGACTTTATGCTTTGATTTCTAAATAAAAGATTATTGTAGGAGTGTAAACTTATTTCTAAAAATAATTCCAAAACAATATGTTGAGCATTTATTTCAAAATGATAATTACAGTAAAAAAAATTTAAATTAGAAAATCAATAATCATATTGTTGAGTTTTGATTTTATAATTTGTTCATATTGGAAAATGATGATTTTTGATAAAAAGATCTAGATTTTTAACATTGGGGATGATTAGGATTTTCGAGTTGATCAGTTTATACATTTTTGTTTATTTCCGACGACTGGGTGCTGGTTGAGCATCGTTCTTGAAGGAGGAGAAAGACTAGGTGATGGAGATCAATAGAAAAATATTCAGTGGATTTTTAATCCACCATGGTGGCGCATCGACATCGAACTAGGGTTTATAGCTTGTTTTGGGTCAATGATGTTGTCGAGATGATTTCGTCGCTGAGAGGGCACTGGAGCGGATCGGTGCAAGGGGGATCAAAGCTCGGATTCATGACGTTGCTCTGGACGGGGTTGCATGGTTTCTGGTGGTTGGGTTCATCTGGGCGTGGCAATTTTGTCGATCAAGGTTGGTTTCCGGTAGATGCTATCTGGCTCGATTTTGAGTTGCGGTGTTATCAATCGACTGGGCGGTCGGGAGGCTCAGATAGGTCATCGGTGACCTAGAGGCGATGGTGACGATGGTCAGAGGCACGACGATGGAGTGTGCATGTGCACAGGGATTCTGTCATGTCTGGGTTGAAGTTTGAAATTGAGGAAGGAGAAGAAGCAGTAGGCTCGAAGATGGACTCGAAAAAACAACGTGATGGCTTGAAGTTGTTCGCGTATGTTTTTAACAATTTTAACAGTTTTTTTAAATTAAACAAAAAGGAAAAGAAGAAGGAGGGAGTGACCCGAGATTTGGCTTGGGACATTTGTAAGCTGGCTCGTGTATTTTAACTTTGGGCTCGGGTTTTTTTAAGTTGAATTAAACAAGTTTTAAAGGGTAAAAAAATAAAGGCATTAACAAGTTTTAAAAATTATTTAAGCGATTAAGCTTTCTAGGAAATGTTACCAAGTTTTCAAAGCAAAAGTATTAACAAGTTTAAAAACAAGTTTTTCAGAGATTTAAAATGTTTTGAAATAGTTTGTTTAAAAGTAATTATATAATAGGTTAATTTCTAAATGTTTTTAAAGGTGATTTAAGGATGTAATTAAATAAAGGACTAATTACTTAATGTATTAAAGGATGATTAATTAGTTAATATAATTAATTAAGGGTTAATTTTTTAACGTAATTAATTAAGGGTTAATTATTAAAGGATAATTAATTTATGATTGAAAGTTAATAATTAATAATTAAGGGATAATTTATTACTTAAAGATTAATTACTTAAAGTAAGTAATTAAAAGACAATTGGTGATTAAAGGTTAACTACTTAATGTGATTACTTTAAGGTTAATTACTTTAATATAATCAAAGGTTGTTTAATTTATATAATTAATTACCGACTACTTAATAAAAGTAATTAAGGGATAATTAATTACTTGTAAGATAATTACTTAATGAAAGAAATTAAAGGATAATTAAATAATTAAAGGTTAATTATTTAATGATTAAAGGTTGATTGATTTATTAATTAAGGTTGATTAATTAATAATTAAAGGTTAATTAATTTACTATTAAAGGTTAATTAATAAATGATTAAAGGATAATTAATTAAAATGGTTTGTAATTAATTAATGTGAATTTATCAAAGTTAGGTGATTAATTCATAAGTAATTAATCTATTTGAGTTAATTGAATTTATATAACCATGTGATTAATTTATATTGCTTATGGATGATTGGATTGTACTAAATGGTTGAATTGTTTGATATGTATGGTCTGTAATATTTTGTGATATGAATTACTTTTGCTTGAGCTGTGACGAATGTAAATTATTTATCAATGATGAATTTACATATTTATTTGTGAATCTATGAATGAAAATAAGCATTATAGTACTATACCACTTATTGATATTGTTGTGCTTGGATTTATGATGGTTGATATTCTATTGTTGCCTGTAAAACCCCTGGACTACACACAACACACACAAATATGGATTTCATGGGAAATTGGTTAAGTCATGGGTTTTTGAATTTAAAATTATTCTATTCAAAATGGTGAAATGATTTTAAAGTTTGAATTTTGAATCCAAAATGGTTTGGAAATGGAATTGGGTTGAATATGTAAAGCTTTTGAAAAGGAAGTTTTGAAATTAAAATTTAGTTTGAATATAATATGTCTTGTTAAAGTTTTGAAATTATTTTGGAAACTATGGTTTGAAAGGGTTATACAAGTTATACAATATATATGGATTTTAAACCATTTCTGAAGTATATTAAATGAATTATTTTAGGAGTTTGAATTTAACTCAAATAGAACTTGCCAAGGATATGGCAGTTCACCGATTTTCCAATTTATATTTTAAAAGGCTATAACTTGAGCAGATTTAATCGGATTTTCCGAAGACGAAAGACCTTTGTTTTCGAATGCCAACTGCTTTCATATAAAGAAAGAATTCCCAGTTCTTATTGAAAGGATTTCAAATTATGGGTGAATCAAACTGAAAATAGTTTTGAAAGCTATGAATGAATCTTTGTTAAAGATTGGCGAACCTTGTTTCAAATTCAAGAGGATCTTAAAGATGTATTTTTTTTAAAAGATTTGTTTAAACCATTCAAAAGGAATGGTTTTGGGAAACAAGTGTTGAAAAGTTGTGACATAACTAAGATCCTAATATATCCATATGCTTTTTAAAATAAGATCTCACTATTCGGTTAGCCGGGAGAGGACTTTATGTCGTAAAACCAATTCCGAATTGATGATACGACGAAATGGATAGCAATTGAATACGGTGGTTGAAGACCGGGTATTTTCGAGAACTAAAGGATTACCTGTCGATTATCTCTGCACTGAGTTGCTCCGGTCTAGAGATCTCCATATGTGATGTGGAGTCCGTTCAGGATTGTGAATATCCGGATTTGCAAGGGCTTCTTTTGAAGTGCCTTCGGTTCCATTCAGACCCAGGATGGACTTGTATGAATGTATGTCTGACGTTACACTTTGAGATGCAAAACCGGTTTCTATCAAATACATTTCTAATTGATGGCAGAGAATTTATTTTCTTAGCTTAAAATCCTTCCCTAAGACGTACGAGCTTAGGGGTTATGTAGTTGATATTTACTAGTGATATATTCCCAACTTGGTAATGTGGCATGCTAAGTGCTGATCATTGGTTGATCGAAGCATGGCTTTTGTGAAAAGCGTAGCTATGTGGGATGAGACTTCATCGAACCTCACACCTTGGAAATGGCCGAAACAGGAAGGTTGCGACAAGGTTACGGGGTCGCATCCCTTAGGGTATGTGCATTTCCCTTTGGATAAAAAGTGGTATCATGGTATGGAGCCTAGATATTTAACTTATGTGGTTGTTGGAATTTGTTGGTGAATCCCGGGATAAAGGTCGGTGACGACTGGGGATGGCATACTCGTGACAGTTGGTTACCAAGTTACAGAGGTAACCCGACCTTATGTTGGCAAAGATCCGGTTAGGCTCTCGGGGCATCCCTCTAGAGGCGTACCCATTCGGAATGGAAGTTCCTTATCCTTGGCCGTTGTTTGGAAATCCAATCACCCAATACGAGCCCTTTACGATTGCAGTTGTATAACCTGCCATTCTTAAATGGTAGCTTTAACAGGCATAATATAATGGTACCAATTCTGGCTAAGATTAATATTGTACTTTCAAAATGTTTTCTGCACTTTGCACTAATAATAATATCAAAAGGATTTTTGCGTATCAAGCATGTTTGATTATCATAAGCAGAAATCTCCCCCAAGTGTGCGATTGCATTGTGTGTGTGGCGGGAGGCCTTATAGTAGTTTCATTTTTCAAAAAGCATAGCGAATTTCTTTTTATTCCTTTTTTCTTGTTTTTGTTCAAACAAGTGTTTTTGTTTGCTCACACCAGTCTCATGACTGACCTGGAATTTATTGTTCTCTTTCTAAACTCTGGGTGCCTACATATTTTCACACGGGCAGCCTAGAGTCTGGTTTTCTGATAGTCAGATAGTAGATGTAGATTCGATAGCCTTCATTCTTTGGATCTACACCGAGCTTGCTTCATTACATCATGATGGGGAGTTCGAGCTTTTTGGTTTGGGAGTTCTTTGAGCTTTTGGTTTGGAGCTTTGGCAGAACTCAGCATATACAGTAAATAAAATCAATCCCAGAATCACAGACATAGAGTAATAAAACAATAAGCAGCGAAATAGATAAATAGTAGTTCGTGCAGCTATTATATAAACATTAGAGTTAAAAACAAAATACAACTAAAATCATAAATACAGAGTAGTCTCAAATACAATGTAACCAATAAGACCGAACATAAACTAGAAACAACTAGAATTACTGAAAGCTAAATAGATATAAGACAGATCTTCAAGCAAAGCTCCAAGCTCCAAAGGTGAGTCAAATGCCGCGACACTCAGTCTGACTCGAGCATAAAGCAAAACACAAAACACTCGAGTAAGGATTAACATTCTTATACCCGTAAATTCAACTCAAGTGAAATGTCAACTGAAATACAAAATAACTTAGAGGATGTTTGAGATTCTCATCATCTAAGGATCCGTGGAACTATCTACATACATAGTAAAATACGCTACATAAAAAATGTCTATAGCAAGGTAAACTATTAAAGTAGCGTTAAGGCGTTATCCATATTCCCCTTAACACATTTTATGTATTCCCGTAGTCTATACAGTACTACAAGCTCCACCAAACTAGTGGTTTACTCAGAGGGCACTCCATAGGTATGGTACAAAACAAATTCGTAGAAGGTGCGATAGGGCATGTGAATATGACATAGCAGCTACTACCGTCCACCTTGAGACATACTCCCAAATCAAAAGGAGCACCCGATCAAATCACAAAGGAATAGAATGGTATCAAAGAAATGTTCTCTATAGGAGGAATGACCTCACTTGGCCCGACATGGCTTCTGTTTTAATCATATCTAAGCCGACTTGCGGGAGTTAGGGCTGCATTAATACCTCATATAGAATCATCACCAAACAATCCTACTTCGTTCCGGAATCTCCACCACTTACACAGTTGTTAAAGTGGTTTTCGGTATTGGCAGAGAATACGACAATATCCAATCTCGGTCATTTTAACAACCAAATGCTTATTTCACACCATGGTCATTTTCATTTCAAACAATTTACACTTCATATCAAAATATCATATTCATTTCAAAATCATATCTCTTTTAAAATCATACTCACCTTTGAAATCATATCACTACCCAACTTAAATAGTTAAAATGTTGAAAATAATATATATTAAAATAGTTCTAATTTATTCGAATTAGAATTGTTTCGTCCAATTCCAAAAATAAGTTCAAATCAACTTTGGTTCCAAAATTCAATTTAAATCAAACTCATTTTAACGATTCGAATTAAAAAATTTAAAGGTTCAATTCAAATTTCTTTAATCCATTTTAATTTATATCAATTTCGAATCCAAGTTTTAACTACCATTTCAAATTTAGTAGGATTCAAAGTTTAAATCTTCAAACATTTACAATTACACAATTCGATAAATTTCGTTTATATTTCAAAAATCAATTTTAATTTTATGTAAATTTGAAATATTCACTTAATCATTTATTATAACATTTAAACAAAAATCTAAAATTTACAAATTTAAATAGAATCAAAAATTAAATATCTAACTTCTATTATATTTAGTTCTAAAGTTACTCACTTAATCACTTTTAATAACATTTAAATAAAATCTCTACTTACAAATTGAAATAAAATTAAATATTCAATTTTAATTTATTTAAATTTGAAAATATTCATTTAACCACCTTTAATCAAAATCAAGTTATAAAATCATATCTTTAAATCTCAAATTCAAAAAAATTCAAATTTTTTTTTAAATACAATTCTTAAATAAATACAATTTTAAATCAAATTTCAATTTAACTTCCCAACCTTTACTTACTAAAGTCATTACAAAATGTATTTAAAAAAATATATATTAATTAAGTTAAATTTTGTTAAATTAAATCTTATTTTATATATTTTTAAAATAATAAAGTTATACGAAAATCCTAAAAGTTATATTTTCAAAATTAATTTTAAATTTAAAATTTCAAAAACTTATAATTTTAGAAATCTAAATTTACACATGTATCAAAATAAAATTTATATATTATATTTTAAAAATCAATATTTATTAAAACTCATATATTTCCTTTCAAAACTTTGTAAATCATTTTCAAAATATAGACCAACGGTGTCCGTATATAGTTGTCTATCATATGGTCAAGTGATACATATATTTATCATTTCAATCAGCAATTTAAATATCTACGGGTATATATCATTTCAACCCGCAATCCCAAAATTCAAAATGAATGAAAATCGCTTGGGTTTATCATTTCAACCCATAATGATTTTCCCCTAATCTACAAGATCGTTCGGATATGTATGATTTCAACCCATTGGAAATTTCTAAACTAACAGGAAACTTGAAGAGTGAGAACAAATACGACAATAATATAACATATCAACAAAAGCATATATCATTAGTAACAAATTTAAATATAATATATACAACAGATTATGGTGCCATATGCCATAGGCAAGCGATTGCAGATAATGGCGAATCATATTTAACAATTACGTAACTTAACAATTAAAATTTAACAGTATATTTCAATCGTCATTTCATGTGAACTAATAAACTAAATATAAGAATGTTAATCGTGAGTGATTGCTTACTGTTCGAGGCTAAAGAGATTAGACACACGATAAGCTGCGTATCCAAACAACAAATTACAAAGTATAGCACGATGAACATGAAGTCTACGAATAAAGAAAAGCTAGGCTGGAATTCGATAATCGATGAAAACAATATATATAAATTTTAAAAATCTAAAATTTACTCATATAAAAATCTTTATATTATATGTTTTCTTTTAAAACCAATATTCAAATTGAAAATACATATCAAAAAATTCTTTACATATATATTAAAATCAATAATTAATTCAAAATAGATATAAAAATAAAATCTTTATATATTACATTTTAAAATCATCTTTTCTTAAAACATCGTATATTTAAAATCAAAGTGTACATATACACTATATTTTGAAATCCATACTTAGAACCAATATGTATAATAAAATCAAATACACTCTTATATATATAAAACTGTAAATAAAATAAAATATATAAAACAAGTGAAACCAAAATAAACATTATATATATATATTATATGTATATAAATTTTTATTTCTTTTATAAAACATAGAGAAGGCTTGCCTTCGGTGAAGTGTTAAGCTTATTGCGGGTTCAAGGATGCGGGGAAGAAGATGGTGGCAGATATGGCACTGCTAGGTGGGGTCTCATGGTGAAGGCGGAGTTGCTGCTCTAGCGGTGGAATGAAATGACAGGGAAGGGAAGGCCGTGGAGGGTGAGAGGTTTAGAGGGTTGTTGCAAGCTGACTGGCGAGGGGATGGAGAGTTTGTATGGTCGATGGCATGGTCGGTAGTAGGGTGGCTGTTATCAAATGGGTTCAGTGAAGGCTGTGGGTGGAACGGAGGATAAGGGGCTATGGTGCAGTAGGGGTAGGCTAAGTTACAGACGTGGAAGCGATGGGCTGTGTGGAGAGGAGGGTAATGCAAATGGGTGGAGCGGTTATGTAAGAAGCAAGGAGGGTGGCGGTCTTTGAAGGGGAAAATATGGCAGCTGGGGCGGAGATGGATTGTGCTTGCGTGCTCGAGCTGTAGGGGAGGGAGAGTGGAAGTAGAGGTGGTGGGCGGTTGTGGGCTAACATAAGATTGATGGTCATGGTTGAGAAATGGGTGAAGGTAGGTGAGTCGTATGGGAGATGTGGGAAGGTAAAACAACACCAGTTTGGCCATGAAGAAATGGCAAGGGAGACGAGCAGCTCTTTGGAAGATAAACAATGCAACCCTATGTATTATTTAATTTTTTTTTATATAAAATAAAACATAGAATGCAAAATCAGGTGGAAGAGAAAATGAATAGCCCCCAACCGAAATAAATATTAAACCATAGGAATGGTAAAAGCCAAATTTTAATTTTTGGGAATATTAACAGTTATGGCTATTTGAAATCTCAAGAAAGACAACCGAATAGACGTAGGAACCCAAAAGCCCAAATAAGCCAAGTGCGGAACCGGTATGGCTAATTGTTTTATTGATTTCACCGCGTATTATACGACGAGATGCACAAATGAATATACAACAAAGATCAGTGCGATGAGATGAATAGAGTGGAATACGGTTATCAACGATACAATCATCCTATCAAAACTCGATATTCGCTACCAAACTGCTGCTGATTCGCCGAAAATAAGATAAACAGAGCTAGAGCAGTCCAAATTAACCGAAATTAATTATGATGTCTCACTCAAAAAATAATTTATGAATTTATTATATAAAAATATTCAGATTTTGAAAATATTTTATTTCCATCAAATTAACTGATTTAAAAATTGAAATTGAAAATTACACAATAGAACTAACTTTCATATTTTCCAATAAAAATTTACCATTTTCTTTGTTATAATAGGCACATACCAAATATTAAATTTTCATTGCTAAATTTAATTATTCAACTTTCATGGAAAATCGGTTAATTATGTTAATAAACCCATTAAAATACCTAGGTCGTTACATTCTACATCACTAAATTAATTCAGGTTTTACTCGTAAAATTACCATCTTATATGATTTTGAGTTTTGGTGCATATATGTTGAAACTGAAATTCTAAATAATAATTTAAAATAGGCTGTTTGTTGATACAAAAGTATCATTCGATAAGAAACAGAATTGCGCAAAAAAAATTACAGAGTAATCAAACGATTTAATTTCAATCAAAATACAAAGGAAGTATGTGTCTATGAGAAAGAACTTATAAGGTACTAATATTGTAACGTTCCACCCCGAGACCCACACTAACAAAGGGTACTACTAGGAAATACTGTTTATTATAGAGAATAGGACTAGTTAGAAGCAACATCCTATAAAATTGCTTTGGACGAGTGTCAAATACGTCTAATAATGCGACTATGCTTTTCTATTCTTTTCCCATAAGTGGTAATTCGCATTATCCGATCCAGACGCAAAATGATAATATAATGGTTTAATCTAATTCAAAACAATACATAACATAATATACAACATAGAATCAAACGTTGCAACGAAAATAATATACATCAATATCTTTTCAAAAGTTTGAGTCTACAAAAGGAAATAGTAGACTCACATTTACATACATACACATAAATAAACACTCATAGATTTTTATACACATGACTACAAAGGTCTACCACTTATACAAACATAGATCAAACATATAGCTAGACTCAAATGGTACATCAAAAATGTAAACAACATAAAAATAAACTTCTTAAGCTAGCTTAAATCCAAGGTCGCTGAGTCCTTGTACTTGTCAAGTCTCGATCTGACTCGAGCATTAATAAAACACCCGGGTCAGACTATCTCTAATTGTCACAAAAGGTGAGATACTGATAATAATAAACTTGCATAAATTTCAAGGATAAATTTTCATAAATTGTGCTTAACTAATAATAATACTTCATTTAATAATTCATGGTTTGTAGTTAAGTTTATGCTCACTTTCAACATCCATCAAAGTCAAAGAAATCACTATGATAAGAGCATAGAAAATCACAACCATTTATGCAAGCAATAGACATGCACTTCCCAAGTTAATACAAGAGGCACTCACTTCACGCCAATACTGGAGGTTCCACTCTACAAATTATAACTCTCTTGAAAACGAGTATCACAAGATGGGCCCAAAAACCCATTTAATCCGCTTAAATGGATTTACCCATGATCGAGTTTGAAAACTTGTAAAATAGATAAGTGTTATGAACTTTCAATTAGTAATCATAAGAGTGTCGACTAATGTCCCATAACCACTTGACGATGCTTGAATATGTACAAAAAGTTAGTAAATTGTACTAATATGTAAATGATGCTTAGTATAACGAGTCCAAGAGTTAACTAGTAACACAAACACGAGCGTTTCATACCACTCGTTTTGTTAAACAGTTTAAGTCGATTCTTCGTTTGATCAACGTTGTAACGACCCGCTATTTTGGACTACTCGTATCTGCACATGTCGGACTTGAATAATTCAAAATACCGAATTGTTAATTTTTAATTTGGCAAAACTCAGATATACAATAAATAAATAATCACAGAATCAAGGATACAGAGTAATAATATGCAACGGAAGTAAAAGAGATAGTAGTTCATGAAGCTACTATATATATAACAGAGTTAAATAAGTTACAACAGAATCCTCGAATACAATAATCGAATACAAGAATCAATATACATCACTGGAATCAACTAACCTCTGAAAGCTGGATAAATAGCTGGATCTCACAGCGAAGCTCCAACTCCAAAGGTGAGTCTCGAAAGCTGGTACTCTCAGTCTGACCCTAGCGTAAAGCAAAATATGAAACACTCGAGTCAGGATTAACATTCTTATATCAATAAATCCAACTCAAGTGAAATAACAATTTAAATACAATAACTTGAAGACGTTGAAATAACCATCCTTTAAGGATCCGTTAAACTATCTACAATGTAGTACTGTACGCTAAATTGATAATGTCTATTAGTAATATAAAATATCAAAGTAGTGTTAAGGCGTTACCATTACCCCCTTAACACATTTTATATAAGCGTTATAGTCTATACAGCATTGTAAACTCCACCGTAAACTAGTGGGATATCAGGGAGTACTCCATAGGTATAACGCAAAACAAATTCGTAGTGGTCGCGTATATAGGGATACAAGTATGACAAGACACATGAGGCAATACCCAAGGTAGTGAAACTACCGTTTACCTGATCCGGACTGGTGAGAACGCATCGCCGCAGCGATCGCAACACCGCGAAACAATACTCCTAAAATTCCGAGGGTGCACCAATCAATAACAAGTAATGAATAGTAGTTACGAAGAAGTGTGTTCGCTCGACGTGGCTAACCCCATTTGGCCCGACACGGCTCCTGATTTTAGTCATTTCCAATTTGACACAAGTGTCAAGGCTATCCATTATCGTTTTCTTTCTTCAGTCATCACGTACATCATTCCAACCACTTCATTCTGGATCATCACTCCGCGTATAGTTATTAAAGTGGTTTTCGGCTTAGAAAGAGAGTATGTCCATAAACGATTCCGGTTTCTTTAATAACTTTCGTAATTATTACACCGATTGGTCGTTTAATATATTTCAAAACCAAATCAAATTCAATTCCAATTAGAGTTCATAAATCAATATTTCATTTGTCTTTCTAAATCAATTTCCAAAGTTTACATTTCAAAACTTCCAAATTACCATTTCAAAAACTTAAAATTCGATTTCATCTTTTATTTAAACAATTCAAATATTGGTTCAAGTTCGTATATAAGTTTCATTCCGAAATCATTTAAAATGGTTTAATTTTCATTCAAATCAATTTAAATTCATTTATCGATTTCATTCAATATTCATTAAGTAAATTTGTCGTTCAGAACAACTTCTATTTAAATTCAAATTCATTTAAATCAATTACTTACGTTCAACTTCATGATATCAAAACTTCAAATTGCAATAAATTAAATTCGTCAAATCAATTCTTTAAATTACAAGTCTTACGTTAATTTCAATAAATCCCACTCATTTCAATAAATCGCATTTTATTTCTTGTTAAAGAAATTCCATTTTCACTTATTTATTGACTTTGTTACAAATTTCAAACTCAATTAATAACGAACTAAATTTCACATAATCGAGAAGTTTCAATTTCACTTATTAACTTACTTAAATAATTTTTCCAAAACTTTGATAAATAAAGAAACTCAATTTCATTTCTTTACGAAGTTCAAATCCACTTATTCAAAAGTTCAATTTCTCTTATCAAAGAATTAATTTTTTATTCAATTATCAAATAATTCAAACTTATTCAATTTAGTTTAATCATTAAACAGTTCAATCTTATTCAATTATCAAATAATTTCAAATCTTAATAATTAATAATTTCAAAACTTAATAATTACAAACTTGATTATAAATTCAAACTTAATTATTAAATCATTTCCACTTAATTATGAATTCAAACTTAATGATCAAATCATTTCAACTTAATTATAAATTCAACTTAATAATTTCAAACTTAATTATAATTCGAAACTTAATTAAAATTTCAAATTTAATTATTAAATGATTTCAAACTTAATAATTTCAAAACTCAATTATTACTAATTTCAAATTATTTACTAATAATTCCAAATTTAATTATTAACTAATTAAATTTCAAATAACGTTCTTTCATCAATTACTACGTTAGTATTTGTTTCAGATTTCAATATTTACATTTTCCTTTCATAAAGATTCAAATTCTAACCTTATTTCAAAACTTATTCTTTATTCAAATAAAATCATTATTTTATTTTTAAATCAAATTATTGACCAATCGGGTTTTTTTTACTTCTCTATCCTAAGTCAAGTTCATTTGAGTATTTATCATTTTAACCTGATTCCAATTCAATTGAAAAATCAAAATATAACAAAGGGAACTTGCAGTGTGATAACTGGGATGGTGTCAAAGTAAGCAAACAAGCAATAACAACAATCAATAATAATCCGATAATAAATTCAATAATCCTGAAATAATCAAATTAATTCACATTGTTGTTTGTGCGAATTAATATAATTATTTCTAGAATCTACACTATCATTTCATGTAGATTAAAGATTATTACAATATTATTTATACGGTTCTTTACTTGTCATTCATTATTCAATTTCAACTACATCGATTTACACAACATACATTTAAATAGTTCAAAGTGCGATTTACCATATTTCTACATGTCGATTCATTTAAACATTTAACGGGTCATATTATGCAAATGTCACCAAATCAAACTTAATCCATACATCAAGCCTAACTATCCAACGACAATTTCAATTTCAAGTTATTTATCACTTACAACATTAACAGTTTAACGATCAATGTCAACATCACACAATCAATCAAATTATCAACCAAACTAGATTATTTTGCAAACATAACAGATAATGGTGTCAGATGTCACAGGTGAACTGATATAGGTAATAACGTATATTTAACAGTATAAATAACTAACAACAGCATATTTCAATTTGTCGTTTCAATTGAAATCAAATTTAATAAATAAAAGAACATTAATCGTGAGTGATTGCTCACCTTTTGAGGCTAGAGAAATTTGACTATGAATTGAATTATGGTTCCAAGCACGAATTCCGGAACAAAGCTAGATATATACGGGTTCAATAGACAAGCTGAATAACAAAGAATCGATGAAACGACTAGAATCAGTTTTGATATAAACTAAAAATATATATATCTGCGTATATTTCAAAAATCAATATAAAACATATATTTAAAATTATGTATATATATATTTTGAAAATAAAAGATTTACAAAAATCAAATGTACATACATAAAAGATGTCAATCACCCGTCATATATCTATACATTCGAACTTAAAGTTTTATATACAATATAACTAATATGTAAACAACATAATATAGTATACCGTACTGACATCTACCCTTTTTTACTTCAAAAGATTAGAACACAATATGCAAAATGTTCTAAGGTACAGATATATTTATAACTTATATTTTATAACATATATAAACTAATATGTACAACTTAAAATCTCAGATTTGGTTATTTTCATCTTGTATATATTCATAAACTTATACAATTTTTTATATATATAAAAAACAGATACAAGTAATTATTGAAATGAACACTATGAATATATACGTGACAAATGTAACAGATATACAAACAAAATGATATATTCTTTTCTAAATATACATTTAAAAATCAAAGTATAGATTCATAGGTATTATCTTAAAACAATACTGGCTGTAACTTGCTTAAATTTAACATATACTTATGCACAACTCAATCGAACATATTATAAAATACCTACATATATGAAACAGTATATAAACAGTAGGATTCTCACATATTTGTATTTACCTAACTAGAAGAGGACCGGAAATGATGCGTAGGTGGTGGCAAGGAGCGCTGGAGGCTCCATGGATCAGGCCCGGAGGTCGACAGCGTGTCAGTGGATCGGAAAGCACGATGTTAGAGTGGATGCGACTGTAGCCATGGGTGGAGGTCGGCTTGAACTTGGGTAGAGGCGGTGGAAGCTTGTTGTGGTGAATGATTTGTTGAGGCGCTGGGTTGCGAAGGGCGGAGATAGTGATGAGGCGTAGTGACGAGGTCGAGTAGTCGGGGACCGCTCGCCTGGCTGGTCACCGGAGGTCGCATGTTCGCATGGGAAGCTTGAATAGCAGCTGTCTCATGGCTATTGGCGTGCTGACGAATGGAGTGGTGGAGGCTTTGGGATCGGTGCTATGGGTCTCGGGTCTGGAGGCTAAAGTGGTTGCAGACGACGGGGAGGCTATGTGAGTGGTTGATGTGTTACCGGGTGGTGGAGGAGATGGAGATCGCGTGCATGTACATGTTGCTCTCATCGTTCCTCCCTTCTATGTTTTTTTAGTTTGCCATGCCGAACGAAGAGAGGGAGAGCAAAGCAGAACCTTGAATAAATGAGCAGGTACGCATAAAAATAAGTTTTGAAAATATAATAACTTTCCAGATAAACATAAAAGAGAACAGAAGTTGAACCGAAAGCAACATACGTCAATGCAAGTTGAAACAGTGGCATAGAGAACGTCCTCACGATTTAAATTCAGGGATTTTAAATGTTAAGTGGCCATTTGTTTTGGCCAAATAAAAACCAAAAGCCTAATATGTGCACCGCTACGAAGTCGTTTTCCGCAGATTCCGCTGTGCACCGAACTTCAAAACCCAAGATTGAATGTACCATACGGTCAAAACGGCATACGGATGTTAGCGGTACGATCGAATTATAAAAATTGGAAATTTATAATAGCGGAAAATGCAAGAAAAATGCAGAAAAATAAGATCGATGGAGCTAAAGATGTCCGAGTTTGAAAAAACGACAAACTGACATTTTGTTCAGAAGATGGTTTAGAATTTTTCTTTGTAAAAATATTTTGGTTTTGAAAAAGTTTTATTTTCATCGCTTTTTAACTGATTAAATTGAATAAATTTACGCATGAAATAAACTTTCATATTTTCGGACGAAAATTTACCAGTTGCTATGTTTAACGAGACGTATTCCAAATATCAAATTTATATTTCAAAATTTTATCGTTTAAAATTCCACAAAATTTCAATTAAATACGTTACTAAAATCGGTTAAATCTACGGGTCGTTACATTCTCCTCCACTCAAAACTTTTCGTCCCCGAAAAGGAAGGAAGTTGAAGAATAGAAACAATCAAAAGAAAATAAACTTGAATTACATTATAAACTATTAATTTAAACCAAATGAATTTCAATTTAAATAAATTTATATTCAACAATTTGTTTTAAATTCAAGATTTTCATTAAATTGATTTGATTTCACATTTATTGATGTTAGGTACAAAGGATTTCTTTCAAAACGAAATTCAATTTAAATTCAATTAATTCAAGATATCTCATTAAGTTGATTTAATTTCAATTTATTTACTTTCAAATCAAATTTTCTTCTATTAATCATACCTATTTTTATTTAACTTATTATTCTATTTATCTCCATAAACATTTTTATAATTTTAAATTTTTTCAATAACATTTATTATACGCACTCACATTTTATTTATAAAGACAATTTATATTGTATATTATCCAATTTTCTTAAATCAACAATTTCTAAAATCACAAATTTGAATAGTCCATTACTATAATCATATTTTATTCGATAAATTTAATTCTTCTTTATTCCAAATTATTATTCAATTTTTTTCACTTAATATATCCTATCACATTTATATTAAGTATATTTTAATATAACTACTCAAATTTATTTAAAAATTCCTTTGGTATCATTTATACTGTATAATATTCAATTACATAATTAATTTTTGAAAATTTAGGTAAGTTATATATAATGCAATTGAGTATTATCCGAATAAAATTCCTAATTCAATTCTCTCAAGTTTAAATATTAATTCAAAATTTTGATTCATTTATAACTGAAATCATCCTTCTACCGAAATTTTAAGAATCAAATTTCCGATTAACTTCAAGCAATTTAGAGATAATTATATACATACAATATATCCAAGTCAAATCTAAATCAAATACTTATATATACGTATATTTAAATCATGTCATACTTTAGAAATTTCAAATCAATTTCATTTCAAGACAAAAGTGTAGCTTGCTATTGACGGTCACCTCACTTTGAAACTCGAAAATGGATATCGATGATGCGGCTGTCATTACTGAAATTATTTCCCAGCGACAAAGAGAAGAGCACTGATTTAAACAATTTTTTTTTACAATTTGAAATGATTTCAATTTAAAAATATTTAAAACTATATGCTTTAAAAAATTCAAATCAAAGTTTGAAATCACAAAAAATTAAATTCTCAAATTCTAATTTAAATACATTTCAAATTCCAAATCAAATTATGACCAAATTTTATATTTTTTATTTATTTATTTTATGAAATAGTCAATGATTTATAAAACAATAAATGAAAATTCAAATTTTCACATTCAGACAATAGATTCATTAACATTTTAATTTCAGAAATATTTATACTTATATATAATATAATCATTCAAAATTATTTTATTATCCAAATTCGAAAATACTGTTGTGTCAGTTTGCTCTGTTCAAGTGTTTTGGAAATTCTATCGATAGCGTTGATCAGACGAATCAATCGAAAACCCAAATCAACATCTACAGCTCAAACAACACAATATATATTAAAACATTTTAGTATAAATACAAATACACTCCCTCTCTCGACGATATAAGGATGGATTTCAAAATAAGCATAGAGATTCAAATTTGATGGAAATCAAATCAAAGAGAATCTTGATTCGATAATAAGTTCGAACAGAAGATAAGATAATTCAATTAACAGAATCAGGAGATAGATAAGCTTATTTAATTCACAGGCAACCTTAAGCGGGTCGACCGTAATTTCAAAAATAAGGTCGATGCTGAATTCCGAGGTAAATATACATTCGATCTCAAGAAACAGAATTCAGGCATAGTGGAAGATAGATAGCGTCGTAAACCGAGGATAAAATCTCCGGTAAATCGATGTCTATTGTAAAGGAATTTCACTCATTTACAAATCATTCGAAGTTTGGCGAGACCGCCGATTCATTTTAAAGATCATTCGAAGTGGAGTTATGGGATGCTCCAGTATTGAAAGAAAATGAAATAGTGAGTGACACGAATGAATTTCGAAACCGAGGAGACGTTGCAAAATTTCAAAGGAATGGAGTCAAAAGGAAGAGATTGAAACTCGAATGAGAGTGATTCTATAAATACATTTACCCTATATGATAAGTTTTGCCTAGAGCTACCAAAGCTCTGATACCAACTGTAACGACCCGCTATTTTGGACTATTCGTATCTACACATGTCGGACTTGAATAATTCAAAATACCGAATTGTTAATTTTAAATTTGGCAAAACTCAGATATACAGTAAATAAATAATCACAAAATTATAGATACAGAGTAATAATATGCAGCGGAAGTAAAAGAGATAGTAGTTCATGAAGCTAATATATATATATATATATATATATATATATATATATATATATATATATATATATAACAGAGTTAAATAAGTTACAATAGAATCCTCGAATACAATAATCGAATACAAGAATCAATATACATCACTGGAATCAACTGAACCTCTGAAAGCTGGATAAATAGATGGATCTCAAAGCAAAGCTCCAACTCCAAAGGTGAGTCTCGAAAGCTGATACTCTCAGTCTGACCCGAGCGTAAAGCAAAGCACGAAACACTCGAGTCCGGATTAACATTCTTATATCAATAAATCCAACTCAAGTGAAATAACAATTTAAATACAATAACTTAAAGACGTTGGAATAACCATCATTTAAGGATCCGTTAAACTATCTACTATGTAGTACTGTACGCTAAATAGATAATGTCTACCAGTAATATAAAATATCAAAATAGTGTTAAGGCGTTACCATTATCCCCCTTAACACATTTTATATAAGCGTTATAGTTTATACAGCACTGTAAAATCCACCGTAAACTAGTGGGATATCAGGGAGTACTCCATAGGTATAACGCAAAACAAATTTGTAGTGGTCGTGTATATAGAGATACAAGTATGACAAGGCACATGAGGCAATACCCAAGGTAGTGAAACTACCATTTGCCTGATCCGGACTGGTGAGAATGCATCGCCGCAGCGATCGCAACATCGCGAAACAACACTCCTAAAATTCCGAGGGTGAACCAATCAATAACAAGTAATGAATAGTAGTTACGAAGAAGTGTGTTCGCTCGAGGTGGCTAACCCCATTTGGCCCGGCACGGCTCCTGATTTTAGTCATTTCCAATTTGACACAAGTGTCAAGGCTATCTATTATCGTTTTCTTTCTTCAGTCATCACGTACATCATTCCAACCACTTAATTCTGGATCATCACTCCGTGTATAGTTATTAAAGTGGTTTTTGGTTTAGAAAGAGAGTATGTTCATAACCGATTCCGGTTTCTTTAATAACTTTTGTAATTATTACACCGATTGGTCGTTTAATATATTTCAAAACCAAATCAAATTCAATTCCAATTAGAGTTCATAAATCAAAATTTCAATTGTCTTTCTAAATCAATTTCCAAAGTTTACATTTCAAAACTTCCAAATTACCATTTCAAAATCTTAAAATTCGATTTCATCTTTTATTTAAACAATTCAATATTGGTTCAAGTTCGTATATAAGTTTCATTCCGAAATAATTTAAAATGGTTTAATTTTCATTCGAATCAATTTAAATTCATTTATCGATTTCATTCAATATTCATTAAGTAAATTTGTCATTCAGAACAACTTCTATTTAAATTCCAATTCATTTAAACCAATTACTTACGTTCAACTTCATAATATCAAAACTTAAAATTGCAATAAATTAAATTCGTCAAATCAATTCTTTAAATTACAAGTCTTACGTTAATTTCAATAAATCCCATTCATTTCAATAAATCGCATTTTATTTCTTGTTAAAGAAATTCCATTTTCACTTATTTATTGACTTCGTTACAAATTTCAAACTCAATTAATAAAGAACTAAATTTCACATAATCGAGAAGTTTCAATTTCACTTATTAACTTACTTAAATAATTTTTCCAAAACTTTGATAAATAAAGAAACTCAATTTCATTTATTTACGAAGTTCAAATCCACTTATTCAAAAGTTCAATTTCTCTTATCAAAGAATTAATTTTTTTATTCAATTATCAAATAATTCAAACTTATTCAATTTAGTTTAATCATTAAACAGTTCAATCTTATTCAATTATCAAATATTTCAAATCTTAATAATTAATAATTTCAAAACTTAATAATTACAAACTTGATTATAAATTCAAACTTAATTATTAAATCATTTCCACTTAATTATGAATTCAAACTTAATGATCAAATCATTTCAACTTAATTATAAATTCAACTTAATAATTTCAAACTTAATTATAATTCCAAACTTAATTATAATTTCAAATTTAATTATTAAATGATTTCAAACTTAATAATTTCAAAACTCAATTATTACTAATTTCAAATTATTTACTAATAATTCCAAATTTAATTATTAAATAATTAAATTTCAAATAACGTTCTTTCATCGATTACTACGTTAGTATTTGTTTCAGATTTCAATATTTACATTTTTCTTTCATAAAGATTCAAATTCTAATCTTATTTCAAAACTTATTCTTTATTCAAAAAAAATCATTATTTTATTTTTAGATCAAATTATTGACCAATCGGATTTTTTTTACTTCTCTATCCTAAGTCAAGTTCATTTGGGTATTTATCATTTCAACCCGATTCCAATTCAATTCAAAAATCAAAATATAACAAAGGGAACTTGAAGTGTGATAACTGGGATGGTGTCAAAGTAAATAAACAAGCAATAACAACTATCAATAACAATCCGATAATAATTCAATAATCCCGAAATAATCGTATTAATTCACATTGTTGTTTGTGCGAATTAATATAATTATTTCTAGAATATACACTATCATTTCATGTAGATTAAAGATTATTACAATATTATTTGTACGGTTCTTTACTTGTCATTCATTATTCAATTTCAACTACATCGATTTACACAGCATACATTTAAATAGTTCAAAGTGCGATTTACCATATTTCTACGTGTCGATTCATTTAAACATTTAAGGGGTTATATTATGCAAATGTCACCAAATCAAACTTAATTCATACATCAAACCTAACTATCCAACGCCAATTTCACTTTCAAGTTATTTATCACTTACAACATTAACAGTTTAACGATCAATGTGAACATCACACAATCAATCAAATTATCAACCAAACTAGATCATTTTGCATACATAACAGATAATGGTGTCAGATGTCACATGTGAACTGATACAGGTAATAACGTATATTTAACAGTATAAATAACTAACAACAACATATTTCAATTTGTCGTTTCAATTGAAATCAAATTTAATAAATAAAAGAACATTAATCGTGAGTGATTGCTCACCTTTCGAGGCTAGAGAAATTTGACTATGAATTGAATTATGGTTCCAAGCACGAATTCCGGAACAAAGCTAGATAGATAAGGGTTCAATAGACAAGCTGAATAATAAAGAATCGATGAAACGACTAGAATCAGTTTTGATATAAACTAAATATATATATATATCTGCGTATATTTCAAAAATCAATATAAAACATATATTTAAAATTATGTATATATATATATATATATATTTTAAAAATAAAAGATTTACAAAAATCAAATGTACATACATAAAAGAAGTCAATCACCCGTCATATATCTATACATTCGAACTTAAAGTTTTATATACGATATAACTAATATGTAAACAATATAATATAGTATACCGTACTGACATCTACCCTTTTTTACTTCAAAGGATTAGAACACAATATGCAAAATGTTCTAAGGTACAGATATATTTATAACTTATATTTTATAACTTATATAAACTAATATGTACAACTTAAAATCTCAGATCTAGTTATTTTCATCTTGTTTATATTCATAAACTTATACAGTTTTATATATAAAAAAAACAGATACAAGTAATTATTGAAATGAACACTATGAATATATACGTGACAAAAAAAAACAGATACAAGTAATTATTGAAATGAACACTATGAATATATACGTGACAAATGTAACAAATATACAAACAAAATGATATATTCTTTTCTACATATACATTTAAAAATCAAAGTATAGATTCATACGTATTATCTTAAAACAATACTGGCTATAACTTGCTTAAATTTAACATATACGTATGCACAACTCAATTGAACATATTATAAATACCTACATATATGAAAAAGTATATAAACAGTAGGATTCTCACATATTTGTATTTTCCTAACTAGAAGAGGACCGGAAATGATGCGCAGGTGGTGGGAAGGAGGGCTGGAGGCTCCGTGGATCAGGCCCGGAGGTGGACAGCGTGTCAGTGGATCGGAAAAGCACGATGTCAGAGTGGATGCGACTGCAGCCATGGGTGGAGGTCGGCTTGAACTTGGGTAGAGGCGGTGGAAGCTTGTTGTGGTGAATGATTTGTTGAGGCGCTGGGTTGCGAAGGGCGGAGATAGGTGATGAGGCGGAGTGACGAGGTCGAGTAGTCGGGGACCCCTCGCCTGGCTGGTCACCGGAGGTTGCATGTTCGCATGGGAAGCTTGAATAGCAGCTGTCTCGTGGCTATTGGCGTGCCGACGAGTGGAGTGGTGGAGGATTTGTGATCGGTGCTATGGGTCTCGGGTCTGGAGGCTAAGGTGGTTGCAGACGAGGGGGAGGCTAAGTGAGTGGTTGATGTGTTACCGGGTGGTGGAGGAGATGGAGATCGCGTGCATGTACATGTTGCTCTCATCGTTCCTCCCTTCTATTTTTTTTTAGTTTGCCATGCCGAACGAAGAGAGGGAGAGCAAAGCAGAACCTTGAATAGATGAGCAGGTACACATAAAAACAAGTTTTGAAAATATAATAACTTTCCAGATAAAACATAAAGGAGAACAGAAGTTGAACCGAAAGCAACATACGTCAATGCAAGTTGAAACAGTGGCATAGAGAACGTCCCTCACGATTTAATTCAGGGATTTTAAATGTAAGTGGCCATTTGTTTTGGTCAAATAAAAACCAAAAGCTCAATATGTGCACCGCTACGAAGTCGTTTTCAACGGATTCCGCTGTGCACCGAACTTCAAAACCCAGGATTGAATGTACCGTGGAGACCAGCGCTACGAGACGGTCAAACGGCATACAGATGTTAGCGGTATGATCGAATTATAAAAATTCGAAATTTATAATAGCGTAAAATGCAAGAAAAATGCAGAAAAATAAGATCGATGGAGCTAAAGATGTCCGAATTTGGAAAAACGACAAACTAACATTTTGTTC
The DNA here is from genome assembly GCA_030765085.1 of Allium cepa. Lineage (NCBI taxonomy): Eukaryota > Viridiplantae > Streptophyta > Magnoliopsida > Asparagales > Amaryllidaceae > Allium > Allium cepa. The sequence goes on from CM060932.1 coordinate 554,443,772, forward strand.
AGAAGATGGTTTAGAATTTTTCTATTTATAAATATTTTGTTTTTGAAAACGTTTTATTTTCATCGCTTTTTAACTAATTAAATTGAAGTAAATTTACGCACGAAATAAACATTCATATTTTCGGACGAAAATTTACCAGTTGCTATGTTTAACGAGACGTATTCCAAATATCAAATTTATATTTCAAAATTTTATCGTTTAAAATTCCATAAAATTTCAATTAAATACGTTACTAAAATCGGTTAAATCTACGGGTCGTTACATTCTCCCCCACTCAAAACTTTTCGTCCCCGAAAAGGAAGGAAGTAGGAGAATAGAAACATTCAAAAGAAAATAAACTTGAATTACATTATAAACAATTAATTTAAACCATATGAATTTCAATTTAAATAAATTTATATTCAACAATTTGTTTTAAATTCAAGATTTTCATTAAATTGATTTGATTTCACATTTATTGATGTTAGGTACAAATGATTTCTTTCAAAACGAAATTCAATTTAAATTCAATTAATTCAAGATATCTCATTAAGTTGATTTAATTTCAATTTATTTACTTTCAAATCAAAATTTTCTTCTATTAATCATACCTATTTTTATTTAACTTATTATTCTATTTATCTCCATAAACATTTTTATAATTTTAAATTTAGTGAATAACATTTATTATACGCACTCACATTTTATTTATAAAGACAACTTATATTGTATATTATCCAATTTTCTTAAATTAACAATTTCTAAAATCACAAATTTGAATAGTCCATTATTATAATCATATTTTATTCGATAAATTTAATTCTTCTTTATTCCAAATTATTATTCAATTTTTTTCACTTAATATATCTTATCACATTTATATTAAGTATATTTTAATATAACTACTCAAATTTTTTTAAAAATTCCTTTGGTATCATTTACATTGTATAATATTCAAATACATAATTAACTTTTGAAAATTTAGGTAAGTTATATATAATGCAATTGAGTATTATCCGAATAAAATTCCTAATTCAATTCTCTCAAGTTTAAATATTAAATCAAAATTTTGATTCATTTATAATTGAAATCATCCTTTTACCGAAATTTTAAGAATTAAATTTCCGATTAACTTCAAGCAATTTAGAGATAATTATATACATACAATGTATCCAAGTCAAATCTAAATCAAATACTTATATATACGTATATTTAAATCATGTCATACTTTAGAAATTTCAAATCAAATTCATTTCAAAACAAAAGTGTAGCTTGCTACTGACGGTCCCTCCACTTTGAAACTCGAAAATGGATATCGATGATGCGGCCGTCATCACCGAAATTATTTCCCAGCGACAAAGAGAAGAGCACTGATTTAAACAATTTTTTTTACTCTTTGAAATGATTTCAATTTGAAAATATTTAAAACTATACGCTTTAAAACATTCAAATCAAAGTTTGAAATCATCGAAAATTAAATTCTCAAATTCCAATTTAAATACATTTCAAATTATAACCAAATTTTATAAATTCATTTATTTATTTTATGAAATAGTCAATGATTTATAAAACAATAAATGAAAATTTAAATTTTCACATTTCGGACAACAGATTCATTAAGATTTTAATTTCAGAAAATTTTATACTTATATATAATATAATCATTCAAAATTATTTTATTATCCAAATTCGAAAATACTATTGTGTCAGTTTGCTCTGTTCAAGTGTTTTGGAAATTCTATCGATAGCGTTGATCAGACGAATCAATCGAAAACCCAAATCAGCATCTACAGCCCAAACAACACAACATATATTAAAACGTTTTAGTATAAATACAAATACACTCCCTCTCTCGACGATACAAGGATGGATTTCAAAATAAGTATAGAGATTCAAATTTGATGGAAATCAAATCAAAGAGAATCTTGATTCGATAATAAGTTTGAACAGAAGATAAGATAATTCAATTAACAGAATCAAGAGATAGATAAGCTTATTTAATTCACGGGCAACCTTAAATCCGCTTAAATGGATTTACCCAAGATTGAGTTTGAAAACTTGTAAAATAGATAAGTGTTATGAACTTTCAATTAGTAATCATAAGAGTGTCGACTAATGTCCCATAACCACTTGACGACGCTTGAATATTTACTAAAAGTTAGTAAATTCTACTAATATGTAAATAATGCTTAGTATAACGAGTCCATGAGTTAACTAGTAATACAAACACGAGCGTTTCATACCACTCGTTTTGTTAAACCGTTTAAGTCAATTCTTCATTCGATCAACGTTGTGAAATCAAATTGTTTGCTTTGACATCCTTCTTAAAAAAATTATCTTATAAACTGGAATACATACATACATACTTACATACATACACACATATGTATATATATGTATAGTAGAAAGCCATTGTAAACTTATACATTGAGATTTTTGAATACAATTTTAAAACATTGATCCAAACCAATTTCAAACCGCTAATATTTTAATTATAATTATATATAAATATATTCTAAATATCCTTTAAAGAAAATATATTCATACTTGGAATAATTTGGAAAGCGTTTAAATTAGAAATCATTCTTTCGGAAACACTAGTTGAATATGCGCAATAAAACTTGTGTGCTATGTCATGTATACCATCATATATCCAAAGTATTATTTCTATTGAATTAAATCATCAAAATAAAGTCATAAATTCAAGGGTTTAAATCTTGAAAACAGGCATCCAAATCATCACAAAATAACATTAGAATTAGGACACAAGAAATCAAGAATAAACCGGGCAAATGCGTGGTAGAAACGGGTAATTAGGTAAGTGATTGGGCATAGCTTGGAACCGAACCTAGGTTGTGACTGTTGCACTGGTCCAAGTGGACCGATGGCACCACCTGGGTTGAGTTCCAAGCAGTGCCTCGGCCTCCACGGTGGTCCATTTCCGACGATTTTTAAACTACGATTTTTTTGGTCTTTAGGCTGACGAATTTTGAAGCATGCAAGCAAACAAACGTCATGGAATTGATTCTATAAGGAACTGAAAGTCTAAGGTTTCAACTAACAGAGAATATGGCAACAAGATACGCAATTGTCACAACCAAATTGAGACTAATTCAAAGCAATTCATCCAATAGTCATATCAATAAATAAATTTGAAATAGAGATAGATGTAAGTTTTCAACTCACCATTTCTCTTTAATTTAGCTTACTAAACCCCTTCATATCAACTTGTAATTTTATTTTAGCAACCATAGAAACTCTCTCAAAAATTGACAAAAACAACGAAATCAAATATCAAAAAAACTAAAATCAATAAGTCTAAAAGATAGAACGGGGTGTAAAAACCATACTTAGGATTTATCAGATTTTTCTAGGATTTAATTTCAATCTAAAAGCTTGATATTTGCTTGAGGTTATGTTTCTCGAGAACATGAAGAAGCTTTTGTTTTAGTTACAGTAAAAAGGAAAATGAAGTAAAGTTTATTTTATTAAGTCCAAGAATGAGAAACTTTTTCTCAAGACTACCCAAATGGGTTGCAATCGCTAATAAGCCCAAACCCATAAATAAATTAAATAAAAGAGTAAAACATTTTACACTCATTTATCAAACTATAAAACCGATTTATAAATTAATTTGACCTCTAAAAATTTACACAAACATACTACCACTTCTTAACTCTTAATTAAAAGAGAGAACATAATTTGAATAATTATTTCTAACCTCCTTTGTAAAATCTAAACAGGACAATGTTTTTGACTTTTAATAAAAAGGCCAAATATAACACTTTTATTATTTGAACACAACTAATTTATTTTCAACATTATTAAAACATAAATATATATCATTAAATTCCACATTTTATTTTTCAATAAAATACACATTTTAAAATCATTATTCCAAACTTCTAATTTCAATTATTGTTCAAGTAAAACACTTAATTTCTAATTTCTCAAATTTAGTACTTGAGAAATCAAATTCCTCGTTTAAATTTCCATTTCAAATCTTTATTTGTTTATTTTAAGCAACACTGTAAAATCAAGGTTGTTACAAATATATTTACAAACTATAAGTAAACAACATACTATTGCTGATTGATAAAGACGTAAACATTTAAAAACAGTTTTAGTTTTGTTGTTTAATTCTTGGTATAAAATTTGAAAAGGCATCTATTATAATCAGTATTAAAGGATGTTGGAAATAACCTAAATGATATACATAAACAATATATTAAAATGTTTAATATGGAGCATGTAAGATGGATTCCTTATGCATTGGTAATAGGAATTGTCATACATGATGTATTGTCTAGAATTTTGCATTTTGATTATGTATTTGATACATAATTCAAGTATAAATCCAAATAAGATCACTAAATGATAGTTTAGAGTATTCTCAAGTATTTACAAAATGCTAAAGAATTATTTTTAAAAACAATGAACTCATTATAAATGAGTATTTAGACTCGAACTTCATAAGTAATATCGAGCATAGTATGTCAATTCTAAATTCATGATCAATCTTAGTTAAGACGCTTTAAGTAAGAAATGTTCCAAACAAGAGGTTGTGGCTGCCTCAATAATTAGGCTATGTACATCATCTTAAATAAGCACCAAAATAAAGGCAATGTGTGTGTATAAATGCACAAACTTATAACTGAGCTATAGATGATTCCAAATGTGAAGAAACTCATGGCATTGTTATATGGTAACAATGTCATGATTTAGTTTGCAAAAGAACCTAGAGCTTAGTAGAATTCAAGAAACATACTTCAAAAATTTCAACATGCTAAAGGCGGTTTAACAGCATCGGAGAGAGAAAGTGTAGATAATTAAAAAAATATAGCATGCTCATTCACTAAAGGACCAATTTGATTACTTTTGAGAAAATAGTATGAAATAATGGGATTAATATATCATAATTCACCCCGAGTGCAAGTGAGAGAATTAAAGAGTTAGGGGTATCACCTAGAAGAAATTCTGTAATTTGTTACATATATATAACACTATAAGCCATCTTATTCATAATAAAGGTATTTCATTTCTATTATACACTTTGTTATGTGCTGATATAACTAATTAATTAATACGTTATGTAATAACAATTACAAGGAGTTGAAATCATGAGAAATTTATGAAAAAATAAATAACGTATTATTTTAAATACTCCAGGTCAAGATGTTTCAAGAAAAAAAATCAATACATCCTTGAGAACAGAATACATAATGCTCTCCAAATGATGGATAGTTTATTATTCATGGCTTTTGAAGAAACCAGGGGGTCACCTATCGATGGTTATTATATAGAAATGGAATGACTCATCTAAGAGTTTCAGATTGGTTAGTAGCAACAAGGACATACACGAAATCTTGAAGTGACGATATTGCACAATTTTCTCAAGTTGAGAACATTATTGAGCTTGAATGTTGATACGCTACTATGAATTTAGTCAAATCTTGGCATGACGACCATCAAGCAACTATAGTTGAGTCCGAGTTGAAACATTGGAAGTGAAACACAAATTAATAAAGAAATGGTGTAACGACACAGAATTTTGGTTATTTGAAATTGGAATATTAAATTGATTTTAAATAATTAAAAGTTAAAATTTTAACTTGAATTTCAAATATAACTATTTATGGATAATTTAATTATTGATTAATAATTGAAAATTGATTTAAAATATTGAATCTTGAGTTTTAAGCTTGATAAAAATTATTTAAAGGCATATAAAATTTATATTTATAAGAATGAGGATAGCAGAACTTTTTAAATTGAATTTAAAAGTGATTTGTTCAGTTTAAAAAATATATCGTTTAAATTGACGTATAGTAATAGCCTTTCGAGGCACAGTCATGGTATTATGCGAAACCAATTCCATTGGATCCGTAATAGTGTATAATTATCGGATTTAAAATTTTCGTAGCGTTTAGAGTTATCATTTGGTCGTACGGGATATAAACGCCCTAAAATATATTGTCATGGCCCATTTTTCCGTACTGATTTAAACTGATTTTAACCACATTTATCAGCCAAATCGCACGAGAAGACAGATAATGAAAGAAAGAAGGTAGAAGATAGAAAGAAGATAGAGAAAAAAGAGAACAATAACAGAATCTTACAGTGGAACGAATAATTTAATATAAACAAATCTTTACATGAAACCAAAACTGTTGCTTTAATAACTTATACAGACTTCAATCAGAGCTACATCCATTTAACTCGGATAGTTTATAACCATCTGCCCTTACAACTTGTGGATAGCACAACCAAATACAATTGAATATAAGCATCTACGTGAATACGTCTCCTGATTCCAACTTCTCTCCTGAAGCTTCCAATCGTCCAGCTAAACCTAGAAATATGCTTGGTTTGACCTAAGCATATAGGAAAAACACCACGCCTGGGTCAGTCTGATAAACCAGTGTGATAAACACACCCAACTTGATTGATTAAAGTATAAAAATCCTTTGAAATCAAGGGAATCTTGTAAGACCACGCCACAAATAAACATGTCGGGTTTTTACCTTATGATAATCAAAACATTTCTTATCAAAATCCTCTGATATTATAATAGTGTCTAAATACAAATATTTAAATCAAATAGACAAAATTGTACATTCATTAAATTTTAGCAAATACTAGGTTCTATGATCAAAATCGTAAAGGCATATAGGGAGAATGAGTTTCCAACTAATGACCAGGCACTGGGGTACCACCTGTCATGGCACCTGGTCTAGATCAGCATACCGAGGATCTACCCTGATCCCCTACAAAACAAGACCGAAGCTACCCCTTACTGGATAATCCGAATAAGATCACCCCGTGGTTGGGTTCAGCAACCGCCCACACAGCCGAATAAAAAGGGACCTCTAGACAGGGATGACTTCCCCTAATTGGGTGCTACCCACTTAGCCTTGCTGCATATCTCCTGATTTTCAGTCATTCCCGGTTGATAAGGTTCGAGGCTCAGCGTTACCTTTTTAGAACATTTCAGTTAGAATGCTTACCGCCCTTCTGAGGATGTTCTGAAAGCATTCATCCACACAAGTCCGTTCCGGGTTCGAATGAAACTGAAGGCACTATTCCTATTACATCCATTTTGAAATCAGCCTCAGGATTAGTGGCGATTATCCCTTACACTTAACTACTCCATCTTCGACTCTAAGCTCTAGTCTTCATCGCGAAAATGTACTCGTTAGATCGAAGTGGTTTCGGATTACAAATCTGATCCTGGTCTCTTCGAAACAACGTTCGCTATTTCTCAATAAACTCAATCCCGGTTCTTTAAGAAATACGCAGACGAAAAATAAGATCGGAGTTCACCTCCTAACCATTAGTGGATGGGTTTCCTTATAATTCGTCCGAGAGAACAAACGAGTTTATACACCTCGAACGGTAGACATACCATATAATTCCCAAGTTTCCTCTAGATATTTCCAAAGTTAAGTTTTGTCCAAATTTGATAGTCATTTATTTAACTATCAAAATAATCAATCAATCCAACCAAGTTTATTTCCCATTGCAACTATTAAGCCTTGTTCATAGTTAAAATCCCCATAGATTAGAATTTACTAAGAAAGCTTATTTCACTGGGTAAATATATTCTCGAAACAATTTTTTCTAAAATCATAGTTATAAAGTCTCAAATAAATTTCTCAAGTCTTTAAATAAAATACTCTTTTATAAAAGTTTACTGTTTTATATTATTTAAAACATCACTATACTAGATTTATTTTGAAATGAATACACTTAAATACTAATTACTCTAAAATAAAACAAAAGTTAACTTTTAAATGATCATTACATAAATAGTTTTATACTTGCAATAGTTTAAATAACTCATAACTTAAAATAAAAATTATACCTTTATAAAGATTTCCAAAAATGATAAATTAACTTCCTTTGACATTTCCAAAATATTTATCAATTCTTTTAAAACATCATTAAAAATAATATTGATTTAAAACAAAATAGGTTCAAAGTCAACCCAAACAAAATAAGGCTTATCAGTCTCAACGGTACTTATCAAGCTACAATTCAATTTAATAACAGTCTAGCATGACAGTACAGTTATACAATATTAGTCAGCTTCCATAGATCGATTTACATTGTATGCTTAAATATAACGAACACACAGATAAGCATATGTATGCATGAAAAGTAGATTAGGGATTTATCATTGCTAGTAAATATTTACAATAATTATATAGAAAATATGTCAGAATGATGGCTTATACCACCCACAGCAGTAAATTAAATAATTAGCGGAATAATATTTGCTTCCGTTGACCATATGTCAAGCAGTTTGAATAATCTACAATTAACACATTTATTTTGTTTAGGAACAACTTAATAGATAGGCGGTATATATTATACAACGACATTCATTTCCAATCGGTAATTAAATTCTATCTATACAAGCTTGTAAAATTTTACTTATTTAACTTCACAATGGATAATACGACGGTGTAAAATCCGTCGATACGACCCATTTTCTTAATAACACTTTATTATATGTGAAATTAAATAATTATTATAAATATAAAATCACTTAAGAACTTGGATTAATTCAAAAGTATAAACATTTTATTTCCCTTAATTATCTGCTTAATTATACTCAAATAATTCGAATAAAAATCAAGTATTAATAATAAAATTATTTTAAAAAGCTTGACTAATTTATAATAAAATAATTTATTTAAATGACCTAAATTAAATAGTCTTGAAGTAAAACAAATTTATTATTTTTATAATTCCTAGTCTATATTAAAACTTAAATAAACATTTTTATATAAAAGAGGATTGGTTCAAACATATACTTTGATCAACTTGCATATTAGTTACGGATTTACTTTTACATTATAACTATTTTTCTTTTATTATTAAATCCTATTTGTAAATAAAACAAGACCAATACGGGCCGAAGCCCAAAAGCATAAAAAAAAACCCGAACCTATTACAAATACATGTATTCAAACTCAGTTGGACCGAAGCCCAACATCACATTCCAAACTCATTCCCTCATCCCTCTTCTTCTTCTTACCTACCAGACTAACATCCCTCCCCTAAATCCATCTAAAGCCGATGCCACGAACCGGAATGAAAACGTCTATGATCAACTCAACAACTGCCACCTCGAACATGACTTGATCACAAACAAAACACGGCCTAGATCGAACCCATTTCTTCTCGCCTATCCCAAATCCTGCCATAGCCGAGCATTACATGCACACGATGCACATGCACAATCGCTCCCATGCCAACTCCGACATCGTGAACCCCTGAGTCGACGCCCCTTCCTTCCCTGGTCACCATCGCCACCTCGACAAAGCCTCGAACTCACCCTCTCGAAAAATAATCCTTCAGACGAACCATCGAAAAGCCAAAGCACAAACATCGACGAACTTCTCTCAATATACATCCCCGATCCCATTGCCTCCTTCACCAATCAGAAGCACTACCACTGCATTACCTTTCTTCCAAACCTCGAAGGTCTCGGTCGTGCCTTCTCCTCCCAGTTTGGTTGCGTTCGCCGGCCTCACATCGCCTTCCCAAAACCATAAAATTCCCTTGCTGACCCAATACCAACCCAAATCAAAGATTTCGCCATTGTAGCATCCTTCCCTAAGTCAACCTGCTCCCACCAGACATGACCGCATTACCTCTTGGTGACGAAGTCGACAGAAAATAATCTTTGAACGGATTCCAGTCATCTTCCAATTTCTCATGGTATAGAACCCTAAAAATCATAATTTTACAACTAAAATTCCTATTTCTATATAAGAAACCAGATAGCATGTTTGAATTCTTGATGTAAACATGTTGAATTTTCACCAAAGTTGGTTATTCACTGTGAATCTTATCATTAGATAACTACACAACATTATCCATTCATAGACTATTTTTAACTTAAACTATAGTAGAAAATAAACATTTTCTTGGTTTACAACATCATCAAATTTGAAATAGATTAAGAGATATGGACTTTTGAAATTGAGATGAACAAAAATATTCACTATCAACAGAGAAACAGATCAATCCATTTCCATGTTTAAAATTAAAGTTTCTCACCTTCCATATATAGATTCTAGAAGCTTTAAAGTTGAATTTTGAAGATCTTTGATCTGAATTCTTGAAAACTTAGATTCTGGTAGCTTGAATCTTTAAACAGAGAATGCTTCTTGATCTTCTTGAACTTTCCAGATTTGGTTATAGGGTTACTTTCTTTTCTTATTCTTTTTTGATTTTGCTTCCTGTTTTTTCTAAATTCTTGCTTACAGGTTGAACATAAGATATATTCTTAGTTACAGGCTTAAATTTTAAACAACAATTCAGATCTAAATGCCCATATATATACATGCTATGAATATCCTGATGATGGATTTGGAAAGAGATTTTTGGAGGCTGGAAATGATATCTTTTTTTTGATGAGTGAAATTTGAAAGGAACTAAGATAATCATTACAACATTTTATCAGTTGTTTCCTGCCAGTTGTTAGTATTGTTTTTTATTTTAAATCTATTCCTTGTTACCCATTGTTTAGCTTGATTTAAACCAGTTTTTGTTAATCTGTTTTTCCTCTTAACAGCTAATGACTTGAAGTCTTTTCCTTTTTTATTTTTATATAAACCATATAATACTTTAAACTATATGTATGCCTATGAAGCTAGACAGCTTATAGTTATCTTTACTTTTGACGAAGTAGTGTTTGCATTTGTCTCCTCATACCATATATAATTTAAAACAAAAGTGAGAAACTAGTTAATTAAAATAACACCCTTGGTTAACATTCCTTTATATATACATATATATATATATGTTACTTAAATAAAATAAAATAAAATAAAATAACATTCTATACAAAATACCCTATATAGATATCTGTTATAAAAACTATAAGATGGTTAAAAACTATTTTTAAGCCTTCATGTATATATGTAACCATATATACATTTTTTTATTGATAATATAGAAATATACTACTTTCAAATAAACCAAGTTCATTTGATATTTATGTGTGTGTGTATATTCTCCTAGTTATACTTATGTGATTCTTATACACATCATTTAATTTATAACATTTTTATTTATTTATAAATATTATAAATTTTCCTTTTGAACTTATCTTTACATATGTATAACTTTTCTTATTCATGATGTATATATATTACTTTAGAAAATTTCACTTAAACTCTTTTATTTAATACAAATCATATTGTTTATATGCCTAAAAATTAAAATATCCTTTTATTTCATTATCTATTTGTTGCTATGAATTTCTATCCACATTATATATATACATATAAATTCTATTATCCTTATATGTAAAAATGTATGCATATGATTTTTTCCAATTAATCTTAATTCTCTATTATATTTTGTCTCTAAAACAAAATATACATATTTTATTTAAAACAAAATATGCATATATAAGAAATTTCCATTTGATCAATCTTTATTTTAATATAGATCTGAAAATTCAAATTATATTTGATTTTGGAAAATTTGCATATTATTATCAGTTATTGGTAATTTGTATATCAAAATACAATATTATTGAATATAATAAATTAATATTCAAAACTTGGAATGTCAAAAATCCCAGGTTATTACATTCCTTCCCCCTTAAAAGAATTCCGTCCCTAAAATTCCATAGCTAAGTTAGTAAAACTATCCATGTAACAACCCTGTATTTTGTAATTATTTTATTGTCTATTTTAATTATTTTAATGTAAAATTTTGGTTTAAAAACTTATTTATACTTATTTTTAATGATAAAATTTTATTATTTAAATATAAAATCTTGATTTTATATGAGTTATAATTCCAAACTGTGTAAGTTAAATATTTGCTTGAAATGTTGATTCTGGTCAAAACAGTCAAACTGTGACTTTTAACTTAAAATTTTAAAAGTTTGAAATTTAATTTTTCTTCTTTTATTATGAAAGTACATAAAATTCTAAGAACACCACTTTTCGCTTCGTTGAATTTGGATGTAAATCGTGAAAGTTATACCCTTTACAATATTGTGCGTATATAGGGTTATTTAACAAATGACTATTTTAAATTGTATAAATTACTTCTTCTTGGTTATATTTTATTTTAATATGTGATAATATGTTTTATTATGTATATTTTGATTTTTAAATATTTTTAAATGATAATAGAATTTTTCCAAAATTTACTGTATTTATTTCCTATTTTTAAAGGCTGTTTTCTAATTTTCTGCCATTTTCTTCATATAAATTATATTTAATAATTTTTTTTTGTGAATGCACTTTTTTTTTGTTATTCTTTTTTGTTATAAATATTTTACATGTCAATGAAGATTTTCTAAAGTTCATTTGGATTTATTTCTAATTTTAAAGCCCAGTCTACAATTTTAAGCCATTTTCTTATTTTAATTATATATAATTAAAATTTATTTATTTATTTTATGCACTCACTTTTATTTGCTGTGTTTTACGTTATTTTATTCATTTTACATGTATTTAAATTTAAGTAAAATTTTTCCAAAGTGTGTTGAAGTTATTTCTAATTCTTAAGTCTAGTTTTCATTTTTCTGTGCTATTTTTCTTATTTAATCATATCTAATTAATATTTAATTTTTAATATTTTATTTATCTGTTATATTTTCGAATTTCAACTGAGATTTTAATTATTTTCAGTTATTTGGATGTACATAAATATATATGAGAAATTTGAAAGGGTTAAGAGCTAAGAAACGAAAAAACGTTTTATCCGTTTCTTTTGCAGTTTCTTCTGTCATTAATACATCAATTCATCTTAGCCATTCCTTTCCCCATCCTTTGCAGCCGACTTTCTCTTGTCATTCACGAATTTTTGAAGCCCCAAAACCCTAAAAATCATGGCCTCCACCTTGAAAAAATAATTAGGTAAATCCCTCTCTTCTTTCTACTTTTCTTACTTTTCTATGCAATTTTGCCTTGTTTCTCTTCTAAGTTTGGATCGACCTCTTCTCCATAGCCGCAGCCACAAACTCCTACATCTCTTCCATGCCTCCAACACCATCTACTCCACCAACCATGACCATGGCCGAGCCATCTATGGTGGCCAAACCCTTCAAATTGCAACCTACATGCCTAAAAACAATGTTTTTGACCATTGTTGCCTCATTCCCTTCATCTCCACTTGTTGCCTTGCCTATATGATGTTAAACCTAACCTATATGATGTCATACCTGAGCCAAAGCATCATCATAGCCAAGCATAAGTGTCCCTTAGGCCAAGCATTGAAGTGGTTGAAGCAAGGTCCAATCTATCTTGTTCATTTCGCTTTGTATTTCAAAATTGTTTCAATGTTATTTTATGTTGAATGTTTATATATTGTCTGGTTTGTTTTCTTTTGGGTTGATGATACAAAATCATATCTTGGCTATCTTTCAACTTAAATCAAAAGTCGTGAAATTGTGCTTGTCGTGCCTTTGGAGTCGTGCTTGTATGTTGTTTTGGTCTCTAGCTTTGAAAAAGGTGAGTCTTTCTCACTCTGACATATATACTTATGAAAAGTGGATTGATGACAAGTGTTTAGTAATGTAAAATGTTTATGCAAGTTAATGATGATCATATGATATGCTATACCATGTTATTACCATGTTATTACCATGTTAAAACTGTTAATTTTCACCTGACATCTGATATATGAATGTATATTGTGATATTGACCTTGTTTATATTATTTCTGTATATGATCACACTGCAAGTTCCCTGTTAGAAAAAATGTTATGGGCGGAAATGATAGGCCTGAGTTATTTTATTTATTTATTTAAACTTGGGATTGCGGGTTTGAAATGATAGAACCCGGATTTTTACCTTTTAAACTGCGGATTGAAATGATACATATCCGTATCACTTGACCTAGGTTAGAAAACTATATACAGACCCGTGGTAATTCTATAAAGTGCTTTGAATATTTTAAGTATTTTAAAAATATAAAATTATGAAATTTGATTTAAATAGATTTTGAAAGGTTTTAAAATAAATAAATTATGATTTTTCTATGTGTTAAAAATGTAATTTATGAATGGATTAACTAGATTTTGAAATATAACTTATGTTTGAAATTTGGAATTTTGAGCATAATGGGCCCCTTTGAAAAGCATTGGCGCACGTGTAAACGAGGTGCTCTACCTAACTGAGCTATAGCCCTTGTCATAGACATCTTAACATATAGAGAATTTCTTGTCAAGATCGGATCCCACATGAGAGTTCTTTAATCCGTTTACTGTTAATGGATTGGTTTTGCGTAGAAAAAATATTCCACCTATAATCCCCGAGGCGATGGGTCCTTTGTGATGATGAATAACCTACTTAACTCAGTGGTTAGAGTATTGCTTTCATACGGCGGAAGTCATTGGTTCAAATCCAATAGTAGGTAGAACTTATTAGATACCAGTATTTAAGTTACATGAATAAAATGGACTTTAATTTTATTTGGAAAATGGTAAATATGATAAATTGATTTATATTTGAATTTAAGTGATTTATTAAAGAATTATTGATTTTCTATAAATTTAAGTGGTTGAATAAATGACAGTTGAAAATGAAATTTTAAAATATAACTTGACTTGAAAATGTGAAATTTGAGTTTTAACTAAAGATGTTAAATTAATTAAATAAACTGGAAGTTTAGTTAAATTTGTGAAATGGTAATATAAATCTGAAATGTTAGGTTTTAATTTATGAAAGAAACGTATAGATTTTAATTTATGAAAGAAACGTATAGGTTTTAATTAATGAAAGAACGTATGGTGTTCTAATTAATGATAGGAACATGTAAATTCCTAATTAAATGAAAGAAAGGTATAAGTTTTAATTAATGAAAGAAACGTATAAGTTTTTGATTAATGAAAGAAACGTGTAAAGTCCTAATTAATGAGAGAACATGAAAGTTTTAATTAATGCAAGAACATGTAAAGTTTTAATTAAGAAAGAAACATGTAAAGTTTTAAGTAGTGTGGTATTGATTTAAATTAATAAATATTCATTATTGTAATAGGAATATAAAATTTAAAACGTACATTTGACACGTAGATTTTAATCAATGTAATGGTGTATTTTAAATTGATTAAAATGATAAATGTTACTTACTGTAATAATAAAATGTAAGTTGATAACGTACATTTGATAAGCAAGTTTTAATTTATGTTAATGGCATACTTTAAATGATTAAAATAATAAAGTTTCTTTATTGTAATAATAATGTAAGTTAATAAGGTGCTTTTAACTTAACATAAGAATTTCGGTTTAAATTGTATATTACAGTAAGAAAGTTTATTTAACTATAAGGCTATGATAAATTGACATGTTAAAATTTTAAGCTTATCAATACTTTGATTATATACAATGTAAAGTGGAAAGTAGTACATTCCAAAAATGCTATGATTCCTTAAGGTAACATTTCCAAAATGCTATGATAATTTAAAGGAATATTTCAAGTTTAATAAATTTAAAGAAATATTCAATGATTTGAAAATTTGGGTTTTATTTGAATGATATAATATTGAATTATTTTTGAAATGGAAATGATACAATTGTGATATTGTTTTGAAATGAGTATGATATTTTGGTCTTGAAAGTATAAATTATTTGAAATAAATATCCATGGGTTACAATAACGATTGGTTGTTAAAGAGACTGGGATCGGATATTGTCTTATAGCCGGACAATACCGAAAACCACTTTAACAACTGTGTACGCGGTGGAGATTCCAGAATGAAGTAGGATGGTGGCGACGTTCTCGAGGTATGTTACGTGGACCAAACTCCCGTGAGTTGGCATATATGACTAAAACAGGAGCTATACCGGGATACACAAAGGGTCGCACCCTTTCATCGAGCATGCTCCATCGGAAACTATTCTATTACTTTTGTGATTCGATTCGGTGGCGCCACTTTGATTCGGGGGTATTGTTCGAGGTGGGCGGAAGCTGCTGGCTTGCCGTCACCACCGGTCCGGGAGTGCAAACGGTGTATCCACCCTGGCATTGCCTCGCGTGCCGTGTCATATCCTTATATCGAGCCCACTACGATTTTGGTTTTAAAGATCCGACCGTGTTAAGGTTCACCATCCCCTTAACGCTATTTTCTATATGATTATACTTTATTGATTGGACACTACCGTATATAGCGTATATTACTACATAGTAAATAGTTTAACAGATCCTTAGAGGATGGGCGGTCCCAAGCATCCTTTAAGTTACTGATGCATTTTGTTACTGTTCACTTGAGTTGATTTATAGTTTATAAGTATTTATGTCCTGACTCAAGGGTTTTGTGTTTTGCTTTACGCTCGGGTCAGATTGAGTGAGTTAGCATTCCAGATTCACCTTCGGCATTGGAGCTTTCCTTGAAGATCCAGCCATCTATTTTGTTTCAGTATCCAGTTGTTCAGTGATGTATCTGATTTGTACCTGATGTATCCTGTTACTCTTCTATTGTATCTTATTTAACTCTGATGTATCTCATATTTATATAGTAGCTTCATGAACTACTATCTCTTTTTCTTCCGCTGCATTTTTTATATACTCTGTGTCTGTGATCTGTGTTTTTAATTTACTGTATATCCTAAGATTTGCCAAATTTTTATTTACAACGCGATATTTTGAGCAATTCAATTCCGGCATGAGTGTCTACCTATACACTTATAATGGATGCGAATGGTTGAAAATACCGGGTCGTTACAATCCACACATATTGGAACTGATTAATAACGACCCAAACTATACTAGTAAATACATAGATTTCATACATATAAATATAAATAATATACATTACATCTAGTACCAGCCAGAATATTCCTACCAGTGCTATCATCATCCACACAAACATACATACATACATACACACACACACACACACATACATACATACATATCATCCTACCAAACATTAACACCTAACATCCATGACGTCCACGGGTCAAAGACACATAAAAAGGCATACACTACCCAGAGAATGCAAACCAACACCTACTACGGACTCTTACTACCTGAGTCCTCCTCTTCGAGTCCCGATAATTCCTTGGACTACACATCACTATCCGGAATCCATACAATCTCTAGACTAGGCACTCTCTGAAGGAAATCTACATCAAAAACTGGCTCCTCAACAACTTCACCTATCTCCCAAATGACTATGTTGTCATTTTCCGATTCAAGATCCTCCTCTACTTCAAACTCTTCCTCATATAATGGCGGCTCGTTAAGATCCGTCCGAATTCTCTTGACTAGGTCATAATCACCATCCCTCCTAGCCCTAGCCAGTGCTCCACCTCGACTGATGCTACAGGTTCTCTACAATTAATACCAAAACCCAAAGGTGAGTCCTAAGGTTTAGACTTCTATAGGCTAAAGAATACATCAAGATTCACACTTCAAAATTCATCCCCCCTTAAATTTCTATTGCCTGAAATTTATAAAATCATCTTTCCAAAAATAATTTAAGCATGTATTTTGAAAGTGGTTATAAGGTAAAGAAAAATATATAATAATATAGTACGTTTATAAACAATTTATTTCTTCAATTTATAGATCTATATATATGTTTATATACAACAAAGTAAAGTGTTATAAAGTTCTAAATTCTCAAATATACTTTTTAGAAATCCATAATTATGAAATTGTCTTCAATGGTGGAAAATTTTCTCAAAATATTAGTTTAGAAGTTTTCCAAATTCCTCTAGTAAATAAAACTCAATAAAAATCCATTTTCCTAAGATTTAGATCTCTAAGGGCATACTCAAGTCAAAAAGGACAACAAAGGATAATACTCAAGGTTGACGACTAAGACCACTCAAATCCTAGGTGATGAATTGTTTCATCACAACCAATCATTTTAAATACCATATATTTAAAAATCATACCTTTTATATAGAAAAATATAATCTGGGTAAAATTATTTCATCTACCCTTTAAAACAATATTGTGTCCATTGGCCTAGTTCATGTGTTTAGAGATCCCTATCAATAACGTTAGCTACTCGTATTGACCAGAATCTATGTGCCACTTAACCGATCAATTAACACAATATATAAAATCATTTTTATACAACTAACAAATACACGCTCTCACACACACACACACACACACACACACACACTCAGACTCAATCAGGTTGCTACAGACTCTATCCCTAATGAGAAACCCACCCAAACCTAGGTATTCTCTCAACCTAGGCTCTGATACCATAATGTCACGACCCATTTTTTCATACCGATTTAAACTGATTTTAACCACACTTGTCAGCCAAATCGCACGGGAAGACGGATAGTGAAAGAAAGAAAGAAGGTGGAAGATAGAAAGAAGATAGAAGAAAAAGAGAAGAATAATAGAAATTCACAGCGGAACGAATAATCTATAATATATAAAAAAATCTTTACATGAAGCCAAAACTGTTGCTTTAATAACTTATACAGACTTCAATCAGAGCTACATCCATTTAACTCAAATAGTTTATAACAATCCGCCCTTACAACTTGTTGACAACACAACCAATCACAACTGAATATAAGCATCTATGTAAATACGTCTCCTGATTCCAGCTCTTCTTCTAAAGCTTCCAGCTAAACATGGATATATGCTCGGTCTGACCCCAGCATATAGGAAAAACACTATGCTCGGGTCAGTCTGGTAAACCTGCGTGAGAAACACACTCAACTTGATTTACTGAAGTTTAAAAATCCTTTGAAATCAAGGGTATCTCGTAAGACCGCGCCACAAATAAATATGTTGGGTTTTTACCTTACGATAACCAAAACATTTCTTATCAAAATCCTCTGATATTATAACAATGTCTAAATACAAATACTTAAATCAAATAGCCGAAATTGTTATATTCATTAAAACCAGCAAATACTAGATTCTATAATCAAAACCGTAAAGGCACGTAGGGAGAATGGGCTTCCAACTAATGACTAGGCATAGGAGTACAACCTGTTACGGTACGTGGTCTAGATCAGCATATCGAGGATCCACCCTGATCCCTTACAACACAAGACCGAAGCTACCCCTTATTGGATAGTCCAAATAAGATCACCCGGCGATTGGGATCAGCAACCGCCCACACAGCCGAATAAAAAGTGTCCTCTACAAAGGGATGACCTTACCCTAATTAGGTGTTAGCCACTTAGCCTTGCTGCATACCCCCTGATTTTCAATCATTTCCGGTTGATGAGGTTTGAGGCTCAGCGTTGCCTATTTAGAACATTTCACTTAGAATGCTCACCGTTCTCCTGACGATGCTTTAAAAGCATTCATCCATACAAGTCCATTCCGGGTTCGAACGGAACCGAAGGCACTATTCCTACTACATCCATTTTGGAATCACCCTCAGGATTAGTAGCGATTAGCCCTTGCACTACACTGCTCCATATTCGACTCCAATGGTCTTTATGATGAAAACATACTCGTTGGATCGAAGTGGTTTTGGATTACAAATCCGATCCTAGTCTCTTTGAAACAACGTTTTCTATTTCCTGGTAAACTCAACCTCGGTTCTTTAGAAAATACACAGACGAAATATAAGATTAAAGTTCACCTCCTAACCATTAATGGATGGGTATCCTTATAATTCGTCCTAGAGAAAAAACGAGTTTATACGTACGGTATAGCACCTCGAACGGTAACCATACCATATAATTCCCGAGTTTCCTTTAGATATTTCCAAAGTAAAGTTTTGTCTAGATTTGATAGTCGGTTATTTAACTATCAAAATAATCAATCAATTCAACCAAGTTTATTTCCCATTGCAACTATTAAGCCTTGTTCACAATTAAAATCCCCATAAATTAGAATTTACCAAGTAGGCTTATTTCACTGGGTAAATATATTCTCGAAACCATTTTTTTTCTAAAATCATAGTTATAAAGTCTCAAATAAATTTCTCAAGTCTTTAAATAAAATAATCTTTTATAAAAGTTTACTATAATATATTATTTAAAACATCATTAGTATTTCATAGATTTATTTTGAAATGAGTATACTTAAATACTTAAATACTAATTACTCTAAAATAAAATAAAAGTTAACTTTTAGATGATCATTACATAAATAGTTTTATACTTGCATTAGTTTAAATAACTCATAACTTATAATCAAATTATACCTTTATAAAGAGTTTCAAAAATGATAAATTAACTTCCTTTGACATTTCCAAAATATTTATCTATTTTTTAAAAACATAATTAAAAATAATATTCATTTAAAACAAAACTAGATTCAAAGTCAACCTAAACAGGATAAGGCTTGTCGGTCTCAACGGTACTTATCAAGTTACTATTCAATTTAATCACAATCTAGCGTGACAATACAGATATTCAATATTAATCAGCTTCCGTAGATCGATTCACATTATATGCTCAAATATAACTAACAGGTAGATAAACAGATTTATGCTTGCAAAGCAGATCAGAGATTTATCATTGCTAGTAAATATTAACTACAATTATACAGAAAATCTGTCAGAATGATGGCTTATACCGCTCACAACAATAAATTAAATAATTAGCGGAATGGTGTTTGCTTCCACTGACCAGATGTCAAGCAGTTTGAATGATCTACAAGTAACACATTTATTTTGTTTGGGAACAACTTAATAGATGGGCCATATAAAATTATACAATGGAATTCATTTTCAATCGGTAACTAAATTATGTCTGTACAAGCTTGTAAAATTTTACTTATTTAACTTCACAATGGATCATGTGATGGCGTAATATTCGTCGATACGAACCATTTTCTTAATAACACTTTATTATATATGAAATTAAATAATTATCATAAATATAAAATCACTTAAGAACTTGGATTAATTCAAAGTATAAACATTTTATTTCCCTTAATTATCTGCTTAATTACACTCAAATTATCAAAATAAAACTCAAGTATTAATAATAAAATTATTTTAAAAAGCTTGACTAATTTATGATAAAATAATTTATTTAAATGACCTTAATTAAATAGTCTTAAAGTAAAACAAATTTATTATTTTTAAAATTCCTTGTCTATATTAAAACTTAAATAAACATTTAAATATAAAAGAGGATTGTTACAAACATATACTTTGATCATCTTGCTTGTTACATGCTTTGGGAATACAATTTGTTACGGATTTACTTTTACATTATAACTATTTTTCTTTTATTATTAAATCCTGTTTGTAAATAAAACAAGACCAATACGGGCCGAAGCCCAAAGCCTAAAAGCAAAAAAACAAACCCTAACCTATTACAAATACATCTATTCAAACTCAGTTGGACCGAAACCCAACATCACATTCCAAACACATTCCCTCACCCCTCTTCTTCTTCTTCCCTACCAGACTAACATCCCTCCCCTAAATCCATCTAAAGCTCATGTCATGAACCGTTATGAAAACATCTCCGATCAACTCAACAACTGCCATCTCGAACATGACTCGATCACGAACAAAACAAGGCCTAGATCGAACCAATTTCTTCTCGCCTATCCCAAATCCTGTCATGGCCGAGCATCACGTGCATGTGCACAATCACTCCAACGCCAACTCCGACATCGTGAACCCTTGAGTCGATGCCCCTTCCTTTCCTAGTCATCGACGCCACATCGATGAAGCCTCGAACTCACCCTCTCGAAAAATAATCCTTATCGAAAAACCGAAGCACAAACATCGACGATCTACTCTCACCGTACACCCCAGATCCCAGCGCCTCCTTCACCAATCGGAAACACTTCCACTGCACTTCCTTTATGCCAAACCCCAAAGGTCTCGGTCATGCCTTCTCCTTCCAGTTTGGTTGCGTTCGCCAGCCTCCCATCACCTTCTCAAAACCCTAAAATTCCCTTGCTCATCCAATACCAACCCAAATCCAATATTTCGCCATGGTAGCATCCTTCCCTAACTCCACCTGCTCCCACCAGACACGACCGCATCACCTCTTGGCAATGAAGTCGACAGAAAATAATTTTTGAAGGATTCCGGTCATCTTCCAATTTCCCGCGTTATAAAACACTAAAAGTCGTAATTTTACTACTAAAATTCCTATTTCTATACAAGAAATCAGATAGCATGCTTGAATTCTTGATTTAAACATGTTGAATTTTCACTAAAGTTGGTTATTCACTGTAAATCTTATCATTAGATAACTACACAGCGTAATCCATTCACAAACTATTTTTAACTTAAACTATACTAGAAAATAAACATTTTCTTAGTTTACTACATCATTAAATTTGAATTATATTAAGAGATATAGATTTTCGAAATTGGGATGAACAAAAATATTCATTGTCAACAGAGAAACAGATCAATTCATTTCTGAGTTTAAAATTAAAGTTTCTCACCTTCCACATATAGATTTTAGAAGCTTTAAAGTTGAATTTTGAAGATCTTTAATCTGAATTCTTGAAAACTTAGATTCTGGTAGCTTGAATATTTAAACAGAGAATGCTTCCTGATCTTCTTAAAATCTTCAGACTTGGTTACAGGATTACTTTCTTTTCTTTCTTTTTTAATTTTGTTTACTATTTTTTTAATTCTTGCTTACAGGTTGAACAGAGGATATATTCTTAGTTACAGGCTTAAATTTTAAACAACAGTTCAGATCTAAATGCCCATATATATACGTGCTGTGCATATCCTGATGATGGATTTGGAAAGTGATTTTTAGAGGCCGGAAATGATATTTGTTTTTGATGAGTGAAACTGGAAAAGAATTAAGAAATCATTACAACATTTTATCAGTTGTTTCTTCCCAAATGTTAGTATATTTTCCGATTTAAAATCTATTCCTTATTACCCATTATTTTGCTTGATTTAAACCGGTTTTTGTTAACCTGTTTTTCCTCTTAACAGCTAATGACTTGAAGTCTTTTCCCTTTATTATATTTGTTTATATAAACCATATAATACTTTAAAGTATATGTATGCCTATGAAGTTAGACAGCCTATAGTTATCTTTACTTTTGACAAAGTAATGTTTGCATTTATCTCCTCATACCTTATACAATTGAAAACAAAAGTGAGAAACTAGTTAATTAAAATAACACCCTTGGTTCATATACATAGGTTACTTAAATAAAATAAAATAAAATAACATTCTATACTAAAAACCCTATATACATATATGTTATAAGAACTATAAGATGGTTAAAAACTATTTTTAAGCCTTCATGTATATATGTAACCATATATACATTTTTTTATTGATAATATAGAAATATGTTACTTTCACATAAACCAAGTTCAATTGATATTTATGTAAATATATAGTTTCTCCTCGTCACACTTATGTGATTCTTATACACATCATTTAATTTATAATATTTTCATTTATTTATAAATATTATAAATTTTCCTTTCGAACATATCTTTACATATATATAACTTTTCTTATTCATGGTGTATATATATTATTTTAGAAAATTTCAACTTAAAACTCTTTTATTTAATAAAAATCATATTGTTCATATGCACTAAAATTAAAATATCCTTTTACTTCATTATCTATTCACTGTTATGAATTTCTATCCACATTATATATATACATATAAATTCTATTATCCTTATATGTAAAATGTATGCATATGATTTTTTCCAATTAATTTTAATTTTCTATTATATTTTATCTCTAAAACATAATATGCATGTTTTATTTAAAACAAAATATACATATATAAGAAATTTCCACTTAATCAATCTGTATTTTAATATAGATCTGAAAATTCAAATTATATTTGTTTTTGGAAATTTTGTATATTATTATCAGTTGTTGGGAATTTGTATATTAAAATACAATATTATTGAATATTATAAATTAATTTTCACAACTTAGAATGTCAAAAATCCTGGGTCTTTACATTTATATCGAAAATTCAAAATAAAAATTGGGTCCAAAAAAGCTATCTTCTCGGTACGATCGAATTAGGACTCAAAACCTTTTCCATTGCGTTTGGAATAAGGGTATAACGTTATGAGCGCCTAGCGGCATGCCTCAATAGGATTTCAAAATTTTACACTGCTTTAATCGAGATATTTGAAATATAATAATATTTTAAATTTTTTTAAGTCAATCTGAGCTGTTCCATCAAGCCACCCTATGATATGATCGTTCCTTCTACAACACATTTCCCTCTTTTCTCGTATTTATATCACAGCTTGTAAACGACTATTCTTCCCACTCTATTTAAATCAGAGTGCAGTTTAAAGAAAAAAATCATACTTCAAAAAATTTATATCTCCTCGAATACTTAATGAAAAAATTCCAAACAAGCTTCCAAATTCTTGTTTGCGCATGTGCTTTGATCTAGTGTATTGGACATAAAGTGCGACGTCGAATGGAGGGTCTCGACTGTGAGGTCGAACTGCAATTTGGACTAGGGTTTCATTTTATTAGAGGTGGAGGTCGAGTTTGGCGTTCACAAGGGAGGTGGAGTGTTTCTCTAGAGAAGCACACTAACGAGTGGTTTCTCGTGGCATTCGGTGGCATCATGGGGCATGTGACTTTGCTATAGGGATGTGAGAGCAAGGTCCACATCGTGTATTGCAAAAAGGAAAGGAAGGAATGCTAGTGGGTCGACTTTCTTAGGGTACTGATTTTTATTTTATTTTATAAAATTAAGTAACATATATTTAAGCTTGTAATTCTTAAAACTATTTTATATATAAAACTATTCAAAATTCATGGCGACAGATCTCATGGCGATTCCATCTCCCAAGACGGTTTCTGGTGATGATACTTCACAAGGTGGCTTCAACTCTCATTCGCGTCCTCCGGATAAGGAAGTACACACAGAAACAAGTACCGATCATCCTCGTATAGAAGAAAAGGCTAGGGTTTCTAGTCGACTAAATTCTAGTAATGTTACTGACAAGAACAGATCTGGGGTGATTATAATTTTCAATCGAGAAATATGTTCAGATAAATCTGGTAAAACAGATATCGAAAATGGATCTGATTTTTCTAATAAAGTTGGTAAGAATAATCGAATAGATGATGGAGGCTCTGAAAGTTCTTACAATACAGTCGTCAATTTGCAATCGCAGCCTTTCTGGAATAGTGATAAAAATTCACTGCCTAAAGATAGATCTGGAGCTCATATAATCATAATATGACAACTCAAGTTGAGACGCGCAATAATTCAAAACAAAATGGTAATCATGGGAATTATCGAAAGCCTTTTGTAGAGCGAACGATAGACTGGAATAGAATCAAGTTTGGTTTAGATGAAGGACATAATAAAGAATGGAGGAATGCTGCTGATGGTGGTATTGGAGGATCAGAAGAAGTAGTGGACTTAACATATAAACAACCATTAATTGTTAATCAGAAGAAGAAGGCTATAATTGACTCTGAAATGAATAAAAGAGCTGTTGATAAATGGAAAAATTCGATCATCTTCTATGTATACGGGGCTAGACCATATCATACTCATTTGAAAGCGTATATTGAATGAATTTGGAAGCCTAAAAAACAATTTAATTTACTGGCTCGGGATAATGGATTCTTTATTATCAGATTCATAGACGCTTCAGACTGTGAGAATGTGCTGAAGGGAGGTCCATATTTTTTTGACAATCGAATTATAATTCTCAAGAAGTGGCAAGCAGGCATGAGGATTAGTAGAGATTTACTATCGACAATGCTGATATGGGTGAAGTTACATAACCTGGAATTGGATTTATGGGATAAGGAAGCGATAAGTGCTATAGCTAGTGTTTTGGGTAAACCAATAAAGATGGATAAAATCACTGCGGATGAATCCAGAATAGCATATGCCAAGGTGCTAATAGAAATGTCTGCTGAAGTGGGATTTCCTAACCATGTTGATGTGATGATGCATAATGGAGAAGAACTACAAGTTTCAGTGAAATATGATTATAAACCAATATATTGCAAGGGCTGTAAAATTTATGGACATTCAACTGAAATTTGTAAAATCAAAAATACAAGTAAATGGATTCCAAAAATTAAGTCTTTTGAAAATGAATCTTTGAACTCTGTAGGTGAAGAGTTACGAAATAGTGACATTGCTCCAAATAATAGAGTAAATGAAAATCAGAATATTAGCAGTGAAAATGAATCAGATACAGTCCAGTTTAATAATGATATACACGGGAGTTCTGAAATTAATTTAGTTCAACAAGATACAGAGAATAATACACAAGTGCCAAATATTATGAATACAAATCATTCGAACATAATGATTTCGAATAGCTGGTTCAACCCATTGGATGTGGATCTGGAAGATAATCCAACTTATATCCAAGCTGAGAAAGGTGCACAAAATTCTGAAACTATCAAATGCGATGAACATAATAAATCTTCAACAATTTGGGATGAGGTATCGTCAATTTAGGAAATCCAACATACAGGAGAAGATAATGACTCTGTTTTAAGAACAAAAGGTAATCTGTCTATGAGAAAAATTGAAACAGTGGTGGATGGTTCAAATAAAAGAAATATCATTAAGCTTATAACAGAAGAAAAGGCTACTTACACTACTACAAAACAGGCCATTTGCATCGCCCCATTTGAATCGGTTTAAGTAAAAGCTGATGCAAATAGAACTATTTGCATCAGTTCTGTCTTAATAACCGATGCAGTTGGTACGTGGAAAGCAATAGATAATAAAAAAGTCAAATTTGCATCAGTTGTCACCAACAACTGATGCAAATACGTCGATGCAAATAGTTTTAGTCACATCGGTTTTAAAGTCAACCGATGCAACTTTGTCCAACATAATACTTTTCGCATCGGTTCCCTTAGGTACGCGATGCAATTTCAAAATTAGGTTATTCGTTTACATCCCGTGTTTCCAATTCTTTTTT
This sequence comes from Allium cepa, assembly GCA_030765085.1. Lineage (NCBI taxonomy): Eukaryota > Viridiplantae > Streptophyta > Magnoliopsida > Asparagales > Amaryllidaceae > Allium > Allium cepa. Next base: position 554,470,575 of record CM060932.1, read on the forward strand.
TCCCGCTCCCATTCTTTTCCCAAATTATTCGCGTGCTTCAAAGAAAAAAAACCCTAAAATCATCGTTAAGCGATCGGTTGATTTCGAGTGCCGAGTTTCGACTTTACTTCCCCAAACCGCTTCAGCTAATACCTGCGATTCATTTACTATTCCCAAATCAAATTTTCGCAAATACTTCCCAAATCAAAATATCAAATGAAGTTACTTTCCAATGTTTCAAGTCACTGCGGTTGTTTAAGGTCCATCATATTGCGGCTTGTTCGAAGGCGATGGATGGTGGAGCAGAGGACGTAGAGTTGCGAACAAGTTGCGGCTGTTGAATTAGGGCTTCTGGTGATTCAGGTGTGTGACTAGAGAAGTCGCGATGCAGTTTGGATGCAGAGGTGGTGATGATTCACGGGTGCACTTGTAAATGGTATGTGAAAGGCAGTTCTTTTTTTTTTGGTTGAATTCGGTGATGGTGGCAGTTTCTTGTGGAGTTGAGTATGGTTGCCGTCTATGTTATGGAGGATGTCAATGTTACGAGTGATTTGACTGGCTGGTTTGCAGAAGTTTGTTGCAGCTGAGGGTGGTATTGAGGGATGATGTAACTTTCAGGTAATGAAGTAGTGTGTAACAGTAGTATTGAGGGATGTGAAGGAGGTTTGCAGTGGTACTTGATGGACTTTTATATGGTGGTGTTAGTGTGGTACAGAGGTACTGTTGTATGGATTGGTTAGGGGTTGCAGGTGGAGGCAGAAAGGTGAGATGGTGGAAGCAAGTCAGCAGAGGAGATGTGTTGTGGTTTAAATGGCAAAGCAGATGATGGTTAGTGTATGATGGTTGAGAACAGTTAAGAAGTATTATGGTTGATCAGGCAGTATTGTAATGGCAACAGTGTGGGTTGCTGTGGATGGTAATGTATGGTTTGTACTGTCGTTTTACCTGGTTGTTTTTGATGGCAAGAAAGTGTGAGATGGCTGTGTGGTTGGAGCAGTTGATAGAGAAGACCGTATAGTGGTTTTCTGGAAGTGATGGCTGACTGTAGTGTATGCGACAGTGGTTGTTAGCAGAGGCTTGATGTTTGATAGTGGGGGAGGCAGTTTTGGTGGAAGAGATGATGGCAGGTTATGGTGTGTAGGGTGATGTATGGAGTTTCAGATAGCAATGTGTATGTTAATGGGATCGGATGGGTTACAGTGGTGTTTACAGTGGCAGGATATGTATGTAGGGTGATGTGTAGGCAAAAGTGTTTGTACATTGGTGGAGTTCTGGTGGGTTTGTGATGGTATGGGTTGTCATGTATGGAGATGGTCAGTGAATGGTTTTGGTGGTTAGTCAAGGGTATTGAGGAACTGACGTGGGTATGTTATGTGGTGGAAATGAAGTTGAGGCAGAAAGTTGTTTTGCACTAGTTCGGTTGTTGAAGGATTTGATTGGTTGTTTTGCTGTAGAGGTCAGGTGCTCCATTTTTCTTCTATTTTTTTTGTTAATGTTAGTGGTATGTTTCGGGTCCGTCTGTTGGAAATGGCTTGCAGTTCAAAAAGAACATCGACTTCGTCAGAGGTGTGGATGGTTATTTTGGACTGAGGAGATGTAGCAGTGGAATCGAGGCAGTGTGTTGAGGCAGTAAGTTTTTTTATATCTTTTTTCTTTGGTTGTTTGGGAGAATGGCAGTGTATTGGTCAAGTGCTGGAATTATGTCACATTTCTGCCTTATAGAGTTTCACTTATATTTGGCATCTGTGAGTTTTCTCTATTAATCGGAAGATCCACCATGTAGTTTTGTTTTGCATATACCCATCACTTTTTTCTTGATTTAGATAGTAAACTGAAGGGGGATATATATGAGAACACCGGATTAATTATTCTCCTGCTCCAGTAGGAAGAACACGCTATAAGCAAAGGAATAGACTAACATTCTTAGTATGAATTAATTTCGTAGATTACTAGTTTGATGCTCATTCTAAATTTGTACTTGTTCATTTTAGTTAAGTTACCTTATCATTTTAGTTTGATACTAAAAGTATTTACATCTTTCAAGTTTATAGAGTACTCAAACAAAGTAGAGCATTTAAAAATGATAAACAATAATATCATTTAAAAATGAACACTAAAAGATCTACCAGAAGACTAACACATCTTCGCGAAATAATATCATTTTTTGGAATTTTAAACTTTGAACATGTATCATAAATAGTTAGTTAGAAGGGAAAAGATGCTTATCTTATTTATATACAAAATTATGGATAATTTCTTTCTCACTAAATTCCATCGATTTTGTTTATTAGTTTTCATATACATCATAAAACTATACATGTAACTTGTATATAACAATGATTATTATGATAGAATAGTTTGTATGAATGGCAGATGCAGTGGAAAAAATGCACAGAAGTGTGATGAATTTTGCTAGCGAAACAGAGAAAATGTTGGAGCTGGATTGCAATTCAGTTTTACCGGGATCAGGACCAACATCGGTAAAAGAGAAAGCTAGACATGAGAATGAAAAAGAAATTCTATTAGAACAATCTCCGGGGATAAGAAAGGAAGCGATAGTGGAAAGAGGCAAAAGTGTAGTTGCAGAAACAAATAGCACAGGCACAAAAAGAAAATTGGTTCAAATGCAAGGAACATCGAAGGCAAGCAAAGGGAAGCCATGCACTGAAGAGGAACACAGGTTTGGTATTTGTAAATATACACAGGTTTGGTATTTGTAGATGGTATATTTACGGCCAAATATAAGTCCAAGATAAGTCATATTCACATAAACAATGAAACGATTATTTTATACATATGAAAAAAGGCACATCTTGATCAGATTAAGTTAACATGTTTGGTTAATTGAACAAATAACGCTAAAGGCGTATCAAATTTTAATTTTTCGCTTTCATTCTAATACATTGAAATATTTCTCTTTTGTGTTTAAATTGTTCTTGATAGGACTAAGGTAACCAGAGACATTTAGACATTAATTTTCAACTGCTTGCATTTAGGCTTGATGTAGAACAATTTACATAAGATTTCATTGTATAGTGATTGCCTGCATTCTCCAGTTAATAATTATGAATTACATACATTTTTGAAAGTTATGAATTTGACCCATTTGCGTGTATATAGAAACAATCTAAACTCATTGGCCTCTTTACTTTGCATTTGATTATGCTCAATTATATATAATGTGTTACTATTAAAAAACTGAAGTATGTCGCACATTTTATTTGTATGATTTGCCTGTTTCAATCACTTATGCATTTTATTATTCTCACATGTGTGTACTGTTCTTGGTTGTTCAGATATTATTTTGATGATTCATGCCTTCAATTAGTTAGGTATTAAATATCAATTGCTTACGCTTTAGCTTTAGGTAGAACAATTCATATAAGATTATTCACTCTTATACATAGAGATATTGACTGTGATATTAATTCACATTTAGTTAAACCATTGTAATTTTATATAGTTTGCAAATTATACATGCAAATATAAGTGTTTTAGCCAATGATTTTTTTTCCTTAATTGTTTTCTTAAGCGATGCTTTTTTTTCAGTTGTTCTTTTTTCGTCAGTTTCTTTACTATGCTTTGGTCCACAATGCCTACATTATTTCACAGTAACAGTTTTGACTAATGTTTCCTTTTAACTGGGATTTCTTCCTTAGTTTTGCTAAGATTTTGGTACAACATTCATATGAATAGATTAGTCATTTATTAGCATTGACATGAATTGATACACGCTGATATAAATTATATAAATTACATTTATTCATATTGATATAAATCGATACACTACTAATTATATAAATTGTTTCCTTTTTATTGAGGTTTCTTCCTTATTCTTTTGCTAAGACTTTGTTAAGAACATTAGAATGGCGTTGTAACGTTTTCACAAAATAATGGATTCCAAAATTTAGTTTTTTCCTCCTTTTATTTGGTTTGATTATTAGTGTTTGCTCATCAATAATATATTCCAAAATTTTAAGCAGTATGTCTTCCCTCCTTGTAAATTTTGTTACTTTGAATATTGTTTTGTCTGGTCTGTTAGTACTATAGTTTGTACTGTAAAAAACCAAATTGCCATCCTTGTGAATGATTCTCTTGTAGTTTATTGTTTTATTTTAATTCGAATAATTTTAAAGTTAAACCACTTTTAAATGCTTAATATCAATTTGTTTTCCCTTAACTAATGTCCACAAGGCAGAAAATGATTTTTTGTAGAAAGTTGTTGAACATCCAAATTCGTGAGTGGTGCCAAATTCAATAAATGCCTTAAGGCTTCAGGTCTGCGTGTTTAAGCCTTATATTGTTAAGGGTGCCAAGAGTCATGCTACGAAGCAGTTATTTTGTTTAGAAGAACTAAAAATGCAAGATATTCTAAAACTCGGCAATAAAAAACGGTTAACACATTTATTAATACATGGTACTACCAATTTGGTATACAACAAAAATATTTTGTTTCTTTATTCAACTCAAATATCTTTTGTGCCTTAATATATCATATTGTCTTTTTGAAGCTAGTATCTCTGCTACTTTATACGTTCTGTAAATGATAAAGTGAACTAAGTACAAAATATTGGTTGTTTTGCCGGTCATCGACGTTATATCTTTCTGGGAAAGTTAGTCATTTTTCACCCAAAAGCATTGCACAATTAATGTTCATTTAGGAATGCTTTTAATGACAACATGCATTATTCAATACTGGAATCCTTTAAACTGTCATATTACCTTTCTAAATATACAAAAATGTAGGACCAGAGTTTTTAGGTTGGATACAGTAATACCACTGCCGATCTAGAGGGCAGTCCACGAACAAATGAACATGTGCAACCTAACTTATAGGTCTAAGTTCATGAATTTATTCACTTGCAAATCTCATTAAGGTTGCAACTTTTTCGAAAAATTAGGACTCTTGTCTGCTGTTCATGGTCATATTTCACTTGGCATTGCTGATGGAATGTTACACATTTTTCAATGAAAAATATACTAAGAGTGTAGCAAATGATTTGAACAGTTAATGATAAGCAGCAATGCCTTAATCAAATCCAATATGGATCCCTTACTATAATTTATTATGATATGCACATATTTTTACATATCTCTAAACAAACTTATCAAATACTAGGTAAACAAGCTTTTTATTCAAGTATACTGATGGCACTGTTTTCTTATACACAGTTAAGACCAGTGAGGGATAAATAGACCAGTTCTTGGCAATTTGGACTTATCAATTTTAACGTAGAATACCTGAGCTTTCTTGCAATTTTTTGGCATAAGTTAACAAATACTTGGTGTTGCTTCTTCAAGTGGATTTATCCCCATACAATCTAAATAAAAGAATCACAGGTCAATACTTCATTTTTTCAGTTATAAGGAGTTTGAAACCTATTTGAATCCTAAATGAATAGGATGCTTGCAAGTTGCAATAAATAAATTATTCTGAACAAAAACCATGATTAACAGTAGATATTGTTGATATTAGTTTTCCATTTTATCCTTAATTTCATTTTTTTCCCTTGCAGATTCCGTTCTGTGGGGTAATAGCATGGATGATGGGAAAGTCATTGGATATGAACTTTCATCTTTCTGAAACTGCCTCGCTCTTCATCACAGTATTGGTCGTTGCATTTATGCTTCAGGTACTAGCTTCTAAATATTCTTTGTTGGTTGAATATATCTTTTATTGAAAGACTTCCTGAATCCAAGTTCCGACAATTTTGATTTTACTGTGAATATGAAATTTGTGTTGTTTAATGTTAGGTGTTCCCGCATTGCATTAGAATGAGTGCCATATCTCAAGATATCCTAAAGAAGATTGACGCTATATATATATATATATATATATATATATATATATATATATATATGAGATTTGTAGTATGGGGGCAATAAGGAATTTTTTATGTTACAACAAGTGGTACCAGTAAGCAATTATTTCCAATGGGATGTTGTTATAACTATTAAAAATGACTTTATAGATTCAATTTAGTTAATGATTTAACCATATTAATTTTTGTTAACTGAACTAAAGTTTAGTACAGTAGATTTCTTAGTGTTGCTCTTCCAGTTCTCATATTCAAAGCAAATATTTTCGTCATCTTCTGGAACCCGTTACATGGTCAAATTTTGCAGATGTTCTTCTCATCTTTAGTTCAACCTCTGCAATTGTTCGTCGATATTATTCTCCTAGTCATAGAACCTGTTTGTTAATAAATTTTTAGTTTTTAAATCTTCCATGACTATAATATCAGTACTGTTATAAATTTGTAACTATTTGAGTTCTGAATTGATCTTTCCTTGCACCTGGCAGTTATATCATATATGTATGGTTGGATGGACTCATATATTAAGTTTCTTTATGAGTCCTTATATTTTCATATTCTGCTTTATTCTTTTGTTAGTAGTTTGGATACAGATTGTTCAAGCTAACGGTATTAGGGATTTTCTTACTACTTTGCTTTCTCATTATACATGTTAGCTAGTAGTCTTAGAGCTAGTCAATAGTACAACATGTTGCATCAAGGAAGGAAGAACTCTGTGTGTGTGTGTGTAAATTAATGAGAGTACAGTGACTAAAAGAAGCTCTTATTATCTACAAGAAACAGCTTATTCTCTCTATACTCATGGGATCATTGATCCAGTTTTAAACCACATTGAATTTGATACTGACTTATGATTGTATGAAATCATCTGAACATGGACATTTTCACTGGGGCAATAGGTCGACCGGCCCATCCTGATTCACAACAAACAATCAACAAGTCATATAAGCATGAAAAGCTACACATATTATTTCATAAAAAATAAAGTTTACTGCATATCTTAAGAAAAAGTTACTTGCCTTTGGAAACAATGAAACCTCTGCTTTTTAGCTCAGCTTGCTCCTGGCAAAGTGCACAAGGGTCGTAGAAAAAATGAACGCAGCAGTCACAGCATGGTTCATCTGGCAAGCTATACAGTGAGACAAGTGTGAAGAGGTTGGAATTATACTGTAATGTTACAGTAAGTGATTGTGTTGCAGTATGGAGGTGTTATGTATGAGTGAATTAACAAAGTGCATGTTTGGTATGTGAATTAGTAGTGTTGGGGCGATGTTGAGTAGTTGCTGTGTGTGGGATGATGTAATGCAGGGAGTGTCAATTGGTTATTACAGCGGTACAACGGTGAAGATGTTGGAATTAGATTAGATTATATCTTATATTTTGGATGCATTTATTTTTTACTACTGACTGTCTGATTATGTACCAGGGAATTTATTTATGTTTTTCATTCTTTTGTAGAATTATTAAATCTGATTATGTATTTGCCATCAAATTTAATTTTGAATGATAGTAATATTGCATGCAATAATTGTTTGTTATAATCAATAATATATATAGTCTATTTGAGTACTGTAATAATGGTATCCGAGAATGGTTTTTTGCATCAGGTATAAATAGCTGATGCAATAGAGGGGTTAGTTTGCATCGGTTGTTATAAAAAACTGATGCAATAGAGGGATTAGTTGCACGGTTTTCATTACAACCGATGCAACATGGTGGCTGTGTCTAAGCAACCAACCATGATATTTTGCATCAGTTGTTAGTAACAACCGATGCAAAAAGGACCTTTTTGCATCGGTTTCAGAACTGATGCAAAAGTGTTAAGCCTGTTGCATCGGTTGCATATGCATCAGTTGTTGAACTGATGCAAAAGGGGGGTAAACAACCGATGCAAATGGCCTGTTTTGTAGTAGTGTTATAACTCTTTAAATAATATAAATGACAGACAGCAAGTTCAGGAGCTAGAGGGAGTACCTATTTCTTCTCCTAATTCTGGTGAAGGTCTTGTTGAAGAGTTTTCGAACTCTGATGAGGAATTAATAAATCATATTGCTGTTGACGATAATCCCATCTCTAAGCAGGATCCTGTTATGAATGTTGAACATTTTGTTGAGGTAAACAAGTTATTTGATGATGAAATTGATGAGTTAAATAATAAAAAGAAAAATGGTGATGTAAATACTACAAACAATGCTCCTCCTAAAAGGCAAACAAGGAGCTACTCTAAAGTTAAATGGCCATAATTGCTTGGAATGCTAGAGGTTTAAATACTGCTGAAAAACAACTAGCGGTTTTTAAATTTCTAATAACTCACAAATCAACATTGGTTGGTTTACTAGAGAATAAACTTAGTAATGAGGCCATTCTGAAGCTAAAATGTAAAATGTATAATAGCTGGTCGTTTTTGGATAATAACATGTGCTCATGTAAAGGTAGAATTCTTGTTATTTGGAATAATTCAACTTGGCAAGTTGAACCAACTCATATGTCATCACCACATATCTCTTTGAATATAATGAATGTTGGAGGTCTCAAAATGAAAATATCCTTTGTTTATGCTAGTAATTTTCTTAAGGATAGAGAACATCTTTGGGGTATATTATCACAGGAAGCTATTTATATTGATTTGCCCTGATGCCTGATTGGAGATTTTAACAATATATTATCAACTACAGATAAGAAAGGGGGTAATTATGTCCCTTACAGCCGAATGGAAGGTTTTAAAAACTGTGTGATCAACTCTGGACTGGTTGATTTGCCTATTCAGGGTTTCAATTTTACATGGAGAAAAAAGGGAGTGGCCACTAAAATTGATAAAATTCTTTGTAATGATCTTTTAATGAACAAATTTCCTAATTTAGTCTGTTTTGGGGTCTCAAATCCCATTAGTGATCATATTCCTTTATGTCTTAAATTACTGGAACCCCATATATCTTCGGTTGGTAAACCTTTTAGAGATGTGAATACTTGGCAATTACTAGATGGCTATGGAGAATGCTTCACAAATGCTTTTAAGCCAAAATTTGAGGGTTCTCATCTACATGTTTTCAGACAACAATTGAAAATTTGTAAAATGTACCTAAAATCATGGAACTATGGAAGAAGCTTGAATGGTAACATTCTGAAGGAGTTGCAACAGGAATATGAATCAGCTCTCAATTTTGTTGATAATAATCCAGATAATGCTATAGCTTTTGACAATTTAGTGGCAGCCTGCAAAAAATGGAAGGAACAAAATAATATTGAGTTCCAAAATCTTAATCAAAAAGCAAAAGTGGAATGGCTCACAGAAGGAGATGAATGCACTAGATTCTTCCATTCTAAAATGTCTATGAGGAGACACAGTTCAAATTTGAATTCTATTATCTCTAAAGAAGGTAAACTAGTACATGATCCCACTACTATTGAAAATGAAGCTATTGCATATTTCTCTCAAATCTTTAATGGTGATGATATAAATACTATTCTTCCTAATGTTAATTGCAAGTATCGTATTAATGATGAAGGGAGAGAAATACTTATCGAACAGTATTAACTCTGATGAAGTATACACTGCCATATTGTCCATGTCTGATAATAGCAGTCCAGGGCCTGATGGTTTTTCTGCAAAATTTTACAAAATTCACTGGAAAGAATTAGAAAGTAGTTTGACAAATATGATAAATCAGGTCTTCTCCACAGGCAAATTAGATAACGGTGTTAATCATACTTTTATTACCCTTGTGCCAAAAATTAATAACCCATCGTCATTTGCTGATTATAGGCCTATATCGTGTTGTAATGTTATATATAAAATTATTGCTAAAGTTATCTGCAACAGAATTAAACCTTTTCTCATATATCTAATTTCTGAAGCTCAATCTGCGTTTATCCCTGGAAGAGTGATTTCTGAAAATATTTTACTTGCGCATGAACAAGTTAGATTATTTAATCGAAAAGGTGCTGGTAAGTTATGTTTGAAACTAGATTTACATAAAGCCTATGATATGGTCAACAGAAAATTCATATGTCATATGCTTAAAAAGATGGGTTTTCCTTTAAAACCGGTAAAATTAATATATAATTGCATATCTTCTCCTACTTTCTCTATCATGATTAACGGATACCCAAAAGGTTTAATCACTAGCAATAGAGGTATTAGACAAGGCGATCCTTTATCTCTATATTTGTTTTGTGTGGCTATGGAATATTTCTCTATCTTGATGTTGAAGGCATACAAAGTCAAGGATATTATTCCTCCTTTTAATTTTGAACGAGCTATTACACACCTTCTCTATGCTGATGACTTGATGATTTTTATTCGGGCTTCTACGAATAGTGCCAAGGTAATTAGAAAGTGTTTAAAGAAACTCAAAATCTATGTGGGTTTAAATGTTAACAATACTAAATCTAAGTTGTATTTTAGTAAAGGCACAGCTAATAAGCAAGATATTATGAATATTCTGAGCATGCAAGAAAGTAAGCTTCCTGTCAAATATTTAGGTGTACCTCTTTCTCATAACTATTTACATTTCTCTGATTGTGGGGCTTTATTTGATAATATAAACAAAAGATTAAATGGATGGGACTGCAAATTATTATCCATGGCTGGAAGAGTAGAATTGATTCATTCAGTAATTACTCCTATGGTTATGTATTGGATGATGGTATACCGACTCCCTTTGGCTACTATTGGTAAACTTAATAAAATATGATCTAATTTTATTTGGAATGGTAAAATTCAAAAAATTGCATGGAATACTCTATGTCGTCCTAAATCATCAGGAGGAATTGGCTTGAGGAATTTTGTGGATATCAGGAAAGCAGCTAGTCTAAAACTTCTTTGGCAATTAATAAATTCAAAAAATTTATGGGCTCGCTGGATGAACAAAAGGTACTGCAATAATAAGCAATTCTGGACTATGGATATAGATAATAACTCTTCATGTACATGGAAATCAATTCTCAAACATAGACAGATTGCATGCAACAATATCTCTAGAGTAATAGTCAATGGGAGAAACACATTTTTATGGCATGATCCCTGGATTAACAGTGAAAGCATGGTATCAATTCTTGGATGGGATAGCCTACAGCTCTATGGTCACGGTAATGATAAAGTTTCGTCAATTATGCATGATGGATCTTTTAAATTGGATTTAGTCCCTTTTACTAGACAACTACACAATCAGATTTCTAATATCAAAATAGATCTCTCAGCTAATACGGATTATTGGAAATGGAATAGGGATATTAAAGGTTTTAACTTCAAATCTGCCTGGGACGTGGCGAGAAATCATTATCCTACTGAAGTATGGGGAAAATAATCTGGAACAAATGCAATAATCCTAGGATGTCTATAACTGCATATAAAGCAATCATAAATCGGTTGCCTACTAGAGACAAATTAACGGATTGGGGTTATAACACGGATACTAACTGTTTACTATGCAACCAATTTCCTGAAAACCATTCCCACTTATTTTTTGCATGTTCTTATTCGGCATACTTACGGAATACATGTTGTGTTAAAATGGAATTACCTCAGCCGAGTACTTTGACTATAGAAGAAGGAATTCAACTCCTTCTCTCTAACTTTTCTGCAACGGACCAGGCTTCTGGATTGGCATATGCTAGCTTGCCAACTATCATTCACCACATTTGGCAAGAACGTAACAGTAGACTTCACGAAAATCGAAAAGTTATGACTCAGGATCGGTGGAAGCGTATTGAATTGGACTTGAAACTACTGGGGAACTACAAATTGAAGAAGAAGAAGATCACCAGTAGATGTAAGCGGATTCTTGATCGTTGGGGAATAAATCTGGTGGGAGTTGAATCGTCGGTGCCCAATTTATGTTTCCTTATGTTGGGTAATGGGTTTAAATGAGGTCGGTGTTTGATGTTATGTTACCTTATGGAGATAACTGATAGCTCAGAGTTTTGGATGTATTTGGTTTTTGTTGTGTACATTGTATATTACATTTGCTTTGTTAATGAGTTAATAAAGCGCCGCACTCATTTTCCCTGTCCTATATTCACGCGGATATATAATGAGGCGGTTAATCTTTTCCAAAAAAAAATAAAAAAATTAAGCTTGCAAACTTATATATGCGATACCTTTTTCATACGAAATCAGATTTTGACGAAACGAGTAGCATTGCACTCATATCTTCAAATTCTACGTTTAAGAAATGGATTGGAACTATTTGGAGCTTCCGGAATTTTCAGATAAATTCAAACGCGTTCAAATTAAATCGAAACCGGAATGCGAAAGCGATTGGAAATAAATGTGGGTCAATCTCACTCGATTTTGGAATACTACAATTAATTTTAAATAGTTAAAATTAGTTATTGATTGATTGGTTGAATTGATAAAATATTATCATTTAAATATGTTATTATATATAGTAGTGTGTGTGTGTATTAATAATTGGAGTGATTGTTCCCACATATATTTTAGCGGATGAAACCCTATGCGCCTGCATAATGGTGGATGACCCTATATACCACGATATGCCCCTCAAAGTGGGATTGATATTTTTTGTTGTATTAACGTATGTGGATGAAAATAGGTTGGAGGGATCCAACTGGATTCCTAAAAATGTTGAATTTAGTTTCATATATAGTGATATATGGACTGTTGAATAACCTGTGATAGATTATAGTGTAATTTGAAGTTATTGGATGCTATAGTACTACTGGCATAGATTTTGATATTTTAAAATATCATAAATACATATATTGAGTTTGAGAAGAAATTTAAAATGGATTTTAGAAGTGAAGTATTTATATTTAAATTTGGATTAATTAAAGAAATGAAATTGGGTAAAATAAATAGTTTGATTTTAAATTAGTACTTAATAATTTCGGAATATGGAAAATAGAGATTTTGGAATAATGTAAATAAAGGATTTTAAATAATAAAAATTAAGTGAAATTTGTTAAATGTAAAAAGGATTTTAAAAATCAAAATTTAAAATAGTTTGGGAAAATAAAAAGGGAATTTGAAAACGAAATATAAAATTGTTATACTAGATCTTAAATAAGATTTAAAAATATGAAGTGGAAGTGGAATCGGAATTTAGCTGGGTTTTGGAATATAGTTGGGTTAATTACGAAATTGATTTAAAAATGCAATTCAATTTAGAAATTGATTTATAATTGATCAAGTATTGTGAAACTGTTATAAATGGAAGATGAGACTATGGGATTTAAAAACAAGGTTTTATAAAATAAAGTGAATAATTATCACTTGATAAATTGAAGTTGTAAATTCATTGTGAGGATTTATAATGAGATGGGCAAAGCGGTTTAAAAATAAACGATATATTATTTTTAGAAATGTGAAAAAAGGGATTTATGGAATTGGGACGTAAATCAATTGGTGATAAATCGAGAGAGATTTATAAGTGTTAGACTGGTTATATCGGATTTGGAAGATATATTTTTATCGAGCAATTGAGTTTGTTCTAAAAGGAGGATTTTAATTATTAAACTAGATAATTTAGAAGTGTTTAAAAATATTCTAGAAAATTAGTTATTTAAATATTTTTAAATCGTCAAAATGAATTATAAGTTTATAAATAAGTCTTGTAAATCGATTAGAATTTTATTAACAGATAAAAATTAATTATTGTTTTAAAGTTATGTAATTATTTTAAATTGTTTAAAGTCTATTTAATTATTAATTAAGTTAGTTTATAATGAGTTGGCATTATGTATGAATTAATCAATATTATTATTTTAAAGGATAAATTATTCAATATTAATATTGTTTTATATAATAAATTTATAGAAGAGTATTTGCCTAAATTAAACTTCGAAATTTAATATAGAAATTTTATAAGTGTTATTTTGAGAAAATTATAATACAAATTTTCCAGGAAGTAATGGTATACTTTCATGGTGAAATCATTGGCAATGAGTGCCTGCAGTTAAGTTTGGATTTCCCATGAATAAAGACGTAACCATTGAGCTATAAATCCATGGTTGGTACCATAGTGGCACTTTTCATATTTATTTTAAAAAAAGTTTTCAAATATTTTGAAAAAAGGGTTAGTAAACGTACTTACTTCGATAAGATTAGTACATGAATTTTGATAAGAGTTTTAATTTATTAAAATTAAATTAAAAAGAGATTTAGCGTTTTTAGTGCAAAAATGAAATATTTGGTTGAATGATTGTTTATTTATAGTTAAATAAACGACTATCAAATATGGACCCAAATATAACTTTGGGAATATCTAGGAGAAATATGGGAATTATGGGGTACAGTTACCATTCGAGGTGTTATAGTACGTATAAACTCATGTTGTTCTTCTAGGACGTTTATAAGGAAATCTGTCCACTAATGGTTAGGAGGTGATCTCTGATCTTATTTTCATCTGTTTATTTTCTAAAAAAACCACGGTTGAGTTTACCGAAAATGTCGAACGTTGTTTCGAAGAGATCGAGATCAGATAAGTTATCCAAAAACCACTTCGATCCAATGAATACGTTTTCGAAGTGAAAATATGACCATGTAGTCGAAGATGTAGCCGTGAAGTGCAAGGGCTAATCATTACTAATCCTGAGGATGATTCCAAAATGGATGTAGTAGGAATAGTGCCTTTGGTTTCGTTCGGACCTAGAATGAACTTGTATGGATGAATGCTATCAGTACATTGTCATTGGAGGACAATGAGCATTCTAAGTGAAAATTCCTTTAAAAAGGTAATAGTGCCTCTAGTCTCATCAACCGGGAATGACTGAAAATCAGAGGAGATGTAGCAAGGCTAAGTGGATCACACCCAATTAGAGTATGTTTATCACCTTTCTAGATACCCTCGGATATTATTACTATAGTGAGCAGAAGAGCTTGGAAAGTTTGGGAACACCTGGGGTGATATCATATTCGGTCTATCCAGGTTAGGTGTAGTCCGGTCTTGTGTTGCAAGGGATCTCGACGTGGTCCTTGGTACATTATTGTAGATGTGTACTATGGTAGGTGGTACCTCAGTGCCTAGTCATTCGTATAGAATCCATTCTCCGATATGTTCCTTTACGGTTTTTGTTGTACAACCTAGTATGCTGGAATTTAAATAATGTAACAATTTCATCTAATTGAAAAAGTATTTGTACTTGGACATTATTATAATATCAGATGATTTTAATATAAAATATTTTAGTTATCATAAGGTAAAAACCCATCGTATTTATGTGTGGCGTGGTCTTGCGAGATACCTTTGATTTTCAAAGGATTTTGATAACTTTAATAATTCAAATTGAGCGTGTTTTCTCATGCTAATTTTCTAGACTGACTCATGTGTTATTTTATTATAATACCCGGGTCAGACCGAGTATTACAGATACAGGGTTGGATGCTATGGAGCTCAGGAGAAGAGATGGATGACGAAGACGTAGTACACGTATTTGATTTTTATTCCACTATGTATTATAGGCTGTATATTCAACATTTGTGAGGACAAGTTATTATAACTGTCCAGCATTGAGTTATTGATGTCTTGTACTCTGATGATGTAATGTATAAATAACAGTTAATAGTTATTTTTGTATACAGACTAGTTGTTATCTATTGTACATTATTTCGCTGCGATTGTGAGATTCTGTAATGTTATTTATATTTTTTTCTTCTACCTCTTTTGTAACATCCCGGTATTTTCAGCCATTCGCATCCGCACATGTCGGACTTGAATTGCTCAAAATATCAAATTGTTAATTATATTTGGCAAAACTTAGCATATACAGTAAATAAATAAATCACAGAATTATAGGCATAGAGTATGATAACAATAAGCAGTGGAAACAAAAGAATAGTAGTTCGTGAAACTACTATATATATATAATAGAGTTAAATAAGATACAACAGAAGTCTCAAATACAGTAGTCAAATACAAGATCAGAATGCATCACCAGAATCAACTGAATAACTGCAAGCTGAATAGATAGATGGACCTCCAAGCGAAGCTCCAACTCCAAAGGTGAGTCTCAAAAGCTGTATCACTCACCCGAGCGTAAACAAAAACACAAAACTCTCAAGTCAGGATTAACAATCTTATATCAATAAATACAACCTAAGTGAAATAACAACTGAATACAAGTAACTCAAAGGATGTTTAGGATAACCATCCTCTAAGGATCCGTTAAACTATCTACTATGTAGTAATATACGCTATTATAATAATGTCTAAAGTAAAGTAAACTATTAAAATAGTGTTAAGGCGTTACCCATATCCCCCTTAACACATTTTATAGTGCTAATAGTCTATATAGTACCGTAATACCTCTAGATTGGGAGGCTACCAGAGGATACTCCATAGGTACGACACAAATCAAACTCGTAGAAGGCACTCTAGGGTAGGTTACATGACACAACTAGGCAATGCCAGGGTAGATATACCAATTATGCATCCGGGCTGGTGGTAACGCATGGCAGCTACTATCGCCCACCTTGGAACACACTCAAAAATCAAAATCAAGGGTGGCGACCAAATCAATCACAAAGTCAGAATATAATATCGAAGGAATATGCTTGATCGAAGGAATGGCCTCACTTGGCCCGTGAATCTCTCCTGTTTTAGCCACTTTATGCCAACTCACGGGAGTCAGGTCTACGTATATACCTCAATAGAACGTCGCCACCATCCTACTTCATTCTGGAATATCCACCACATACAAAGTTGTTAAAGTGGTTTCAGTGTTGGCAGAGAGTGACAACATTCGATTCTGGTCTCTTTAACAACCAACGTTATTATAACACTGCGGTCATTTCAAAATAGCTTATACTTCAAAACCAAAATATCTTCCATTTCAAAAAGCATATAAATACGATATCATTTCCATTTCAAATATATCCATTTCCAAAAATCATACCAGTTCAAAGTTATAACACTTTCTAAATCAAAACACTTGGAATTATAACACTTTGGAAATCACAATATTTGAAATCATAACACTTTGGAAATCATAACGTTTTTCTTTAAACAGTTTAGATATTAAAAATAGTATATATAATAAAATAGTTTAGACAATAAAATAGTTTATATAAAAATAGTTATAAGTTAAAATAGTATAGACTAAAATAATTAGCATACTAAACTAGTTTATATTAAAAATAGTTTATATTAAAAATGATTTATATTAAAATAGTTTATAATAAAATAATTTATGAAGTAAAATATGAAATAGTTTGAATATAATTTAAAAATACTTGATATAATAAAATAGCTTCTTCAAATTTCACAAATCAATTCCAAATCAACTCGATTCCAAAATTCAAATTTAATCAAATCTGAAATCATCAATTTTAATTCAATTCAGTTTCTAAATAAACCATTTCCAACTATATCGATTTCATATGCAGATTTGAACCACAAAAAAACCATTTCAATTTCAATATATTTCAAAGCTATAATATTCAACATTTTCAAAAATAAATTTGATAATTTCATATATATATCAAATTCACTTTACTATTATTTAGTTTTGAAATGTTCACTTCATAAATCCGATATCATTTAAATATAACTTCAAATTTCGATTAAACTAAATATTCCTTTCAATTTATGTGATAACCCGGATTTTGGAGTATCTTTTAATTGATAATGAACTGGGATAATTAATAGAAATGCTGATTTATGAATTTTACAAATAAATCTGATAATAGTATTTATATCTGGATAAATATATATTTGATAATCCCCTAATATAATTGTATAGAATGGGAAAAATTATTATTTTCAAATAAAATTAAATATGTGTTTGTTTAAAAATTTATTTATATATGAGTTGAATTTAAAATTTAATTTGAATTTGGGTTTGAAATTCAAATAAATATATTGACAATGTTACTTATAATAAATAGTTGTATATTTAAAGAACATAATTTAAAAAATACGAGTGTTAATTTATGAAATAATGTTAGTAACAAATATATGATGATAAACAAATGCAAATGACAAATGTTAACAAGTGTCACCATGTTATTTTTATTTTCTTTTATTTTTAAATAAATCTTAATTAAGCCTATATAACCCCGCTTGCCTTTCAAAAAAAACAAATCAGAAATTCAAACAGCAATCTCAAACCAGAAAATTCATCATGTAACAAATCTTCAACTTATAGAATTCAGTTTTTCAGATTGAAGCTATTCAAGTTTTTAAAAATCTCAACTGTTTCACTCTGCTCAACATCTACAGGTGAGTAAACTATTCCTTTAAAGTTGAGTTTGTTTTACGCTTTGATGAATGTGATGAATTTTAGTAATGATGTTGTGATTGCCTGGATGTATAAATGTGTCAATCTGGCATATATATGGAAATACTGGATATATGACTGAGTGAATGCATGCAACTTCTTAAATGAATGGAAGTAAACTTCATCTTTAAATTTAAATCTATGAGTAAGTGAAGATTATAAACAACAGAGATTATGCAGTAACCACTTGCATAAGCTGATTTACTCTGTTCTCTGTCAAACATTGTTACAGAGAGTAAATAATCTAAACTAAATACGTTAAAAGATTGTGCATGTGTTTAACAATTGGATTAGTGTTTGCAGGTATAAATTAAAATAGTTTCTGAGTATATAGATATGGTTTATTCTTTGCTTGCTGTGGAAATGTATATAGATGATTCTCTATATGAATAATAGTCACATGCATATACAAATCAATTCAATTCCCTCCATATGTTTTAATTTTATGATGTCATCCTTAAAAGTAAATTGTTAATAACAAATAATTAGATTTAAAAAAAAAATTAGGTTTAATTATAAAATATTAGTTTACAGAAATTAGGAAAATACAGTGAAAATTATTTCCAATCAGAAATCAAGTGTTTACATTTCAAGAATGGATTATGTACCTGGATCCGAGTTTTGAAGTGATGAATTTTAGTGATCATATCTAGATTTTTTAAGTGTGTAATCGATAGGAATTTACTGGTTGAACGAAAATTATATTTTTGGTAAAATCTGGCGATTGGCAGTAAGATGGTCGTCGTACTCGATGTCGTGGGATAGCTCGAGGGAGGAGTTACACTGGAAAAATGGTCGAGGTGGTTATCATTCGCCGTGGTGGCGCGGCGAGGTGATGATAGGGTTTAAGGACCTGGATGGGTCGACTGTGTTTTTTGGATTCGACGCGATGTCCATGGTGTATCGGATTTGGTCTAGAGGGGTGGAATAGTAACGTTTGCCGTCCGTTAAGCTTTGGACAGCGTGTCAGAGTTTCTGGTGGTCGGGGTGGCATCACGGGAAGGTTTTGGGTCGGTGGTTTGTTCCAGTTTTGGTTTTTGAAGCTCGATTTCGATTACGAGCCTGATTTTCAGTTTGGACGGTCGGGATCGGAAGGGTTGGTCGTTGGCGACTTGACGATGGTGGTTTGGATGATCAGAACACTGGCGATGGGAAGTGCATGTGTACATGGTGATTCTGGTATCAGTAGTTTTAGGCTTTGGGTTGGTGGAGATTGCCTTGGGAATTTTGGGGTTGGTCTCGGGTTTGACTTCGAGTTCATGAGTGTGGTACGCTAATAGGTTTTAAATTTTTAGCTCGAGTCAAGGCTCGAGTATTCTCGGGTTAAACCTGTAGTAAAATTTTCAAACAAGTTTTAAGTGTAGGATCTAGATTAACCCTAGAGGGGGGGTGAATAGGGTTAGCAAATTTTCTCGATATAAACACAGAAACAAAACGCAGAAATAAATATGCTGAAAAACAAATCACATACAAAATTTACCCAGCTTCGGCAACCCATGCCTACTGTTGCATTCCCAGATTTCTATGAGAATTAAACAGTATCACGCTTACAGACACTCTACTAGACTCGCAGACCCTTTTGCTCCCGCTCACAAACACTCTACTAGACTCGCAAACATCCGCTAACAAACATTCTTCTAGACTCGCAAACATTTGCTCCCGCTCACAAACACTCTACTAGACTTGCACACCCTGCTCCCTCCTATAGAGTTTCGTTTACTCACAAACTCTGCTCCCGCCTATAATAGAACTTTGATTACTCGCAAACTCTGCTCCCGCCTATAGAGCTTTGATTACTCGCAAACACTGCTCCCGCCTATAGAGCTCTGCAAACTCGCACACCCTACTCACTGAACTAATTCTAACTAGACAATCTGACACAACCTAATCCCTAGGTGGTGATTTACAAATTCTTCGATTTGAAAAAATAAAAACAACAAGACAAATAAACAAATAACCCTAATTAAAAATTTAAAGCCCTTAATTAAAACTCTTTAAGAAAATAGGTCGGCCCCTTTGTTTTCTTTCACTAGCCCGTTCCTTTTTGTCTTGTTCCTTTGTAATTCTCCAGCCCGATCCCCTTTATTTCTTTGTTGCGAAAAATAATGGCTGCATGCGTCTTCGTTCTTCGATCTGAAAATTAGGGCTCGTGCTCGATACTCTTGGCGGCTTTCTCTTAGCTCTGAGGTCTAGGGCTATTTTGAAGCTCCGACTTTAAGTTGATCGAATCAGTGATTAATTGCAAGTCGTCTCGTTTGATCGAATCCTTGTTGCTTACTTCGGTTGCTTCGATGAGTTCGTTTGTTGCTTCGGGTAAGATTTTTAGCTTGTTCCTTTTTGATTTTCGTATTCGAACTCATTCGTAATTCGAGTTGGATGATTTGTTCTTTGTTAAGCTCGAACTCAAATGCCTCAATTGCCGATGATGTTAATTACTTTTATAGGGTTCGACCCCCCTGTATTTTCGTCGTATATATTTTATTTGAATTTGTCAATTATTCATCTCTGGCCGCTTGATTATACTTCAATGATTGAGATGTTTTCTGACTTGTTCACAATCGTATATTTGATGCTTTACTTGCTACTCACGGCTTTGAAATTGCCTTGTTCATCACGGTGTTGATTTTTGACTTCGTCGATACTTTCATTGTTTATCTTGACTTGGCTTTTTCACGGTAACAGATGCTACACTTGTTGGTTCGATTCCAGTATGCTTTTTCACTGTCGCATGCACTCTTTGATGATTCATTGGTGAATATGTTGCATTGAGCTCGATGTTGTTGTTTACTTGCTTTGATGCATTTGCATTGTCACTGAGTTTATTTGAAGTTGTTTCACTGGTGGCCTATGTACATGCTTCACTGCTGCTTGTTGTTTCACTTGCATAGCTGAACTTCACTGTTGCACTTTTGTGCTTTGAGTCAGTTTCATTGTTTCTGTACTGGACATTTGCCGGAGTCTTCATTTTCATACTGATGTTGTCTCTGACTTGAACTGTCTCTGATGATGTTGAACTTCACTGTTGCATTCCATTTAGTTGCACTGAGCTCTGTGTAGTTACCACTGTTTCAAGTATGGTTTCATGCCTTGTAGTTATCTGGTAGTAGCTGTTGTATCACTTGGTCTTTGCTTGTGACATCCATGTGCACTTGATATATGTTGCTTGTGTATTTTGTCTGCACTTTCACTTGAACTTGTAGTCTACCTTGATCATCTTGTAACCTGGTCTGGTGCACCTTGTTTCATGTTTGAGACTGTGCTTGCATTGTTACTTGGTCGACACTTGCATCATTATCTGTTGCATACATGATATTGACACTGTACTTTTGTTGTTCACTGTGTTCATGCACTTCTTATGCTTGCAACCTTGCTACTGCATTCATCCTTTCTTTCTCTGACACACTTGAACTTGTTGTTGCCAGTTTTCATTTGTAGTTGTATTCCCTTCATGTGTTTGTACTGTGCTCGACATTGCTGATACTTTGGTTTTACTGGCCACACATGTGCATGCTTGCATCTTTGAACTTGGTTAGATGGTACTGTCCAGTTGAGCTTGTTTTGTAGTGATGCACTTGTGTTGACTGAGTTCAATCCAGTTTTAAAACTCGGGTTTGACCTTGTGCTCGTGTCGTGATTTTCAATGTTATTGCACGTGAGTTGAACCCGGTTTTTCATTTGGGTTTGACCTATGCTCGCCTGTCCCTGTAAATCAATCAAGTGTATATATCGGCATGCACGGCCATGTGGCATATACAGTAATACACTATGTATGTCACAAGTTGTTCGTGTATGATGAATTCAAATTTAAATTATGACGAACAACCCAAATAACCGAGGCAAATATTATTTTCAAAAATTATCTTTTATTTTTGAATTGCAAAAATATTTCTTTTTCAATTTTACTGCGTTAGTTTATATTTTTGCAGATTGCTCAGATACTGGATTCAAACTGGAAGGAAATTGAAGATAAATACGAGTGTGAGTGATATGTAGTGAGGTGAACTGTAAATATGAAATGTGATGTAATTGTAATCAAAGTTGTATAGTTATAGTGAGAGCTTGAAATTGTACTATTCAAAAATGTAATAAATATTTATTTGAATAAAATATCTGTTTAATTCAAATTCTGTGTAATTTATTTTATTCAACAAATATTTATTTAAACTGTGAAAAATAGAATAGTATATTAACAAATACATTTAAATGAATGTATATATGTTTATTATCATCAAACAAAAATCATATAAGCGCAAAGCGCATATTCAACAATCTCCCCCTTTTGATGATAACAAACATATATTTAAGATTTTGAATGTGTTAAATGTATTTGATTGATCGTTCAATTTTCTCCCCCTATTTGAATACTTCCTCTCTACATGATACTCCCCCTACATATATGCATTCAAATAAAAATATGTAAATGAGCCTATATGCAAATGGAAAATTATTTGACCTTTGCTTGATTTTATTCGACAAAATCTTAACTTCTCTCTCCCCCTTTTGTTATCAGCAAAAGAATAACAGTGTTATAAAAATAGGGATGAAGTGACAGACAAGAATCAAAAATTTAACTCAATTAAATATAAATATCAAATTTCAACAAAAAACTCAAACAAAAATCATAATTACCCTGTCAAGCACATATTCCACTTTCAGAAGTGATGGGGATAAAATCATAAAAATCATACAGTTCTGTCTATTTGTGGTATATTTATTTCAGGAAATTTGAATATCTACTAACCATGCATAACCGTTAGGACTTTTAAATGAGATTAGTAGTATTCCAATTTAATTTAAAAACTGAAATCAAGTATCTTCTAACCACGCATGACGGTGAGGACTTTTAAATGGGATTAGAATCAACTTGTCTATTAAATCAATTAATGTTGATATGCGTTCCATACATGCATAACCGTGAGGACTTTTAAATGAGCATGGAAGCACATAATCAAAAATCCAAGTGATTCACCCATGCATAACCGTGAGGACTTTTAAATGAGAGTGAATACTTTGGATATTTATTTTTATTGCTAAATATAATAAATTGAAGCACAAATAATTTCCTTCACATATTTAAAGATATTGAAGAACAAATGATTTCCTTTGTAAACTATCACAAATTTACATACTAAATATGATCTTGATGAGTGATGGTCGATAGAAAGATGATAGAAATAGAAATGGTCATGGAATTTTTACCCAACAAAAAGTTTTTATAACTCTTGTTATGAAATTCTAAAGAAATTTTCTAATTATACTTTCTCGAGTTATAATATATGATAAATATCAACACTCATCACTTTTTCAATCACTATTCATCTTTTCGATAATCATTAGGGAGTTAGATTAGTCAAAATTTAAAATCAAATAAAAATGACTAATCTGTAAATATGGTCAAACATGATTTTCTCAAGGGGGTTTTATAAGAAAATTTTCTGCTATTTGAAAATTATTTCAAGTGAAAAATATGCAGATATTTTCTTTGAAAAAACGATGCAGCAAATGAATGTTTCAAAAAATTAATCACGTTACACTAGTAATTTTTCTATCAACCATATTACCAGTATAATCTGCATCTAAAATTAAATTTCACTCAATATTCACTCGTTGAATTTGATTGACCAAACCATGAAGTGTGCACCAAGAATTTCAAACTTAACATCAATTTAAATGACATTCTTTTGAATTTGAATTGAAGCCGTGTTAACAATCAAAAACATAGCATAGTGTCAATCTTAGAAGCCATAGGATGAACAACTATCAACAGTCATTAAAACTTCATTATTATTTCAAAACAATTTCTTGAAGTTTCAACAATTTTATAAAGTTCTTTTTCAACAGCTTTCACATGAAAATTGAAATCGTGCAAATTTATAAGCAGTGACCAAATATATCTACGTGTAGCATGAGTAACAATCATTTGACCGAACAAATTCATATGGATTAGTTCAAAGTTGAAAATCTGATTGGTCATCAATTAAGCACAAATCAATGTCATAAATAAGAACAAGTCAAAAAATCATATCAATTAAGAATAAGTTAGAATTAAAGACATCATCACATTACTGGCTGATTTAATTCAGATTATGGTGCAGATAATCACATTTAATATATCGTTAAAAATAATTTTACCTGTTTTACCTTTACGATAATTTTTCGTGATTGCCCATTGTGATTCTGTCACCTTTGTACTAGGCTAAGGAACTTGCTTTGTCGCCCGTTATGTTTCTGGAACAACCAAAATCCAGAGAACACTGTTGTTGTTCCTTAGCCTGCCACCACACCTATATGATGAAAGATTTTTGTGACCTATTTGTTTTTATAGGTCCATGGTTGTTAGTGGCAGAATATGAAAAATATGTTTTTGGAGACCCAAAACTATTTATATATGTTCCTTTTGGCACCCAAATTTGTTTGACTTTCAAAGATTTTATATTTGTGCCTTTAGGAACCCAAATTGGTATAGTTTTCACATGTTTGGGTCTATACCAACAATTATTGTGATTTTGTCCATATTTTCTGCAAATCGTGCCCATTGAATTTTCTTGATTAATCTTATTTCTAACGTATTCAGAATGAGTATATCCAAGTCCTTGTCTATCAATATTGACAGTTTGTTTTCCTATTAGCATGTTCAACGATTTTTCGCTTTTTGAAAATTTATCTAAAGTCGTTGACAATTGTTGGACTTGTATTTTGAGAGATTCATTTTCGTTTAACAATTGTGTGCACTTTTTAATAGAATTCTCTCTTCTAGTATTTTCAATTTTTAAAATCAGAATTTCATTTTCAAGTGATTTCATTTTAATTTCTGATTTTTTAATTTCTTCTTCAAATGTTGGACACTTATCACACTTAGGGATCTTACTTTGATAGGTTTTAACTGATTGGTCAAGTTGTTCATTTAATTCTATCAAAGTGTCTTTTTGTGATTCAAGTTTAGCGTATTTTTCCCTAAGTTGTTCAAAACAGCCATTCACTTCGTGGAAATAAGTAAGTAATTCAGAGTGAGTAAGTTTTGATACCTTGCTTGGCTCGTCGTCGTCGCTATTGATTATATTCCCATGAAGGCACATATCTGCTTTCTCACTTTCACTGCTATCGCTTTTATTCCACGTGGCTGCAAATTTCCCTTTTTAATTCTTTATTATTAATGCCAGCTCGGCTGCTCCATCATCATCTTCCTCATCACAACTGCTATTTACCAATCCTGTTAAGCATATTTCTTTAACTGAGTCGGTTGTGGAGGACTTCGCATTGCTGTTGACTTTTGCACCATATACTGCATCGAGAATTTTCCAAATTTTCTTTGCATTTTCACAATGAGAGACGAAATAAAAATTATCACGATTAATATGAGAATATAATATATGCATAGCAAGAGCATTAATCGAGATAATTTCCTTATTTGTTAAATCACATCCATTTTCAATAATATCCCAACATTTAATATTAACAGATTTTAAATATAATTCCATTTTTACTTTCCAATTCAAAAAATCTGTTCCATCGAAAATAGAAGGAATAATATTGAAACGACCCGCAACGTGGATTCATGACTCTAGAGTTAAAAAATAAAAAACCGGGCTCTGATACCACTTGTAGGATCTAGATTAACCCTAGAGGGGGGGGGTGAATAGGGTTATAGCAAATTTTCTCGATACAAACACAGAAACAAAACGCAGAAATAAATATGCTGAAAAAATAAATCACACACAAAATTTACCCAGCTTCGGCAACCCCTGCCTACTGCTGCATTCCCAGATTTCTATTAGAATTAAACAGTATCACGCTTACAGACACTCTACTAGACTCGCAGACCCTTTTTCTTCCGCTCACAAACACTCTACTAGACTCGCAAACATTTGTTCCCGCTCACAAACATTCTACTAGACTCGCAAACATTTTCTCCCGCTCACAAACACTCTACTAGACTCGCACACCCTGCTCCCGCCTATAGAGTTTCGTTTACTCGCAAACTCTGCTCCCGCCTATAATAGAACTTTGATTACTCGCAAACTCTGCTCCCGCCTATAGAGCTTTGATTACTCGCAAACACTGCTCCCGCCTATAGAGCTCTGCAAACTCGCACACCCTACTCACTGAACTAATTCTAACTAGACAATCTGACGCGACCTAATCCCTAGGTGGTGATTTACAAATTCTTCGATTTGAAAAAATAAAAACAACAAGACAAATAAACAAATAACCCTAATTAAAAATTTAAAGCCCTTAATTAAAACTCTTTAAGAAAATAGGCCGACCCCTTTGTTTTCTTTCACTAGCCCGTTCCTTTTTGTCTCGTTCCATTGTAATTCTCCAGCCCGATCCCCTTTATTTCTTTGTTGCGAAAAATAATGGCTGCATGCGTCTTCGTTCTTCGATCTGAAAATTAGGGCTCGTGCTCGATACTCTTGGCGGCTTTCTCTTAGCTCTGAGGTCTAGGGCTATTTTGAAGCTCCGACTTTAAGTTGATCGAATCAGTGATTAATTGCAAGTCGTCTCGTTTGATCGAATCCTTGTTGCTTACTTCGGTTGCTTCGATGAGTTCGTTTGTTGCTTTGG
This sequence comes from Allium cepa, assembly GCA_030765085.1. NCBI lineage: Eukaryota > Viridiplantae > Streptophyta > Magnoliopsida > Asparagales > Amaryllidaceae > Allium > Allium cepa. The sequence goes on from CM060932.1 coordinate 554,497,172, forward strand.
GTAAGATTTTTAGCTCTGTTCCTTTTTGATTTTCGTATTCGAACTCATTCGTAATTCGAGTTGGATGATTTGTTCTTTGTTAAGCTCGAACTCAAATGCCTCAATTGCCGATGATGTTAATTACTTTTATAGGGTTCGACCCCCCTGTATTTTCGTCGTATATATTTTATTTGAATTTGTCAATTATTCATCTCTGGCCGCTTGATTATACTTCGATGATTGAGATGTTTTCTGACTTGTTCACAATCGTATATTTGATGCTTTACTTGCTACTCACGGCTTTGAAATTGCCTTGTTCATCACGGTGTTGATTTTTGACTTCGTCGATACTTTCATTGTTTATCTTGACTTGGCTTTTTCACGGTAACAGATGCTACACTTGTTGGTTCGATTCCAGTATGCTTTTTCACTGTCGCATGCACTCTTTGATGATTCATTGGTGAATATGTTGCATTGAGCTCGACGTTGTTGTTTACTTGCTTTGATGCATTTGCATTGTCACTGAGTTTATTTGAAGTTGTTTCACTGGTGGCCTATGTACATGCTTCATTGCTGCTTGTTGTTTCACTTGCATAGCTGAACTTCACTGTTGCACTTTTGTGCTTTGAGTCAGTTTCATTGTTGCTGTACTGGACATTTGTCGGAGTCTTCATTTTCATACTGATGTTGTCTCTGACTTGAGCTGTCTCTGATGATGTTGAACTTCACTGTTGCATTCCATTTAGTTGCACTGAGCTCTGTGTAGTTACCACTGTTTCAAGTATGGTTTCATGCCTTGTAGTTATCTGGTAGTAGCTGTTGTATCACTTGGTCCATGTGCACCTGATATATGTTGCTTGTGTATTTTGTCTGCACTTTCACTTGAACTTGTAGTCTGCCTTGATCATCTTGTAACCTGGTCTGGTGCACCTTGTTTCATGTTTGAGACTGTGCTTGCATTGTTACTTGGTCGACACTTGCATCATTATCTGTTGCATACATGAGATTGACACTGTACTTTTGTTGTTCACTGTGTTCATGCACTTCTTATGCTTGCAACCTTGCTACTGCATTCATCCTTTCTTTCTCTGACACACTTGAACTTGTTGTTGCCAGTTTTCATTTGTAGTTGTATCCCTTCATGTGTTTGTACTGGGCTCGACATTGCTGATACTTTGGTTTTACTGGCCACACATGTGCATGCTTGCATCTTTGAACTTGGTTAGATGGTACTGTCCAGTTGAGCTTGTTTTGTAGTGATGCACTTGAGTTGACTGAGTTCAATCCAGTTTTAAAACTCGGGTTTGACCTTGTGCTCGTGTCATGATTTTCAATGTTATTGCACGTGAGTTGAACCCGGTTTTTCATTTGGGTTTGACCTGTGCTCGCCTGTCCCTGTAAATCAATAAAGTGTATATATCGGCGTGCACGACCTTGTGGCATATACAGTAATACACTGTGTATGTCACAAGTTGTTCGTGTATGATGAATTCAAATTTAAATTATGACGAACAACCCAAATAACCGAGGCAAATATTATTTTCAAAAATTATCTTTTATTTTTGAATTGCAAAAATATTTCTTTTTCAATTTTACTGCGTTAGTTTATATTTTTGCAGATTGATCAGATACTGGATTCAAACTGGAAGGAAATTGAAGATAAATACGAGTGTGAGTGATATTAGTGAGGTGAATTGTAAATATGAAATGTGATGTAATTGTAATCAAAGTTGTATAGTTATAGTGAGAGCTTGAAATTGTACTATTCAAAAATGTAATAAATATTTATTTGAATAAAATATCTGTTTGAATTCAAATTCTGTGTAATTTATTTTATTCAACAAATATTTATTTAAACTGTGAAAAATAGAATAGTATATTAACAAATACATCTAAATGAATGTATATATGTTTATTATCATCAAACAAAAATCATATAAGCGCAAAGCGCATATTCAACATTAAGTTTGCATAAAAGAAAGTTTTAATTTTAAAATAACTCTAGTTAAACTTTTTTTATATAAATTTATTTTATATAAAATAAATGTTATATTTAACATTTTATTTAAGAAGTGGTATGATTTGCTTAACTTAAATTTATAAGTTATTTTAAATGGAATCAAGTATTAATTAAAAAGTCAAAATATTTGAAATTTATATGTAATTGATAATTAAGAAATTAATAAGATAAATGGTTTATCTTAAAGGATAATTATGGTTTTGATGATTTAAGATTAATTATGTTAATAAGGTAATCGAAGAGAAATTAATAAATTTCATTAATTAATGATTTGGGATGAATAAATTTATTAATTAGAGATTAAATAATTGGTAATTAGAAATTAATTAATTGGTGATTAGAGATTATTAATATAAGTAATTAGAGAGTAATTACTTAGATGATGATTTTTAATGTAAGTAATCAAAGGAAATTGCTTAGTGGAAGTAATTAATGATTAATTACTTAGTGTAATTAATTAAAGGATTGATTAATTTAGGAATTAATTAAAGTATTAGTTAATTAATGAATGTGATTAATGAAGGAAAAATTAATTAATGTAAATGATTATAGAATAATTGATCAGAGTAATTAATTAAGAATTAATGTAATCAATTAACTAAAGTGAATGATTGAAGATTAATTTGTGTAATTAACTAAATGCTAATTACTTGATGTAATTAAGATGTTAATTATTGGATGATTAATTAATTAGTGTATAATGATAAGTAAGGTTAATTAAAAGTGAATGAAGTAATTCATTTAATTTATTTAAATTATCTAGAAACGTTGTGACTAATTAATCTTACTTATGGATGATTGAGTGTTATTAAATACCTTGGATTATTTGATATCTCCGATAAGTGATTTGTGATATGATATGTTTGGATTGAACTGTGGTAATATGGTTTGTCTATCTGTGATCAATGGCTATGTAAATATGTAATTCCGGATATAAATGGAATTGTTTAACTTAAGCGTCTTTATTTTTATGATGATAGTGGATTCTAAGAGACCGGAGTGGGGTATCAGTAAATACCCGAAACCACTTCGATTAATAAATCTTCTGTAAATTCTTTAGATTTGATATGTGAAATCAATAGGCTGGAATGGAATAATATGGACCCATGAAACTAAGTAAAGACACTTAAGGATTGATTTGTGAAATAAGTATTGGCTATAATCTAGTTTGAACTCGTAGTAAGGTACGAGTTACCCGGGATTTCATTTATGTTTAAAGCTTATTATTTCAAATTGCATGGGTTTACTCACGCTGTTTTCCAGCCTGACCCGGGTGTTACTTTGATGTAATGCTCGGGTCAGACCGAGTATTACAGATTTTCAGGTAAGGACGTTTTGGAGCTCAGGAGGCGAGCTGGATGGCAGGAACGTATGGAGTGCTTTCGCTGTGATATATTGTTGTGTATCTAGGACATGTTGTTCTAAACTGTCTAATGTTGTGTAATGGATGTAACTCTGATGTATTAAAATGTAAATTTACTGATACAGTTCTTCTTTGTATAACCACTATTATTTGATATTATATTTTGGATCTGTTGCGAATGTGAGAATCTGTGTTTTGTTTCTGTTTCTTCTTCTATCTCTTTTCTTCTTTTCTTAACTATCTGGAATTTTCGGGATCAAAATTTCTAGGTCGTTATAATTTGTTTAAACTTAGATATTCATTTAATCACCTTAAACCAAAAATCAAGTTATAAAATCATATCCTTTAAAAATCTCAAATACAATAATTTTCAAGTTGATTTAATTAAATAAAATTCTTAATTAAATACAATTTTCAAATAATTCAAATTTATCAATCCGATCTTAACTTATAAAAAACCATTATAAAAATCTATTTAAATATAATTTTATATAAACTTAAACATGTTATATATTAATTAAATCAAACTTTATTAAATTAAAGCTTACTATTAAACTGATAAATTTTAAATCTAATTTTTTTTTTAAAATAGTAAGATTATAAAAAAAATCTTAGAATTCATAATTTCAAATTTTAACTTGTAACTATAAAATTTTCAAAACATATAACTTTGAAAATCTAAATTTTAAAACCTTTATAAAATACATTTATATAATATCTTAAGAAAATATTTATTAAACTATATATTTCTTTCCAAAACCATAGAACCATTTTCAAAATATTTATATATATAGACCGACGGTGTCTGTATATAATTTTCTATCCTATGGTCATGTGATACAGATATTTATCATCTCAATCCGTAATTTAAATATATACGTGTATATATCATTTCAACCCGCAATCTCAAATTCAGTTCAATGAAAATCGCTTGGGTCTATCATTTCTACCCATTATGATTTTCCCTTATTCTATAGAACGTTCGGGTATGTATCATTTCAACCCATAGGGAATTCTATACTGACAGGGAACTTGTTGAGTGATAACATATATGATAATAATATAACAGGCATATATCATCAATATAAATAATAGGTAATGGTGTCAGATGTCATAGGTGAGTAGATATAGACAATATTATATATATAGCAATGTAAATAAATAACAGTAGCATATTTCAATTGTCGTTTCAATTGGAATCAAATTTAATAGATATAAGAACGTTAATCGTAAGTTATTGCTCACCTTTCGAGGCTAGAGATGAATGAGAATGGGGTGAGTTACGAATCCAAGCATGAATTTTGATGCAAAGCACGATGGAAACAAGTTTGACGTTAAATAGAAATTTATGAAATCAAATCAGAACTGGATCGATGAAGATAATTGATATAAGTGAACTAATATATAACTATATCTTTAAAAAAATATGTTAAATTCAAACATATATTAAGTTAATTATATACGTATTTCAAAATCATTGTTTAAATAAAACTCAAATATTGAAGTCAAACAAATATATAATAATAATAAATTTTTGAGTCAATACAATAAAACTTAACAGTTTAACATATATTTATATAACTTTGAAAAATCAACCAACAAACCAAAATTTTAAAACTGATATATATATATAAACAATATATGTTATATTTAAAACCATATTTGATAGAAAATCAATATTTATAAAATCCGCTTAACTGTATGAAATCCATATAAAATCAATCATAATAATATATATGTACAGGCGATTTAACTTGCAAACCGAAGTTGTCGTTTACATTTGTATATAACTCATGTACTTATTATGATTTATATCAATAACAGAATATATACCTATAAATAATTTTATATAAAATATATATAAATATGTATCTACATAAAGTAACATACATAGACTAACATATATACTGAAACAGTATTTCATTTAAATATACGTTATGTACTTGTCAAAACCAAATATATATCAATGCAGCAACGTAGTTTATAAACAACTAATTTTTGAAATATCACAACTTTAAATGGACAAACTATATGAATTAAACAAATATATATACGATCAAGGTATACTTTTATACAAACAATGCTTAGAAATAAAAATCAATATATCAAATATATCATATACATATGAAATCAGTAGAGAATCCAACTGTATATCATGCACGTTATATTATACATTATTAAATACATTGAACTACAAAACATATTATACTCCAACACAACAAAATTAAGTGTAAAACCAATATACATAAACACATACATGCAAAACTTTATATATATACTATAACATACCCTATATATATAAACTAACTTATACATATAAAGAAGTCTGTAGCCTAAATTATAAAGAAAACTAATATATACATAACACGACAATATATATACACATACATATGATGATATATGAATAAAGTATGTATCTACCTTAACAAAGAAGAGGAGGAGAATGGTTGATGGAGTGATGAGGCCGAACGATCAGGGAACTTGCGCCTGGGCTGTTCATCGGAGTTGCTATCGGCGCTCGGGCGGAAGCGAGTGGTGGCTAGGTCAGGGTGGTGGAGTGTTTGCTATCGGAGGAGGGGGAATAGAGGCGGTTTCGGGTCAGAGGAGATTGAGGGAGAGAGTTGAAGCGTGGAGGGTGGGTTTGCTGGTCAGCATGGTGATGGGTGCAGTGAGGCTGAGGCCGAAGAAAGGAAAAGTGTGGAGAAATACTCTTATGAGGGGAGAAGGAAAATTAACATAAGCAGGTAAGAAAATTGAAGAGGTGAAAGCTAATGGACGAACGAATGTAGGTAGGAAAATGAAAGAATGCAAACTAATATAATATATATTTTTGCTTTTAATAGTAGTCACTAGTTACCGAACAGGCAGAAAATGAAAAGGCACAAACCAAATATGTTGCATAGGCAAGAATGGAAAGAGTCACAACTTACTAATAAAAAGTATGCATTTATTTTCAACCGTAGACAGTGATTGGTCACAGGAATCAAAACTCAAAAATGAACACCGTTACTGTTAAATGTCTCATGGTTTCCGCCGTGCACTGGACACCGAACCACACAAATTAATATACTATGGAGATTAGCATGACGAGACGATCAAAAGGATACATGGATATCAGTGGCGTGATTATCCTATCAAAAGTTGATAATCGATACCAAAGATGCCGCTAATTTGTCAGAAATAAGATAAACGGGGAAATAGCAGTCCAAATTTGGAAAAAAGATGACGTCTCACTCAGAAGATGGTTTACAAATTTATTATATAAAAATATTCAAGTTTGGAATTTTTTTTATTATAATCAAATATTAACTGATTTAAATTGAAGTAGGGATTACACACGTAAATAAACTTCCATACTATCGGATGAAAATTTACCATTTTCTATGTTTAAATAGACATATTCCAAATATTAAGTTTTTATTTCAAAAATCAAATATTTAAAATTTCTCAAAAATTCAATTAATTAAATAAATAAAATCACAAAAAATTTATGGATCATTACATCTTTCTTCTTTCACTTACGATCCGGTATTTCCGGCACTCGATTGTTCGACATGTAATACAGCGAACGTATTGATGTCGATTTTCGAAGGTCGAAAATCCGGCCGTTACAATTGGTCATCGAAGTTCTATGAGATTAGTATCACGGTTCAATGTTGTAACAACCCGCATATTTATCGATTTTATACTTAAATATTTTATTTAAATATTTCATCATTAGTCGGATTTTATTCCGAAAAGCTACTTTTTGCATACGGTCAAATTGGGACTCGAGACCCCTTCCATTGAGTTCAAAATGCCATTTGCAACCTTTTTGAGTATAAACATTGATATGTTTGGAGCTAGCTAAAAATTTGACCTTTTACACTTTGGGTTTGGGTTCGGGTTCGGCCCAATGTTCTAACTTAATACCCCAAACTGAAACCCCCTCTTCATTCACTCCCTCTTCCTCTACTTTTCAGTTCTAAAGAGATTAATGGTGAGTGGAATGAGAAATTAAAACTCAAGCCCTAGTTTTCTATTTGCAAATCAACTTCTAGCTCCAAACTCAAGAGAACCCATTGGTAAGCCTTCTCTTCACCTTCTCCAACTCCTTCTCTCTTGAATTTCAAAAATTCCTAAACCTAACTTTGGGAATGTTCTTCTTTTGATCATAGATTCAAGCCCATTTGGGTCGTGTTGAAGAGTGGTTGATTCTCCCTTTGCTTTCAAGCCTCTTCTACATTGATTTTGGAAAAGGTGAGATTTTTATCTCACATCTAAGTCTACGATTATCTTTGATTGTTAGGTATGAATTCCTAACACTTATTCATGTGCATTTGATTTTTGATTTGGATTGGTTTTGTGAATATTCCAAATTTTAGTGTTTTGAGTTCAAATCTTCAAAAATCATAGCTTTGTTGTTTGAACTTGTTTTTGGTGATGCATCGAAGAGCCTATAGGGTCGGGTTGCCTTTCGGCATAAATCCCTAGCGCCATTGCTCGTTCATTTGCGAATTGGAGGAGATTGCATAACAATCAGATTGGCCGGAAAATTGCCCAAGCTCCAGTCAGTCGACTGACATTTCCAGTCAGTCGACTGGCTGTCGCTATTATGCATTCTGAGGGCCATCTGTAGAGCCATGGGGCTCTGTTTCCCTGTAGTCAGTCGACTGACTCTCTGAGTTCAGTCGACTGACCAGTATCCCACATATTTTCAGGGACTATGATAAGTCGACTGGACTCATTGATTCAGTCGACTGACCTGGTCTTAAATGCCTATTATGCCTATTTGGGTTATGATTCCAATTTTTATCGATTCGTTTTGATTCCTAATTGAGCTATCAATTTTTTCGACTTTGATGACTTCTAATATGGAATTCTTGGAAATATCCATTTAGAAGGATTTGATATCGATTTCTTTGGAATTAATTCACGTCTTCGTATGTGAATTTTGGAGATTGATTGTTTCTACAATCATTTTTGTGCTTTGTCACTTTAAAATACAAAGGTTTCTATACTAACAGTAAATATTCAAACTCTTTATCAAAGATTATTTAAACTTTATTTTCAATATCAAACTCGTTTATAAAACCGTTTTCGAATCTATTAGTATATACAAGCCTTTACCTCACTCGTATGAGAAATCTAATTAAACGGCTTAGTAAAACGAGTGGTATGAAACGCTTGCGTTTACTTCGTCGGTTAATTTTTGGACTTGTTTGATTGAATCTCTTGTGACCAATTTCTAGTGGAGATCTACAATTTGTTCGTAAATATTTAAGTTAAGCTAGTGGTTATGGGACATGATGCTAAGCTCATATATTTACTAGATTACTGTAATTGACACTTCTTGATGATCATGACGATCATTTTTGTGATTTAGATTAGCAATGTGCGATGTTTCTTTGTCTGCGAGGGAGACTAAACCCCGTTTTGTGGAGTTTCAACTCAAATTGGTGGGGTAGCAACCCATGGTCTTCGGGCCGTTTGTGGAGGTTCGGCTCAATTTGGGATGGTTAGCAACCATGGAATTAGCCTTGTGTTTGTGATACATGTGTAGGTGAGCTTTATGCTCCCGTTTGTGATAGGCCTTTCCCCCCTTTTTGTGATTTCTGGATTTCTTGAGATGATTTCTAGAATTTGTGTTTCACCAATTTTAGTGATTTTCATTGATATGATTTATCAATTTTTTTGTGCATTGGTGAATTCGTGTGTCATTGACTTGCTGTGAATACAAGTTTTGGGTGTGAAACCCTTCTTGGATCTTTGAGAAGATTTTTGTGATATTGATTTATCTCATGTTGATTTTCAATTACATACTTATAGTAGTATGCCATTATGGTTATCATATATTTATGCCATATCTCTTATTCTATATCAAGTCATCTGATATTTATAGCTAGACTGATCCGTTTATTATTTTCTTATTAAATAATACTCAGGTCAGACCGAGATGTTACAGGTGCTTCTGCTTGACTTCTCATCCAGGATCATTACCTTGACTTTTGGCTAACTACTTAGATTAGTACTTTTTGTTGTATACACTTGAGATATGGACTCATGGTTGTATTCATATTCTTTTGTATAGCACTAGTAGCTATTTCTTTTGTGATAGTATGGATCTTGTTGACCACTACTCTGATGAACACTTTTATGTGTTATATATATTCATATCTATTTCCTCCTTTGTGATATGAATTATCTGTGACTGGTTTGTGTTATGTTTATTTCTATATTTGTTTTCGAAGAATACATATAGTCACTGTGTAGTAGCTTTGAGTTTGTGTCGACATGTCGGATTTCCTCTTGAGATGAAAAGTTATACTTTTATCTGGTATATCGGTACTCGCACAATGCAATTATACAGACGGTCGCTCCTTAACAGCCTTATTCTCCGTGCTAGTTGACGGCATTACCCCGTAGTGTCCTCGGCTAGTGCGGGTATAGAGGTGGGGCGTCACAGCTTGGTATCAAAGCCAAACTTCGGAACAATGTAGAATAATTTAACAAGGATCACACGACCTAAGTCCATCTTAGGAGTCGTGCCTTAGGATTTAATTCGTGTCTTCGTACTGTTCTATCCTATTTTCTTTTATGATTCCTTGTTTTATTTATCAAGGTTGCTTGATATTCATTTGGTGAATAACCTTTTCCTTCTTCTTTCTTTCTTTCTTAAGGAAGGGAAATGGTTAGACCAGGCCGTCCCAGCGCCGGTCAATCTAGTGCTACTCAACAAGATGGAGTTTTTATGTCTTCCCAACAGCTTCTTGATTTAGTTAAGAATGCTCAAGCAGCTGGTTCTAATTCGGAACCAACTCATCCTAAGTCTGGATTTGCACGCTTGTGCGACGATTATACCAACTTGGGTGAGAAACCATTCAAGGGTTCTAAAACTATTATTGAAGTCCAGGCTTGGCTGAGATCATGCGATCGAATTTTTTCTCGCATGAATCTTATTGATCTTCACCGAGTTCAGGTGGCTTCTAGTATGCTCCAAGAAAGAGCATTGGACTAGTACGAACTTCTTATTTATGAAATTAATGAAACGGATCTCACCTAGGAGCAATTCCGGGCACGTTTCGAATCAAAGTTTGTGCCAGAAGCTGAGAAGGTGACTTTGGCTCGCCGTTTTATTGACCTTGTTCAAGGTGAATCTTCTGTGACTGACTATGTCGCGTCTTTTGAATCTCTTTCTAAATACGGGGTGGAATATATTAACACCCCATTGAAGAAAAATCAGAGATTTGTCTATGGCTTGAACAAGAGTCTCAAGAAGCCATTACTTCTAAAATTAGAAGTTTCTTTCAACCAACTCATTAATATCGCTCTTCGTCTTGAAGAGGCGGATAGGGAAAGTGATGCTGAAGTGGTGGGTTCCAGACCAAACTTCAACAACAACAAGAAAAGGCCTAAAAAATTCAAAGGTCCTTATCCCAACAAAAAGGGGAAGCAAGCAACCTCCATGGCAAAGACTTCTTCCTTTGGTCGTGGTGAATGCTATAATTGTGGTTCAAAGGACCATTATTCAAATAAGTGTTCGAAGCCCCTCTCTTGTCGCTACAGCAAAAATCCCGGCCATGTTATATCTTCATGCCCCAAGCTTGAGGGCAAGAAGGAGGGAAAGTTAAATGTTGCTCAAGCCCCTGGCAACACATCTCGTAATCAAGGTATGTCTCATTCTATCCCTGATGGCATTATTATATTTCGTGAGCAACCTATTCGAGTTCTTTTTGATACGGGTGCATCCCATTCTTTTATTTCAAAAGAACTTGTTGATACTTTTTCTTTAAGTGTTGTTGCTTTAATGATTTCTTTGAGAATTTCGAATCCAGTTGGTGGATCCGCAACTCTTAGTTTGCTTTGTAAAGATGTCGAGATTATTTTGTGTGATTTTTCTTTCCTAGCCGATTTGCATGTCATGCGTTACTTAGGCTTTGGAAGGATTTTGGGAATGGATTGGCTTAACCGTTATGAAGCTCATATCCTATGTCCTGAGCGGACTATTCATCTTCGACATCCTCAATCTGTTAAGCAGATTTCTATTATTCTCAAAGATTTGGATTCCACTTTATCTGCATCTTTATATTCTTTAAATCCTCATGATGATGATAATGATGATGAGGAAGACGTCATTTCTGTTATTCACATTGTTCATGAATTTTCCGACATATTTGAGCCCGTTTTAGGATTACTACCTAAGCGAGCAATTGAGTTCAGAATTAATATTACCCCTGGAGCTCAACCTATTACTCATTCTCCTTATCGCATGTCCAATAAAGAAAATGAGGAGATGCGCATACAATTATCTGATTTGGAAACGAAGCATTTTATTCGCTCTAGTTCCTCGCCTTGGGGAGCTTCGGTTATTTTTGTGAAGAAATCCAATGGCACACTTAGGCTTTGCGTTGACTACCGCAAGCTTAATGATCTTACTATCAAGAACAAATATCCTTTACCTCGGATTGATGATCTATTCGATCAACTTAGTGGTGCTAAAGTCTTTTCACAATTGGATTTGGCAACCGGTTTTCATCAGCTTCGTATTGCAGAGGATAGCATTCCTTTGACATCGTTCCATACTCGATATGGATCTTATGAATGGCTTGTTATGCCATTCGGTTTAATGAATGCTCCGGCTTATTTCGTTGACCTAATGAATCGAGTTTTCAAAGACTTCCTCGATCAATTTGTTTTCATCTTTGTTGATGATATTCTTGTGTATTCTAAAACGGAGGAGGAGCATGAAAAGCATCTTCGGATTGTGTTGGAAACACATAGGAGTAATCAATTGAAAGCAAAATTTTCTAAATGCCACTTTTGGCAATCTCGTGTGAAGTTTCTCGGTCATATTATTTCTGAATCCAGAATATCAGTGGATCCTTCAAAGGTTGAAGCGATTCAAAGTTGGAAGAGACCGGAGAGTGTAACGGAAATTCGTAGTTTCCTTGGATTGGCGGGTTATTACCGTCATTTTATCAAAGACTTTTCTAAAATTTCTGTGCCTCTCACTAGCTTAACGAAGAAAGGTGTTAAATACATTTGGTCGGACAAATGTGAGACTTCTTTTCGGAAACTAAAAGAACTCCTTTCTGATGCTCCTATTCTTGTTATTCCCGAGGGGAATCAAGATTTTATTGTTTATACTGATGCTAGTCGCGTTGGTTTGGGTGCCGTTCTTATGCAAAAAGAACGTGTTATTGCTTATGCTTCTAGGCAATTGAAGCCAGCTGAGACTAGATATGCCACTCATGATTTAGACCTCGTAGCTATCGTTTTCGCCCTTCGAATTTGGCGTCATTATCTTTTGGGAGAAAAATTTATTCTTTACACTGATCATAAGTCTTTGAAATATTTATTCTCTCAAAAGGAACTTAATTTGCGTCAACAGCGTTGGCTCGAATTCCTTGCATCTTATGATCTTGATATTCTTTATACTCCCGGGAAAGGAAATCGAGTTGCCGATGCACTTAGTCGCAAGCAACAAGCGGCTGTTTCCATGATGATATCCGAATGGAATGATCTCGAGGTTTTGTCCACTTGTGAAATTCGAGGTCGTGTTTCCGACTTGTGTTCATCTCTTGCTTTATGTAGTCTTGAGGCTCATCCTTCTCTTTTGGACCGCATTCTTGAAGCTCAAAAGCTAGATCCTGAATTGGCTCTTCTTGGTCAAAGTTTTAAGGATAAAATCGATATTGAAGGTTTGAAAGACTTTGATATTGACTCTCGTGGCGGCATTCAAAATTTGGTAGACTTATCGTGCCAAATATTGGTGGTCTTCGTAGAGATATTTTAGAAGATTCTCATCGTTCGAAATTTACCATTCATCCCGGTAGTAGTAAAATGTACGCGGATATGAAGCGACTTTATTATTGGGAGGGAGTGAAGTCTGATATTGCTAACTTTGTTAAGTGTTGCATTACTTGCCAACCTGTCAAGGCCGAACATCAAAGACCCGGTGGGTTATTGCAACCTTTAAAAATTCCAATTTGGAAGTGGGACCAAATTTCTATGGATTTTATTGATGGCCTCCCCTGTTCTCGTTCGGGTCATGATAGCTTATGGGTGATAGTTGATAGACTCACTAAATCCATCCATTTTATTCTCGTTCGGTCCAATCGAACCGTTCCTCTCTTGGCGAAACTTTTTATCAAAGAAATTGTAAAATTACATGGAGTTCCTACTTCTATTGTTAGTGATCGCGATCCATTGTTTACTAGTGGATTTTGGAAGAGTCTTCAAAAATCTTTAGGAACAAAGCTTAATTTTAGCACCGCTTATCACCCCCAGTCCGATGGACAAACTGAGCGTGTGAATCAAACTCTTGAAGATCTTCTTCGTGCACGTGTTCTTGATTTTGGCGGAAGTTGGGAAGATCATATTTCTCTTGTTGAGTTTTCCTATAATAATAGCTTCCAATCTAGTATTGGTATGGCACCTTTCGAGGCACTCTATGGAAGGCCATGCCGATGTCCCTCTTGTTGGCTTGAGGCCGGTGAGAAGCTGGTTTTAGGTCCAGATTTTATTCGTGATTCCACAGAAAAGATTGACCTTATTCGTCACAGGATGAAAGAAGCCCAGAGTAGACAACGATCCTATGCCGATACCCGGAGAAGGAAATCAGAATTTTCTATGGGAGATTTTGTGTTTGTTCGTGTTTCACCTATGAAGGGTGTTGTGCGTTTCAGTCGATCGGGAAAGTTAGCACCTCGATATATTGGTCCGTTTCCTATCACCGAACGTATTGGTTCCGTGGCATATCGCCTTTTATTACCGGCTCTATCGCCTTTTATTACAGGCTCGATTTTCTGTTATTCATGACATGTTTCACGTTTCTCAATTACGGAAATGCCTTCGAGATTCCGATTCCATTCTTGAGCCCCGGTATTGTGGAAGAAATTGAAGTTTCACCTAATTTGACTTATGAGCAACATCCTATTCGGATTATTGCTTCGAAGGTCAAGCGCCTTCGAAATAAAGATGTTTCGCTTGTTAAGGTTCAATGGTCCGCGAATTCTAAGGATTGCTCTTGGGAATCTAGAGAATTCATCGAGCGAACACATCCGGACTTACTTACTCATGCTCTTTGAGGTGAACTTCTTATTTCAAAATTCTTTTATGTTAATATGCTTTTATGGTTGTTACTTTATGTTTCCATCTTATTATTGCGAGGACGCAATTTCTTTAAGGGGGGACTGTAACAACCCGCATATTTATCGATTTTATACTTAAATATTTTATTTAAATATTTCATCATTAGTCAGATTTTAGTCCGAAAATCTACTTGTTGCATACGGTCAAATTGGGACTCGAGACCCCTTCCATTGAGTTCAAAATGCCATTTGCAACCTTTTTGAGTATAAACATTGATATGTTTGGAGCTAGCTAAAAACTTGACCTTTTTCACTTTGCGTTTGGGTTTGGGTTCGACCCCAATGTTCTAACTTAATACCCCAAACTGAAACCCCCTCTTCATTCACTCCCTCTTCCTCTACTTTTCAGTTCTAAAGAGACTAATGGTGAGTGGAATGGGAAATTAAAACTCAAGCCCTAGTTTTCTATTTGCAAATCAACTTCTAGCTCCAAATTCAAGAGAACCCATTGGTAAGCCTTCTCTTCACCTTCTCCAACTCCTTCTCTCTTGAATTTCAGAAATTCCTAACCCTAACTTTGGGAATGTTCTTCTTTTGAGCATAGATTCAAGATCATTTGGGTCGTGTTGAAGAGTGGTTGATTCTCCCTTTGCTTTCAAGCCTCTTCTACATTGATTTTGGAAAAGGTGAGATTTTTATCTCACATCTAAGTCTACGATTATCTTTGATTGTTAGGTATGAATTCCTAACACTTATTCATGTGCATTTGATTTTGATTTGGATTGGTTTTGTGAATATTCCAAATTTTAGTGTTTTGAGTTCAAATCTTCAAAAATCATAGCTTTGTTGTTTGAACTTGTTTTTGGTGATGCATCGAAGAGCCTATAGGGTCGGGTTGCCTTTTGGCATAAATCCATAGCGCCATTGCTCGTTCGTTTGCGAATTGGAGGAGATTGCATAGCAATCAGATAGGCCGAAAAATTGCCCAAGCTCCAGTCAGTCGACTGACATTTCCAGTCAGTCGACTGGCTGTAGCTATTATGCATTCCGAGGGCCATCTGCGGAGCCATGGGGCTCTGTTTCCCTGCAGTCGGTCGACTGACTCTATGAGTTCAGTCGACTGACCAGTATCCCGCATATTTTCAGGGGCTATGATAAGTCGACTGAACTCATTGAGTCAGTCGACTGAACTGCTCTTAAATGCCTATTATGCCTATTATGCCTATTTTTCCTATTTGGGTTGTGATTCCAATTTTTATCGATTCGTTTTGATTCCTAATTGATGCTATCAATTTTTTCGACTTTGATGACTTCTAGTATGGAATTCTTGGAAATATCCATTTAGATGGATTTGATACCGATTTCTTTGGAATTAATTCATGTCTTCGTATGTGAATTTTGGTGATTGATTGTTTCTACAATCATTTTTGTGCTTTGTCACTTTAAAATACAAAGGTTTCTATACTAGTAGTAAATATTAAAACTCTTTATCAAAGATTATTTAAACTCTATTTTCAATATCAATCTCGTTTATAAAACCGTTTTCCAATCTATTAGTATATACAAGCCTTTACCTCACTCGTATGAGAAATCTAATTAAACGTCTTAGTAAAACGAGTGGTATGAAACGCTTGCGTTTACTTCGTCGGTTAATTTTTGGACTTGTTCGATTGAATCTCTTGTGACAACTTTCTAGTGGAGATCTACAATTTGTTCGTAAATATTTAAGTTAAGCTAGTGGTTATAGGACATGATGCTAAGCTCATATATTTACTGGCTTACTGTAATTGACACTTCTTGATGATCATGACGATCATTTTTGTGATTTAGACTAGCAATGTGCGATGTGTCTTTGTCTACGAGGGAGACTAAACCCCGTTTTATGGAGTTTCGACTCAAATTGGTGGGGTAGCAACCCATGGTCTTCGGGCCATTTGTGGAGCTTCGGCTCAATTTGTGATGGTTAGCAACCCTGGAATTAGCGTTCCGCTTGTGATACACGTGTTGGTGAGCTTTATGCTCCTGTTTGTGATAGGCCTTTGCCCCCTTTTTGTGATTTCTGGATTTCTTGAGATGATTTCTAGAAATTTTGTTTCACCAATTTTAGTGATTTTCATTGATATGATTTATCATTTTTTTTGTGCATTGGTGAATTCGTGTGTCATTGACTTGCTATGAATACAAGTTTTGGGTGTAAAACCCTTTTCGGATCTTTGAGAAGATTTTTGTGATATTGATTTATCTCATGTTGATTTTTAATTACATACTTATAGTAGTATGCCATTATGGTTATCATATATTTATTCCATATCTCTTATTCTATATCATGTCATCTGATATTTATAGCTAGACTGATCCGTTTATTATTTTCTTATTAAATAATACTCGGGTAAGGCCGAGATGTTACAGGTGCTTCTACTTGACTTCTCATCCAGGATCATTACCTTGACTTTTGGCTAACTACTTAGATTAGTACTTTTTGTTGTATACACTTGAGATATAGACTCATGTTGTATTCATATTCTTTTGTATAGCACTGGTAGCTATTTCTTTTGTGATAATGTGGATCTTGTTGACCACTACTCTGATGAACACTTTTATGTGTTATATTTATTCATATCCATTTCCGCCTTTGTGATATGAATTATCTGTGACTGATTTGTGTTATGTTTATTTCTATATTTGTTTCCGAAGATTACATATAGCCACTGTGTAGTTGCTTTGAGTTTGTGTCGTCATGTCGGATTTCCTCTTGAGATGAAAAGTTATACTTTTATCTGGCATATCGGTACTCGCACAAAGCAATTATACAGATGGTCACTCCTCAACGGCCTTATTCTCCATGCTAGTTGACGGCATTACCCCGTAGTGTCCTTGGCTAGCGTGGGTATAGAGGTGGGGCGTCACAAAATGTAGTCAACTTAAAGTCAAAATCCTTGACCAGAGTAGTATAGTTAAAAGTAAATATTATTATTGAACCAAGGACTTTGTTCATGGACTAACTAAGTTAAATGTGGATGATGTTGGAATTTTGACCAAAACCAAATTCCACAAATCCAAAAGCGATATAATGTTGATGAAAAGAATTGGTGCAGATAATCGTTGCTAAAAGGTACCGCTTAACTTTGTAGAATTGGATTTTATTGATGATATTTGTAAGCGGCGGGTTCGGCTAACCTGTCACACCCCCAGCCAATGTGATGGGTAAACATTAGTATTTTAATTGTTCAAATATTAATAGCTAACTGAATTCACACATATGAGTTGCAAACTGAATTCATTTCGGCCTCTAAATCGCCACTTGATTTAGTTAGTTTATAAAATATTATAAATTTATTAAATTAATTAATATTAAAAGAAATATCAATTGTTGTTGTATTTAATATTTGGTGTGTATTTAGCAAATGTGGTATCTCTAGAAATATTCTGGATAGTATTAGTAGTTAATTGGATAAATTCTAATTTTGGAGAAAATATAGGGGCGATATCTCAGCTGAAACGGATGAGATTTAAAATTCTGATAACTAACCAAGCTATCAAATCTTAGATTTTAGAGAAAATCTTGATTTCTATCTCGTGTGAGATGGAGATTTTAAACCTTGAATTAGATGTGTATATAAATGTTATATGTGTGCGTATTGATATTGGATATCGATAAAATTAAATTGGATTTTAATGGAACTAATTGTTATTGGGTTTTAGATACATTTAGTCCATTGTTGACCATGTTTAGGCTTGCCGAAAATGAGGATTGAGAAGGTGTCTTAGGGCATGATTTGGTGAGAGAAGATGGTGGAAAGATACTTCTACTAGATCGCCGTCTTAATTAAACCCAAGCCTCCACTTTTTATCTCTTTTTGTTCTATCTCTCCCACTCCATGCTTCATAACTCTATATACTCATCCCTAGCCGAGCTGAAAAACACACCAAATCAAATACTGAACTCTTTCAAGTGGTTTACTCCAAAATTTGCACCTTTGTACAGGGATCTGGGAGATAAAGGATATGATTTTAATCAACCTATGAATCATAGGCTGCTTCTCTTAGGTTTATTCTTTTAGTCGTGTATATTCCTCATTGCATGTTATTCATATCATTAAATTATTTTATACATTTTATATTGTCTCCACATAAATATTAATATACATTAAATAATGTTAAATAATTAATCTAGGTGTAACTATTTAAATTCAAATTTTAAAATTAAAAATATATGTAAATATTTTACATTTGGCCATATCACATACTATTATAGAAATATCGGAAATAATGGGAGCATACCGTATAAAACTTATTAGTGATGTCTTAAAAATGTCTATGTAAATATAATAAATACTATATATGGATAATACTTATATTCATTATTAGTTGAAAATAGATATAGTTTTATAATATTCTGGATATTGAACATTCATCATGAAATAAATATTTATAATAACCATATTTGTTTATGACATCAGCAATGTGTGGCTATAGAAAATACAAAAGTATCTGAAAATTTTACAATTATTTTTGAATTATGGACCGAGCCTTATCTTTAAGAAATAATTCTTTAATAGTATGGTTACGAATCATATAGTACTAGTGAACTATGTCTCAAATGATTAAGGGCAAAGTACCCTTTAAGTGGGAGCAAGAAAAGAGTTAACGAACTCTATGAATTGATACATATAGATGTATGCAGGTCATAGTCTAATGATACCAAAACAGATTCGTTTACTTTTATTAAATTCCCAGGTGAATTATCGTAGAAATGAATATGTGTATTTGATACACAAGTAGTGCATTTATGATAAGTTCATTGTATAAAAAACGAAAGTAAAAAATATGCAAAGAAAATAAAAGAATTCACTTTGGTGGAACCGGTGAGTTTATTGGAAAAGGGTTCGAAACGTACCTTAAATAAATACGATTCAATCTAAAAAATTTCTCTTCTATGTGATACAAACTGATGTATTGTAAGCAGTAATCGGACTGTTTGGACAAACTATGATTCATGGTGAGTGAAATTGAGTACTTTTTTCCGTAAAGACGTATACTTAAGAGTATGTACATAAGCTTAAATTTAATTTAATCCAAAGCACATTTTATGAGATCATACAGATAAGAGTTCATAAAAAAACACTTTGTTAACTAAAAATTTAGCCAACCTTGAAATTTTGAATAAGGTATGATACTAGAAAATATTAATTACTAGTATATTTGTTTAAAATGTAAAATGAGGAAATAAAATGCGTAAAAATAAAGAAGCATAAGATTTAGAGTGGCTCGACCAATATTGATCTACATCCACTAAGAGTTATAAGTCTGTTTCTCTTACAATAGATTGTATTGCAAGAGACAATAATAAAATGTTAGTTGTGCAACATCGGTCAATATCGCTTTTAGGTCGCTGTGTACAGGATCGATGATAGCCAAATATATACATATAAAATTGAAGCATAGTAATCACACTAGCAACAAAATAATAGCAGTGGACATAAAACCATATAATCAGTATTATACTGGTTCGGATCTCCAGTCCCATATCCATTCTAGGATCTCTATTACGGCTTTTTATTCAGTGACACCCTCACTTCAAACAAAGAAATAGACCTTGCAACACTACTTAATTTGTAGGCCACCTGCATACGCACCTGATTTCAAGGCTACAAGCTTACGTACACGCTATGTCTGAGATACGCTACAAGACTTCAATTCTACCAAAGAAAAGACTTCTTCTGCAACAATGTGTTTATCACACTTATTTGCATTTTTGACACTTTTACAACTTCCTATGCCACTCAAATAATAGAGGAGTTGATGGAGTGGAGTTTGGTTTACAAACTGGAGTGTTGAAATTTTTGGATCTGGAGTTTAAGTACATAATTTACTTCTTTAATGTTGGCTAGGAATTGCAAATAAGTGTATAGGGAGCAAAGGAATATGAAGGGGAATGAAAATTTTGTTTTAATAATGGAATTGGCCTAGGTTTGTATAAAAATCAAATGGGTATGATGAAGATTGTTTCTATTTGATTTGCAAGCATTAATGAAGACAAATGGTGCTTGGATGAAGAGAAGCAACAATTTGAAATGAAGAGCCACCTTTTCAGCCCAAATACTCTAGGCCTGTGCTGCTCACACATTTTTCGTTTCTCAATTTGGAAAAAAAAAATCATGACAAATCTAGGATATATAAAGGAGGTTTTGGCCAAGTTTTGTGGAATTTGAAAATCATTTGAGTGGTTTCACAAAATCATTACTATAAGTACATGATATTGATGCATTTACATTTTGTAACTCTTTTGTCCTATTTCGAGTGTCCATTTGAGCTCCAATTGATTTTTTGACTTTGTTGTATGGTCTTAAATGCACGTACTCCAGTCCACTGTCATTGATTATTCGATATTTGATTTTTTTTCTTCCTTATTTCTTCTCTTTAACTTCTCTACTTTAGCTAGTATACATGTAATAGCTCAACGAACACATTAATAACATTGTCATATGTTTGTTTTTAGAAAATTTGATTTTATAATTATTTTTGCATTTGATCTTAAATGACTACATTAACTAATCTGTCTCTCTACTGATTATCAAAAAAAATATAGTGATTTAAAAAGTGATAAGTGTTGATATTAATCATATATTATGAATTAAAATAGCATATTTAATATTTTCTTTAAAAATTTAAACAAGATTTATAATAACTTTATTGGAAAAAATTCCACGACCATCTCTATTTCTATCATGTTTATAACGACCATCACTCATCAAAATCCAATATAGTATGTCAAAATGTGATATTTTTAATAGAAAATTATTTGTTTTTAATTTTTTTATTTTTTATAAAAACATCCAAAGTATTCACTCTCATTTAAAAGTCCTCGTGGTTATGCATGAGTGAATTACTTGGAATATTTGTATATGTGCTTTCATGATCATTTAAAAGTCCTCACGATTATCTCTATTTTTCTAACACTATTTCTCTTTTGCTGATAACAAAAGGGGGAGAGAAAAGTAAGATTTTGACAAATAATAGTCAAATATTTTATTTTTTATATGCATATTCCCATCTAGGTTCATTTTCATGTCTTAATTTATTTTCATGCATATATGAAGAGGGGGCTTTGTTGTAGAGAGGTAGCATTCAAATAGGGGAAGCAAATAGAGTTCATCATGACCAAATATATTTAATTAATTCAAAATCTTAAATATATGTTTGTTATCATCAAAAGGGGGAGATTGTTGAATATGCTAGTATATGATTTTTGTTTAATGATAATAAACATATATATATATATATATTCATTTAAATGCATTTGTTATTGTACTATTTTATTTTTCATATCATTAAATAAATATTTGTTGAATAAAATAAATAACATACAATTTAAATACAAACAAATATTTTATTACAATTTTAAAGAGTACAAATTTTAGCTTTTACTACATATATACATGTTTTAGTTACAATACAATTTCTATTACATCACAAATTTCACTTTACATTGTTCACCTCACTACATATCACTCATTCACTCATATTTTATCTTCAACTTTGCTCCAACCTGAATCCAGCATCTGAGCTATTTGCAAAATAAACACTGACGTAGTAAAATTGGAAAAGAAATATTTTTGCACTGTAAAATAAAATGTTTATTTTTGAAAATATTATTTGCCTCGGTTCTTTGTGTTGTTCGTCATCATTTCTTTTGAATTCATCATACACGAACAACTTGTGACATGCACTGTGAATCACTGTATATGCCACAAAGCCGTGCATACCGATATACACATGATAAAATTGCAGGGACAGGTGAGCACAAGGTCAAACTCGAGCCACGGCTGGATTCAACTCAAGTGCAAATGCAAATAACAACAAAACAGCCTCGACCAAAAATTGAACATGAATATAAAGCAACTATTTTCACAAGACCCAGCAGAATGTCCAAGCATAACAAGGTCTGTTTCAAGTGCACTATACACATGAAGACCAGAACAAAAATGAACATAACCAGACCTGGCAACATGAAAGCATGACAATACATATGGCACCTGAGCAATGCAATGACCAAAGGAAACAACACCCAACAAGACTTCAAAAGGAACCTAAACCATCAATAAACATTTCAACATGTACATAGGATGATGCCAGAGAATCACTAGACAAGTACGAAAGCTACATGAAGTGGACAAACAAGAAGATCACAACACATACAAGCCGATGCAAACCTAGACCAGAACTAGTATTATAACCAAACCGAACCACTACAAGCAAAGTCATCATTGAACCAAGACTGTTCAGAGCAACCCAACATGTCGACAAGCTCCAAGCAGACCATACATGAACCAAACTTCAAAAAAAATCAAGGCAGTTCTCTAAGCACTGTTAATGAACACAACAGTTCAAACCAGATAAGACACTAGTGTACACAAACTACATTCAAGCATGAAAGCAACTTGATCATGAGATCAAATTTCAAATCAAGCATGAGACAACAAGCTTCAAAAATGCAAAGAAATGCTACAAGAAAATACAACAATATATACAATAAGACTTCAATAGAGATCATATGAAACATACTTCTATAACAAAATGCACTAGACAGATAAATGAAACAAGAACAGGCCAGTGCATAAATAAACATGAAAACAAGGAAACCAAATCAGGAAATGTGCTCATATATACATGTATATATATATATGCGGAATTAAATAAAAACATGTACAAGTGTGAAGAAAAATTGAACCACACATGTATGCATATATGCAAATATATACATACACATGTATCAATACACTCGGGTGGAAAAAATTTATGCAACAACAATGAGCACAGTGGAGAAAATAGTTTAATGTTTCAAAAATCAGTGAGGTAGTTCGAACCGTCAAGGAGTAGAAAAATTGCAGTGAAGTCAATCAAAGGTATATGCAGTAACACAAACAAGTCAAAATCACACACAAATACATACGTACATATATATGTATGCATGTATATACATGGAGATGAGCTGCAGTTTTTTTTAAAAAATCAAGTAATCAGAGAGTCGTATATATCAAAATAGAACAAGTCAAAAGAAATCTATCAGAGGACATAAGGAATCATATGGAATAGAGAAATTCAAGT
The DNA here is from genome assembly GCA_030765085.1 of Allium cepa. Lineage (NCBI taxonomy): Eukaryota > Viridiplantae > Streptophyta > Magnoliopsida > Asparagales > Amaryllidaceae > Allium > Allium cepa. The sequence goes on from CM060932.1 coordinate 554,520,714, forward strand.
CAATTATATATCAAATTCAAATGCCGAAGTCATAGGAGAAAAAAGCTGAATTAACAATTCAAACAAGTTAAAGTATCAAAGATGAACTAGTCAAATATCATCACCAACATTCAATCAGTAATTGAACCGCCAAGCAAAGATTTCGAAGAATTCAAATATAATTATACAAATGTAAATATAGGGTTTTCATCCCTATTTACACCCAATCATCATCATTGACAGAGCATGTTCGAGTTTAAGCAATTATCAGAGCAAGGCAGTGGAATATATCACAACCCAATAACTCAAATCAAAGTCGAATATTATCGAATATCGAAAAAGGGAAAAATCATATATCATCTTAACATTCAAGCTTGACAATTTGAAGCAGCCATGAACAATTCAACTAATCAAGGAAGCCTCGAAGTGAATTAAAAGAATACCAGCAAATGTTTCGAGCATCACATTTCAAGTGGCGGCTCAAATGATTAAATCCTTAATTTTCAAAGAGGAACGAATTAGCCATTGATTTCACAAAGCGAAGGAGGCGACACGAAAATAAAAGGAAATGGCATAGACTAAAAGATACGGGCCGAAGTAAAATAAGGCAAAGGGAGACGTCGTTTCTTTTAATTTATTAGTGGGTCGGCCTTCTATTTTTATTTAGGCTTATTCTTTAAATAGTGATTTAATTGGTTTTAGTTTTAGTTTTAGTTTTTAATTTTGAATTCCTTTTGAATTGTGTAATATTCTAGTCATGTGACTAGGAACAAATTATGGGGCATAGTTAGAGAATTCACAACTCAGTGGCTGAGTTGTGGCAGGGTTTTGAACATAGAGATAGGTTAGTCGATAGCGGGTGTCACAAGTTTACATATGTAAGCATCTGACTACTTAATTTCTAGTAGAAACCTTGAGAGCAGCACGTAGGCATGGTTTTGCCGAAGCTGGGTAAACCCGTGTTGTTCAATTTCTGCTTTTATTATTCTGCTATTATCTATGCTGCAATATTACATATATTTCCGCATTAATTTTAATTATTAATAGTATCACCCTATTCGCCCCCTCTAGGGTGAAATCTATCCTACAAGTGGTATTGATGCTAAGAACAATGTAACGACCCATAATTTTCGATAATTAAAATAGTTAATTTAATAGGTTTTAGTGTTTTAATGTTGGTACAAATGAAAAGTTGGGATTTAATAATAAGAGTATATTTGGAATGAAATGTAGTAGTATTAAATTAAGGAAATTGATAACTGATTTGATTGAAATTTTAATTAATTGAAATGGTTAATGAGTTATAATTGGTATTAGACTGTAGCAATTGTAATAATGTGTGTATTAATGAATTGGATTAAGAGGGCAATTGATAATTTAAATGTTGATTGATTATGGAATAATGTGTATTAAATTGTAATTGAATAAAATTAGTGTTGTAGTAGTAATTATAACACTAGTTGTGGATAATAAACTCATAGATGTGACTAAAAGTTAATGGTGACAATTATTATACGTTACCTATTTATTTAGCCTGTAAAAATTTAATTTGAAATCCATTGCAATCAATTCACTTAATTAGTGCACCTATAATTGATAATTGTAGAATATTGATTCAGTAAGGTGTAGCCCAATGTAAGTTATTCATAATATGATGAATGATTGAATATAAAGCTTTGAAATCAAGTTGACCAAACTATTGAAATTTAAGCTATAATAAATGGATTTATTGCAGTTCAATGTAATTAAATACTACGTTAATGAAAACTAAGATGATATGTGACGACCTAGAATTTTGAACATTTGAAATTGAAAATACATAATTGGTTTTAAATATCTGAAAGTTAATTTAACCAAATTTCAAATATCACTGTTTCTTTGGCAATTTAAATAATTGAATTTAATAATTGGAAATTGAATAAATTGCTGAATTGGGAATTTTAAGCTTGTTAAAATATTTCAAAGGCTTAGAAAAAATCATATTGATAATACTGAAGATAATGAAAGCTTTAAAACTAAAATTTGAAGTGATTTATTCAGTTTTGAAAAATTATAGTTTAAATCGATATTTAAAAATAGCCTTCCGAGGCGCAGTCTTTGAATTCGACGAAACTAGTTCTATTGGATTCATAATAGTGTATTATTATTGGATTTCAATTCCTATAGCATTTGAAGTAGTCGTTTCCATACGATTGATAAACATGTTGAAATTTAAATCGAAATTTAATTTAATACTGGGTCCAAAAAGCTATCTTCTCCATACGATCGAATTTGGACTCAGAACCTTTTCTATCACGTTTGGAATAGGGGTGTAACCTTATGAATGCCTAGCAGTATGCCTAGATAGAGGTTCAAAAATTTCGAGTTGCAATTTCTAAACAATTCGAATTCGAATTTAAATTTGAAATTACAATTAATATAATCAAAACACATTGCCTCCATTTGTCATAAACGCATAGAAGTTAAAGCATGTGTCTACGTTAGGGACACGTGTATTCTTTGAAGATTAACGTAAAGTAGTAGATTAAGGAAAAAACAAAGAAATTTTTTTATCATTCGAAAGAAAAAAATATGGCCGAGCATTAGCAAATCAGATAAAAAAATGGCGATCGATCCTTAAATATAAAAAACCCCATTCGTTCCCTTCATTTATTTTTTCCACTTCATCTCACTTTAAAGCGAAATCGAATCATTCGATTTCAAAAGAAAAAAAAGAAACAAAATCAAGCGATTTTGATTCGTTCGAGCTGAGAGCGGTTAGTTGTAGAGGGGGTTTCGTATGCGAGCACGGTGGTGTCGGCATCGCGACGTTGTCGCGATTTAGTCGAACTCGAGTACGGTCGAATTCAGGCGTGGCGTTTGCATGGGCGTACGTATAACAGAGGGGCGGCATGGTGGAGTTGTTCGCAAGGGTGGTTGTCGACGGCATCAGCAGCGAATCGTCGCCATTGGCGTCAATGTTGAGCATCGGGAGTGGCTCGCGATCAATTCGGGAAGTTCGCAATGAACTACGGCGAATCTGGGTAGCACGGAGTCAAGCGTTTCGATTCAAGCAAGGGTTTGGATTATCACAGTAAATTGATTCTGTTATAATATAAATGTAGGTGTATAAGATTTTAAATTTTTACAGTAAAGTATAAATACAATTTTTTCTTTTACAGGAAACAGGTTTTTAATATATTTATATATTAGTACACACATATTTTAAATTTTAAAATTGTATAGGTTAAAGAGAAATTATTATAGATTGAAAGATATAAGGATTTAAACAAAAAAAATTAGATTTAAAAACCTATATAGATTATTTTTACAAAATATATACATTTCCAAAAGGGAGATAAAATTGTTTAATTCACTCGTTTAATTATTTTAGAAATGGTTAAAGAGAAATTAGTTTAAAACTAAAGTATTAGTTAATTAAATTATTCAATGGTAAGTTATTTCTTTCAATTACTTCGAATATTTTATTAAAAAAATTGTTTGAAATTAAATTAATTAGATATAATACAATTTTATTAGATGGAAATGGATTGTCTACTTGTTTCAAACATTAATAAACTTGTATAATGTCTAAAAATCGTGAAAACAAGCTGGAATGGAAATGGATTGCAAAATGAAAGCTAAGGTGAGATCTTCCCACTCAATTGAAATAGTTATAATTTCAATTATTGATTGATTGTTTGGTATGATAGTATATACGATAGTGTCTCTATATATATATATATATATATATATATATATATATATAGATTGGAGTGTTTGATTTCCCGTATTATATAGCGGATGCGACCTTATGCGACGCATAATAGCGGATGATATGATATAATTCCATATACCACGATATTCCACCTCGAAGTGGAATTAGTATTTAATTGTTGCGCTAACATCTGTAGATGCAGGGAAATAGGTTGGGGGGATCAACTAGATTCCTCTAATTATTGAATTTATTTTTATGTGTTGTGATGTGATTATTGATAATCCGTGAATGATTTTTTTAGCGATTGAAATTTATTGAAGGCTAAGGTTTGGCCGAATATATTTTGGTTTTATAAAATACCAGGATATATAATTGGATTTTTGGAAATTAAAGTCGAAAACTTTAAATAAATTCATTTTAGAGAATTGGATAAATTTAAAAGAAGGAATTTTAAAGTGGTAATGATTGATTTTTGAAATCCTATTGAATAAATTCCAAATTATGGGAAAATATATTAATAGACGGATTTTAAGTAATATGGTTTAACAGTTGAAGAATTTATTCAAAATTTGGATTTTAAATAGTTTAGGAGAAATAAAGGAATTTTATTTTAAAAGATAGTAATTTTAGAAATAAATTTGGAATTTGATTTGGTGTTTGAAATAAATTTAGAAATAAATTTGGAATTTGATTTGGTGTTTGAAATAAATTTAGAAATCAACCTGTAATTTGATTTGGTGTTTCAAATAAATTTAGAAATCAATTTGGAATTTGATTAGGTGTTTGAAATAAATTTAGAAATCAATTTGGAATTTGATTTGGTGTTTGAAATAAATTTGGAAATCAATTTGGAATTTGATTTGGTGTTTGAATGTGAATATTTGGAAATCGATTTGAAAATTGTATATCGGTGGATATTTGGAATTTAAATTCACAATGGGAATTTATAAAGGAATGAGAATTTGTTTTAAAAATAAATATTGGATTATTTTTAAAAATGTGGAAAGAAATTTACGAGTTTAGGACGTAAATTTAAAATCAAAAAGGATTTATTAATTGATTTAAATAGACCATTTTGAAATGGAAGGTGTATTTTCCCTGGAAAGTCAAGTATCTTTTCAAAGTGGCTTTTAAATACAAATTTTAAAGTTCTAAAGTTGGTTTTAAAAAGAATGTTTTTGGAGAAATTATTTTCGTAAATTGTTTTTAAATCTTTAAAGTAAAGACTTATTAAGTTAATTATAGAAGTGACTATATTAAAGATTTAATTGATATTTGATTTAGAAAATGGTTATTTGAATAGTTATACTCTATCTAACAAATTTAAAAAAAAACTAGTTTGAACTTGAGATTTATATAAGGTATTGGTATAAAATTTCATAGTTAATATTTTAAATAAAGTGTTTAAAAATAGTTTTCATTTTAAAACGTTTCCAAGTATATTTTTGGATAAGCGATTTAAATTATTTTAAAGTATTCGAACTCGGCAAATTTTCAGTGGAAATAAATAATATTTGAAAATTTATTTTGCGTGAAGAAGGTGATTTGAAATTTGTTTTCAAAGGGTTGAAGTGTGAAAATATATCTTGCAAAGATATTTTGAAAATAAATAATTTGGGGTATTTAAATTTGATGGTTGTTGTGAATATTGTTTTGATAGTTAAATAACCGACTATCAGAATAAACAATTTGTGAAATTATTGAGGCTTGATTGTTGTTGTGAATGTTGTTTGATAGTTAAATAACCGACTATCAATATTGGCCTTTGTAACGGCACTTGAATTTGTTTTCAAAATAAGCGCTCATTATTCGGTTAAGCCGAGAGAGGACTTTATGCCATAAAACCCATTCTGAATAAACGATACGATGAATTGGATTGCATTTGAAGATGGTGTTGAAGACCGGGTATTTTCAAAAAGGAAACGATTACCTGTCGAATGTCTCCGCACTAAGTTGCTACGGTATAGAGATTTATATCACCCTTTGTGATGGGGAGTCCGGATGTCATTAGTGAATATCCGGATTTGCAAGGCTTCCTTCCTTAATTGGAGGAAGTGCCTTCGCTTCCTTTCGAACCTGGAACGGACTTGTATGGATGTATGTCTGACGTTACACTTTGAGATGTAAAGCTGGTTTCTATCAAATACATTTACGTTGGTAGCGGAGAATTTATTTTCTTGGTTTAACACCCTTCTCTGAGATGTACGAGCTTAGGGGTTATGTAGTTGATGGTTGCTAGCGATATATTCCCAATTTGGTAATGTGGCATGCTGTGATTTGATCATTTATTGATCGAAGCATGGCTTTTGTGAAAATCGTAACTTTATGGATGAGACTTTGCCGGACCTCACACCCCGGAAATGGTCGAAACAGGAAGGAAGCAGCAAGGTTATGGGGGTCGCGCCCCTCAGGTATGTTCATTTCCTTCGGGATAAAAAGTGGTATCTGGTATAGAGTCTAGATATTTAACTTGTATGGATAAAAAGTGGTATACAGGTATGGATCCCAGATTATTTACTTATGTGGTTGTTGGTTGATGAGGCGCCTCCGAAAAGGTCGGTCTAGACCGGGGGGTGGCATACTCATGACAGCTAGTTACCTAGTTACAAAGATAACCCGGCCTTGTGTTGGTAGAGAGCTAGTTAAGTTCTCAAGGTGTCACTCTAGAGGCGTACCCATTCGGTGAAGGAAGTTCCTTAGCCTTGACTATTTGTTGGAAATCCAATCATCCAATACGAGCCCTTTATGATTGCAGTTGTATAACCTGCCATTCTTAAATGGTAGCTATAGCAGGCATAATATAATGGTACCTATGCTGGCTAAGATTTATATTATACTTTCGAAATGTTTTCCACACTATGCACTATTAATAATATCAAAAGGATTTTTCGTATCAAGCATGTTTGACTATCATAAAGAGAAATCTCCTCCAATTGTGCGATTGCATTATGTGTGTGGCAAGAGGCCTTGTGGTAGTTTCATTTTCGAAAAGCATAGCGGATTTCTTTTTATTTCCTTTCGGTGCAAATAACTGTTTTACACACCAGTCCCATGACTGATCTGGAGTTTATTGTTTCCTTTCTAAACTCTGGGTGCCCATAAATTTTGCACACGGCAGCCTAGAGTCGGGTTATTAATTGTTCTAGAGCGAAGTCAGAAAAGTATGATGTGGAGATCAGGAGGCAAGTAGGATGGCGAGGCGTATCACGTATATGATGTTATTTTTTCTGTTATATTCCGTTGTTGTGTTGTATATAACTTTGATTGTTGTAATGTATAAACATATATAGTTCTTTTGTTTAAAGATTATTCATGTATCTATTATATACTATTCCGCTGCGAATGTGAGATTCTGATATTGTTTCTGTTTTCTTCTTCTATCTTCTTCTTCTTTAACCCTAACCGTTCGATTTTCCGGCATTCGTTTGTTCAACATTTGATATAGTGGACGCATTGATGTCGACTATCAGGCGTCGAAAAATCGGATCGTTACATGATAATTGTAGAAGGTTAGCATAACAAGATATGAATAATGATAACTATGTCTGTAGAGTAATAGTTGTTAGAATAAAATTCTAAAATCAAATTAAAACAATTTATTGGAATTTAATTTTAATTAATTGGATTTAATTACAGTTGAAATTGAACGCCGTAATTAGTGAAATATTAAACATTGAATTGATCAAATTTGATTTATATAAACTGAATTAGTTTCGATAATCCAACGTAATTGCTGAAATTGGAATTGATTTAATGAACGGTTCAAATGATTTAAATTGGAATTTCAAAGTTGAAGTGCAAAAATAAATGTATCTATCGGAATTGAATTATTGGAAATCTTCGGATATAACTTTGAAATCTATTTTAAAATAATTTAAACGATTTAATCAATTTAAAACTATTTTAATTTATTTAATCTGTTATTCCTATTTAACCCAATTTAATCTATTTTTACCTATTTTAAACTAATTAAATTTATTTAATCTATTTTAAATCTATTTAATATAATTTAAATCTATTAAATCTATTTCAAATTTATTTAGTCTATTTAAAAATCTACTTGATATGATTTAAATCAGTTTAATCTATAATTAATCTATTTAAATCATTTTAAACCTAGTAAAATCTATTTAATCAATTTAAATCAAATTTAAATCTACTTAAACTATTTTTACTATTTAAACTATTTTAAACTATTAAATTTTTTTATGATTATCTAAACTATTTTTATAATTACAGACTGTGTAAAGCTAAAGTATTTATATTTAAATCCTTGATAATGATACAACCTAAGTTGGAATTTGGAATTGATACCTTTTGTGAAATGACATATTTGAGTAAATATGATTTTTGAAAGTGAATGTGATTTGAAAGTGAATATAGTTTGAAAGTGAATATGATTTCGAAAGAGATATGATTCGAAACTGAATATTATATTTTGATATAAATTGTGAATTGACTTTTTGAAATGTAAAAGAACCATCCGGTGTGAAATAAGCGTTTGGTTGTTAACGAGAGCAGAATCAGATATTGTCATACTATCTGCCAATACCGAAAACTACTTTAACAACTGTGTACGTGGTGGAGATTCTAAAAATGAAGTAGGATGGTTTGGCGAACGATTTCTGTATAAGGTATTGACATGACCCTGATTCCCGTGAGTCGGCTTAGATGTGACTAAAACAAGAGCCATGCCGGGCCAACGCACCTCTGATCGGTATTTCTTCGATGCCATATTATGACTTTGTGATTGATTTGGTGGCCAGTCCTCGATTTTGATTATGGGAGTGTACTCCAAGGTGGGCGGTAGTAGCTGTTATGCGTTACCACCAGTCCGGATCTGCAATTGGTTTATCTACCCTGGCATTTCCTCGAGTGTCAAGTTCACATGCCTTATCGCGCCTTATACGAGTTTGTTTTGTATCGCACCTATGAATGCTCCCTGATAGCCTACTTGTGGGTGCAGTTTACAGTATCTATATAGACTATGACATTATATAAAATGTGTTTTAAGGGGGAAATGGGTAACGCCTTAACGCTATTCTAATAATTTACTTTACTATAGATATATTATAATAGCGTATTGTACTATATTATAGATAGTTTAACGGATCCGTAGGAGACGGTAATCCCGAGCATCTCTTAAGTTATTGCACTCATGTTAGACTGTAACGACCCGTAAATTTTTAATGGTTTTAATAACGTATTTAACTGAATTTTTATGAAATTATAAATAACTAAATTTGTAAATAAAAATTTAATATTTGGAATACATCTAATTAAACATAATAAATGGTAAATTTTCATCTGATAATATGGAAGTTTATTTTTTGTGTAATTTTATTTAAATTCAAACCAGTATAATTGATGATAATAAAATGTTTTCCAAACCTAAATATTTATATACAATAAATTTGCAAATCATTTTCTGAGTGAGACGTCATATCTTGTTTCGTCAAATTTGAACGGCTATTTCTTCGTTTATCTTATTTTCGGCAAATTAGCAGCATTTTCGGTACCGATTATAGATTTTTGTTTGGATAATCGTACCACTAATATCTGTAACTATTCAACGTATTACACGCGATTATTTTTCATATTTTATTTTCCTATTTTTATTTTTTTGGTTTTGGCCTAGAATTTGATTTTTGTTTTAGCTTGTTTATTTTATGGGTAGGTAAATAGGCTTGGAATTTTAAAAGTCACACCAAAAAGATGTTAGAAATGAAGAGCCATCGGTTGAGAAGTGCTCGTTCATTAAAGTGCATGTTCATTTTATTCACCTGCCTTCCCATTTCTTATTTCTTCTTGCGCTTACTTTTATTTTGCTTGTTCTTCTCATTCCTCTTTCCCATTCGTTCACTCCTCCCTTTCTCATTTCTTCTTCTGCAATTAAAAATTTATACAGTAAGTTTTAATTTTTCCTTCTTCCTCTTTACATTTTCTACCATCTTCCTTATATAGTTCGGCCACCATCATTCTTTGCCATCACTCCTCTTTTGTCGAACCACTCCATTCAAAGCATTGTCGTGACCATCACATCACTCCACCATTACCCTCTTCCTTTCCTCGCCATTGGTCTCTACCGCCTCCCAAGCGCCCAGCTATCCGCAATGAGTCGCCATCTTCTCCTCCTTACGCTTGCAACCCAACCGAACCCTCCCTGAACCCGAACTCCTCGCCTTCCTCCTATCGTCGAGCGGCCGAGGCAACCACCACCCCACTAGCTAAGTGCAGCTTCCCGCCCTCTTTTACTAGCGTCAACCACCCAGGTTGTGATGGTCGATACTTTTCGACGCTCGAAAACCGACATCAATACGTCCACTGTATCAACTACCGAGCAATCGAATGCCGGAAAACCGTACCGTTATGGTTAAAGAAGGAAAAAAAGATAGAAGAAGAGAGAAAAAGGTAGAATAGAACAGAAAGAAACAACAAAACAATATCAGAATCTCACAATCGCAGCGGAACAACATATAATAGATAAATGAATAATCTTTAAACAAAGAACTATATCAGTTATTACATTACATCACATCATCAGAGTGTACAACAACAAACAACAACAAACAGCGGAAAAGAAATACTATATACCAGCAATACGCCCTGCCATCCAGCTTGCCTCCTGCAACTCCTGAATTCCAGAATATCCTGATAACCCAACTCTTGACTGCCCGTGTGGAAATTGGTGGACACCCAGAGTTTAGGAAGGAAAACAATAAACTCCGAGTTAGTCATGTGACTGATGTGAGAACTAAAACAGTTTATTTTTAAAAACAAACAACATGATAATTTTTAAAATAGATTCGCAATGCTTTTTAGAAAATGAGACTACCATAAGGCCTCCCGCACACACATACAATGCAAACGCAGAACCGGAGGAGATTTCTCCTTATGATAGTCAAAGATGCTTGATACGCATTAAAAAGAAACATTTGATATTATTACTAGTGCATAGTGTAAGAAAAATCATTTCTAAAATAAAGATATAAATCTTAGCCAGCATAGGCATTTCGCACTTATGCCTACTATAGCTACCATGTTCAATAGCAGGTTACCGCCACATTCCATGGCAGGTTATACAACTAAAACCGTACAAGATTGTATTGTATCTTCGGATTTCCAACAAATGGTCAGGCCAAGGAACTTCCCATTGCCACATAGGTACGCCTCTGGAAAGACGACCCAAGAACCAAACCGTATCTCTGCCAACACAAGGCCGGGTTACCTCTAACTGGGTAACAACTGACACGAATATGTCAGTCTCCGATCGTAACCGATCTATATTCGAGGATCCTCGATTTCCAACAATCACAAAGCAATAAATTTGCAGCAACAACATATGTTAAGTATCTGGGCTCCATACCATGATACCAGCTCTATCCAGAAGGAATGACATACACTAAAGGGGCGCTACCCCCTAATAACCTTGCCGCATCCTTCTTGTTTTGATCATTTCCGGGGTGTTAGGTCCGAGAAGTCTCGTCCACAAAGCCACGCTTTATATAAAAGCTGTGCTTTGATCATCAAATGCTCAACAGCACTTCGTATGCCACATTACCAATTTGGGAATGTATTACTAGTAACCATCAACTACATAACCTCTAAGGGTGTTAATCTAAGAGAATAAATTCTCCGCCACCAACGGTAATATATTTGATAGAAACCAGCTTTACATCTCAAATTGTAACGTTAGACACACATCCATACAAGTCCGTTCCGGGATCGAAAGGAACCGAAGGCACTTACAAAGAAGTCCTTGCAATCCGGATATTCACTAATCACGACCGGACTTCCCATCACAAAGGGTAATAAATTTCTATATCGGAGATCAGCCGATGCAGAAACATTCGACGGTAATCCTTCCGTTTTCATAAATATCGGGTCTTCGACACCGGTCATCAAATTTAATCCATTAAGACGTATCACCTATTCGGAATGGGTTATACGACCCCAAGGTCCTTTCCCGACTAACCCGAATAATGAGCGCTTATTCAAAAATAAGTGTGGCATTCAAATTCAAGCAAATCACAACAAATACCTATTTAAAGGTAAATATTGATAGTCGGATTATATAACTATAAATAGGCGTGTTCAACATCACCAAATTCCAAATAATTTCCCAAATTATTTGCTTTCCAAAATATCTTTACTAGATATATAATTTCCACACTTCAACCATTTGAAAACAATTTTCAAATCACTTTTCACCTTTACCACTTTTGAAAACAAATTTCAAATCATTTCCCTATACGGGATATGTTCACAAATCTTTATTCATTTTCATTTCAAAATGGTTCATTTAAACCAATTAAATAAATCCTTACCGGTTTACTTTATATTTACGTTCCAAATCCGTAAATTTATACCCACGCTTCAAAAATAAATCAATGTTTATTTTTAAACAAATTTCCCTTTCTTTTATAAATTCCATAGTGAATTTACAATTCCTAAATATCTATGAATATACGATTTCCAAATCGATTTCTAATATTCATTTTTAATTTATCTTTAAAAGATAAAATCTCAAAATATTCACTTCATATTGGAAAACATTTCCATACTTATTTAATAATAAGTAATTTACAAATCCATTTATTTTCAACACTTGGAAAATATTCAATATACTTAAATCGAAATTAAGTATATATTTCATTATTTAAGAAATCATTCTCTTAAACACATTTGTTTGGGCCAAAACGAATGTTGCGTAAAACATCGTTACGACGATCCAAAATCACTAGTATAGAGATTCGAAATTAAAATAGATATATAAATCCCAATACTATACAAAACATTTCCTTTCGGAAATCATTTACTATAACAACAGTGTTATAGTCCATCATTTCCTTCTGTTTTTCGAAAACGTCTATTTCAACAATGAATGTTGAAATCTATGTTTTCGTTGTTAATACATCTTAAAACATCATTAAAACGATTAACTTCATTTTATAATATTCATTTTCCCAAGCATATCCATTTTGTTTAATAATATATTCACTGTCCAAAATCGTGAATATACTCCTTAACCAATTTCAACATTCAATTTCTCAAATTCCATTGATTTCGAATTTATAAACAAATTCATATTTGTATCCCATTTAAATGCCAAAGTCCGATTTATAATATAATTACTCATAAATCTTTTATCTTACGAGATCTGTTCATTTTATAACTTCACAATTTATAAATCTATAAATTTCGTTCACTTATGAAACCCAATTTTTATTTCATTTTAACACTTTTAAAAAAACTCGTTTTATAATTCCAATATTATATATATATATATATATTTATAAATATCAATGTTAAAAATCTTTTATATACATCCTTTATAATAATTCAAAAATCCCAATTTACTACACTTATTCTTTTAATAATTTACAAATAGTTATTTAAAACTTATATACTTCAAAATCATACTTAAGTATTATTTTCCAAAAATCATAACTTTTATGAAAATAAAATTATAACGTTTATTTATTTTAACAATTATAAAATTTAATAAAACGTATACTTTCGAAAATCAGTTTAAAATTCCTTTTAAAATCAAAATCATTATTTTAAAACTTCAAAAATGGATCCGATGATGCAACAACACCAAATAGTCAATCACGACATCCAAATATCATATATCCATATGATAATCAACAAATATCACAATATCTGTAAATAAATCAATATTGTTGAGGAATCCAGTTGGATCCCTCCAACCTGTTTCCCTGCATCCAAAGACATTAGCACAATACCAATTCTATTCCAATACGGAATTATCGCGGTATATGGGATTTATAAAATATTATCCGCTTAATAGGCGGCGCAATAGGGTCTCATCCGCTATATAATGCGGGAAATCAATTCCAAGTACATAAATAATACCAATTTCACTATACGGTGAAATATTCGTGGTATATGTTTTTAATAAATAACATCCGCTTACTAACGGCGTATAATGTCTATTTACATTCAAAAGATGGCCATCATCATTCAAACATACATTCAAGCAATTTTAAATCTATCTATTAAATTTAAATCGAAACTATTCGATTGAGTGAGAAGTTCTCACCTTGATTTCAATTCCGTTCCAGCGTTTTATTTCGAATAAAATTAAACACGCGTTTAATTTTACCCAAAATTTTTGCTAGCTCTAAACGACTCCAAATCGGTTCCATTGCGTAGAGCTCGTCGAAACGATTCCAACGCAAAAAGTTCCGTCGAATTCCGACCTCGTATGAAAGAGATATGGCTTTTTAAAGTTAATACAATTTATAATATAATTAATTACAATTTTTCTTTAAATTTTTATAACCTTTTATCATCTCAACCGTGGATCCTTCAACAGCAAATCACGGCCATCCCCACTTCTTCTTCCCCAACGCATATACGTACGCGCCGTAACCCAAACTTCCCACCAAACCCTAATTTCACAACCTACTACAAGCATCTCCACGTAGATCAGGCACCACCATTTGAAGCGCCACCCACCACTCCATGCTCGGCCAGAGTAGGTCGAATTCCGGTCGCCCCTGTAGCACGCATCTCGAGGACGAATGGCCGGCCTTGAACTGAAATTGTCGTTGATCGGTTGCTCGAAACTTCGTCATCACCGTTGATCCCCTAGATCTTGATGCCCTCTTTCATTTTTTAGTTGGAAGTTTTCCCTAATTGTCGACGGATTGGGATATCGGAGGGGAAGAAAACGGGAAGTTTCTGGACTTTAAAACTGTAGGAGGCGGTCGGCCATTTATTTCTAGGGTTAGGGTTTTCTTTTGCAAAATTGTGAATGAATGGTCCTTATATAGATATTCAAAACACTATTCATTCCGGGTTTTCTGAACTCCGATTTACGCGCAGTGACTGGCGTTTCTAGGCTTTATCCCGCGTTTCGGACACAAAATAATTTCGTCCTCGAAATTACCAAGTAAGAAAAAGTTACAAAATCCATTAACTTTCCCAAAACAAACCATTCAATTTAGATTTCTCAAATCTCTTAAGTGTTTAACTTTCCCAAAATTTATAGTTAAACTTCTTACAAAATCTTTACTAAGTTTCCAAATCCAAACTTAGTTTTTGAAAAATTTCCCAATTTTCTCAAAAAATTTCTAACGCCTTAAATTTTCAAAAAAATTCGCCAGAGTCTCCTTTGCGCGGCTCGATCCAAAAAAAAATGGCAGTATATATATCATAAATATACATCTCATCAAGTGATGAGGCATCCCGCAGGGAAAAAAGTGTAAAAGTACGATATTTAATCCGAGATATGTACCTTATATATTATTAGCGAGCATATACGGCTAATATCGCACGAAAGCGACCTCCAAATGCCAAGCAAGCGCAATCCGCACCTACTAAACACTTAACAAACAAATGAGTAACATGTATATATAAAAGTAATATCAATATACATCATATAGCAACGTAACAACTACATAATATAGCAAATGCAACTAAAGTAACAAATGCAACCATCAACCAACTCAATATTCATTCATATTCTCATTAATATTTATTGAATTTATTTTCCAATTTAAATTACATTTGATTCATTAACATTGGATTTAATAAACATTCACTTATTCATATTCAATTAGTTGCATTCACTAATTTATATTCACGTTAGTTCACTTCCAAATCAAATTCAATTCTATTCAAGTTCATTTTCTTCCAAGTTGGATTCAATTACTTTAGCTTCTAATTTCGCTAATTCAATTTCATTAACACTTAATGAATTTATATACAATCAATTAATAATCATATAACAACCAATGTACATTCAACATAACCAAATTATTTAATTTACATTCTATTTGGTCCAACACTTTTAATTCCAATTGGTTCATAGTAAATTGATTTCCATTCAATTATTCAATTAGCTTTTGAATGAATTAACATTTACATTCTTTATTCCATATCAATTTGTTTTACATTCAATTGATTAACATTCAACCCATTAATTTATTCAATCGCTAATTCCTTTAACAATATAAAGTTGAATTTCATTCATATAACTCAAGTTCATATTCATTACTTCTCTTGATTAATTTACTTTGACACCAAAATCAACTTTATTCAACTTCACTTAAGTTATATTCCATTTCAACATCATTTGCTTAACTTAACTTAAAATTCCACTTATAAATCCAATTCAGATTTCAATTCTAAAGTAAATTCTATTTAACTTTTACCAAAGCTAATTTCATTACTTATTCAAATTCTATTTCATTTTGCTTAATAGAATTGTTAATCATTTTTGACAATTAGTTTCACTTTCATTTTCTCATTTCATAAGTTATACAACTTATTTATTAACTTCCAAATCCATTAACTTATCCAAAGCTAAATTTATTATTCATATTATAAGTTCAAAACTCATTTCACTTATATTCATCAATTACAACTTGGATTTTAATCGATTCACTTATACTCCCTTTAACTTAACTCCATCCTTTAAGTTAAATTTATTCTATCCAAATTCGAATTGTATAAGTTACCAACTCATTTATCATTCCCATAAATATTTTAAATAGGATTCCAGAGTCCTTTCAACCCTTCAAAACCATTTTTGAAACCAATTTAATTATCCTTTGAATTTCAAAACCCAAATCCAAATTTTCCAAACAACTTCCATTTAAAATAATCTGGCAGCATTCCCTCTTTTGGAAACCTGAAAATGAACACCAATGACGTCGCGATCATCATCGGAATTATTTTCCAACGATCGAAAAGAGTTTAAAGCTTTAATTTCTCCAAAACAATTTTCCTAAAATATCAAATCCATTCAAAACACTTTCTCTGGAATTTTGTTTTTTTAGATTATAAATCACATTTATAAATCTACTACTTACATAATTTCACTTCTCATATATAAGATTATTTCACAATTGTAAATCATTTTATTTATAACTTCATACTTATAATTCATTTTCTTATACAATTATTCTTTAAAAAATTGTTCTTTTTATTCAACTTATTCAAACAACATTTATTGCCTTATATATATTTATATTTTCAACAACCAAGCAATCAATTCATATACACTTTAATAATTCTAAAAAATTATTCCTTTATATATAAAATATAATCAAGGTAAAATTATTTTATTTACCCAATTTAAAACGATACTATGTCGACTTGCCACGTTTAAGTGTTTAGAAATTCCTATCGAAAATATGGCGTCCCACATACCGACCAGAATTCACAAACAGCTCAACGATAAGCAAACACAATATAAAACAATTTCATATCACTAACAAATACGCACTCGTGTCTATTATTACACTCAAACTCATTCTAGAGTACTACTGACTCCATCTCTAATGAGTTATTCCCAACAGAGCCATGGTTGTCGCTTAACCATATGCTCTGATACCAAATGTGACGGTCGAGACTTTTCGACGCTCGAAAACCGACATCAATACGTCCACTGTATCAACTACCGAGCAATCGAATGCCGGAAAACCGTACCGTTATGGTTAAAGAAGAAGAAAAAGATAGAAGAAGAGAGAAAAAGATAGAACAAAACAGAAAGAAACAACAAAACAATATCAGAATCTCACAATCGCAGCGGAACAACATATAATAGATAAATGAATAATCTTTAAACAAAGAACTATATCAGTTATTACATTACATCACATCATCAGACTGTACAACAACAAACAACAACAAACAGCGGAAAAGAAATACTATATACGAGTAATACGCCCTGCCATCCAGCTTACCTCCTGCAACTCCTGAATTCCAGAATATCCTGATGACCTAACTCTTGACTGCCCGTGTGGAAATTGGTGGACACCCAGAGCTTAGGAAGGAAAACAATAAACTCCGAGTCAGTCATGTGACTGGTGTGAGAACTAAAACAGTTTACTTTTAGAAACAAACAACAGGATAATTTTTAAAATAGATTCGCAATGCTTTTCAGAAAATGAGACTACCATAAGGCCTCCCGCACACACACACAATGCAAACACAGAATCAGAGGAGATTTCTCCTTATGATAGTCAAAGATGCTTGATACGCATTAAAAAGAAACATTTGATATTATTACTAGTGCATAGTGTAAGAAAAATCATTTCGAAAATAAAGATATAAATCTTAGCCAGCATAGGAATTTCGCACTTATGCCTACTATAGCTACCATGTTCAATAACAGGTTACCGCCACATTCCATGGCAGGTTATACAACTAAAACCGTACAAGATTGTATTGTATCTTCGGATTTCCAACAAATGGTCAGGCCAAGGAACTTCCCATTGCCACATAGGTACGCCTCTGGAAAGACGACCCAAGAACCAAACCGTATCTCTGCCAACACAAGGCCGGGTTACCTCTAACTGGGTAACAACTGACACGAATATGTCAGTCTCCGATCGTAACCGATCTATATTCGAGGATCCTCGATTTCCAACAACCACAAAGCAATAAATTTGCAGCAACAACATAGGTTAGGTATCTGGGCTCCATACCATGATACTACCTCTATCCAGAAGGAATGACATACACTAAAGGGGCGCTGTCCCCTAATAACCTTGTCGCATCCTTCCTGTTTTGACCATTTCCGGGGTGTTAGGTCCGACGAAGTCTCGTCCACAAAGCCACGCTTTATATAAAAGCTATGCTTTGATCATCAAATGCTCAACAGCACTTCGTATGCCACATTACCAATTTGGGAATGTATTACTAGTAACCATCAACTCATAACCTCTAAGAGTGTTAAGCTAAGAGAATAAATTCTCCGCCACCAACGGTAATATATTTGATAGAAACTAGCTTTACATCTCAAATTGTAACGTCAGACACACATCCATACAAGTCCGTTCAGGGATCGAACGGAGACGAAGGCACTTACAAAGAAGTCCTTGCAGTCCGGATATTCACTAATCACGACCGGACTTCCCATCACAAAGGGTAATAAATTTCTATATCGGAGATCGGCCGATGCAGAAACATTCGACGGTAATCCTTCCGTTTTCATAAATATCCGGTCTTCAACACCGGTCATCAAATGCAATCCATAACGACGTATCACATATTCGGAATGGGTTATACGACCTCAAGGCCCTTTCCCGGCTAACCCGAATAGTGAGCGCTTATTCAAAAATAAGTGTGGCATTCAAATTCAAGCAAATCACAACAAATACCTATTTAAAGGTAAATATTGATAGTCGGATTATTTAACTATCAATAGGCGTGTTCAACATCACCAAATTCCCAATAATTTCCCAAGTTATTTACTTTCCAAAATAACTTTACTAGATATATAATTTCCACACTTCAACCGTTTGAAAACAATTTTCAAATCACTTTTCACCTTTACCACTTTTGAAAACAAATTTCAAATCATTTCCCTATACGGGATATATTCACAAATCTTTATTCATTTTCATTTCAAAATGGTTCATTTAAACCAATTAAATAAATCCTTACCGATTTACTTTATATTTACATTCCAAATCCGTAAATTTATACCCACGCTTCAAAAATAAATCAATGTTTATTTTTAAACAAATTTCCCTTTCTTTTATAAATTCCATAGTGAATTTACAATTCCTAAATATCTATGAATATACGATTTCCAAATCGATTTCTAATATTCATTTTTAATTTATCTTTAAAAGATAAAATCTCAAAATATTCACTTCATATTGGAAAACATTTTCATACTTATTTAATAATAAGTAATTTACAAATCCATTTATTTTCAACACTTGGAAAATATTCAATATACTTAAATCGAAATTAAGTATATATTTCATTCTTTAAGAAATCATTCTCTTAAACACATTTGTTTGGGCCAAAACGAATGTTGCGTAAAACATCGTTACGACGAACCAAAATCACTAGTATAGGGATTCGAAATTAAAATAGATATATAAATCCCAATACTATACAAAACATTTCCTTTTGGAAATCATTTACTATAACAACAGTGTTATAGTCCATCATTTCCTTCTATTTCTCGAAAACGTCTATTTCAACAATGAATGTTGAAATCTATGTTTTCGATGTTTAATACATCTTAAAACATCGTTAAAAAGACTAACTTCATTTTATAATATTCATTTTCCTAAGCATATCCATTTTGTTTAATAATATATTCACTGTCCAAAATCGCGAATATACTTCCTTAACCAATTTCAACATTCAATTTATCAAATTCCATTGATTTCGAATTTATAAACAAATTCCTATTTGTAACCCATTTAAATGCCAAAGTCCGATTTATAAGATAATTACTTATAAATCTTTCATCTTACAAGATCTATTCATTTTATAACTTCACAATTTATAAATCTATAAATTTCGTTCACTTATGAAATCCAATTTTTATTTCATTTTAACACTTATAAAAAAACTCATTTTATAATTCCAATATTATATATATATATATATATATTTATAAATATCAATGTTAAAAAACTTTTATGTACATCCTTTATAATAATTCAAAAATCCCAATGTACTAAACTTATTCTTTTAATAATTTACAAATCGTTATTTAAAGCTTATATACTTCAAAATCATACTTAAGTATTATTTTCCAAAAATCATAACTTTTATGAAAATAAAATTATGACGTTTATTTATTTTAACAATTATAAAATTTAATAAACGTATACTTTCGAAAATCACTTTAATATTCCTTTCAAAATCAAAATCATTATTTTAAAACTTCAAAAATGGATCCGACGATGCAACAGCACCAAATAGTCAATCAGGACATCCAAATATCATATATCCATATGATAATCAACAAATATCACAATATCTGTAAATAAATCAATATTGTTGAGGAATCCAGTTGGATCCCTCCAACCTGTTTCCCTGCATCCAAAGACATTAGCACAATACCAATTCCGTTCCAATACGGATTTATCGCGGTATATAGGATTTATAAAATATTATCCGCTTAATAGGCGGCGCAATAGGGTCTCATCCACTATATAATGCCGGAAATCAATTCCAGCTACATAAACAATACCAATTTCACTATACGGTGAAATATTCGCGGTATATGTTTTTAGTAAATAACATCCGCTCACTAACGGCGTATAATGTCTATTTACATTCAACAGATAGCAATCATCATTCAAACATACATTCAAGCAATTTTAAATCTAACTATTTAAAATTTAAATCGAAACTATTCGATTGAGTGAGAAGTTCTCACCTTGATTTCAATTCCGTTCCAGCATTTTATTTCCAATAAAATTAAACACGCGTTTAATTTTACCCGAAATTTTCGCTAGCTCCAAACGACTCCAAATCGGTTCCATTGCGTAGAGCTCGTCGAAACGATTCCAAGCATCTCCACGTAGATCAGGCACAACCATTTGAAGCGCCACCCACCACTCCATGCTCGGCCAGAGTAGGTCGAATTCCGGTCGCCCCTGTAGCGCGCATCTCGAGGACGAACGGCCGGCCTTGAACTGAAATTGCCGTTGATCGGTTGCTCGAAACTTCATCATCACCGTTGATCCCCTAGATCTTGATGCCCTCTTTCATTTTGTAGTTGGAAGTTTTCCCTAATTGTCGACGGATTGGGAGATCGGAGGGGAAGAAGACGGGAAGCTTCTGGCCTTTAAAACTGTAGGTGGCGGCCGACCATTTATTTCTAGGGTTAGGGTTTTCTTTTGCAAAATTGTGAATGAATGGTCCTTATATAGATATTCAAAACACTATTCATTCCGGGTTTTCTGAAATCCGATTTGCGCGCGGTGACTGGCGTTTCTAGGCTTTATCCCGCGTTTCGGACACAATGGAATAGGTTTCGGAAGCTAATTCGACCATATGTGCGAGTTACGGCAATAAACGATCGATTTTAAATTAAACCGATTAAACGATTTTCTATGCGTTTTGGCTTCCCCCGGACAAACGGTAAATCCGATTGACACGAAATTTGAAACCTTACAATAATATCATATTATGAATCCGATGATACTGGTTTCGTCGAAATCCGAGACTGTTTGAAAAATGATTATTTTAACTCGCCAAATTAATATTAGAACAGTTTCGATGCGTTTCGAGCTGCCACGGTCAAATGAAAACTCCGATTGCTACGAAAATTGAAATCCGATAATAACAAACTATCACGGATTCAATGGAACTAGTTTCATCCAATTCTGAGACTGTTCGAAAATTGGCTATTTTTCAGTCGATAATTAAATATTAAAATATTCAATTTTCACAAATAAATTTTTATTTCAAATTTTAAAAGTTCTATAACATCTCTATAACTTCAATATGATTAAATAAAATTTTACAAATCATTTTCAATCATATTAAACTCGATTTTCAATTATTTATGTAATTTCAACTATTAAATAATCGATTTAATTATCCAATTAAATCCAATATTTGAAATAAAATTCTATTTGACTGTTAAATTTCACTTATAATTATTTAAAATCAATTAAATATTCAAATTTTAATTAACAGAAATTCTTTGTCGTTACACAGGTCTACATATATTTATTCTATATGTGTTTGCATACATAGTTGATATTTTTCCAGGCTATGCGTGTAGCTTCTTTTTTTTAAATGAAATATATATGTTGTATATGAGATATAGATACTGTTTGTTCATGTTGTTGAATATGCGCTTATATGTTTTTGTTTGATGATAATAAACATATATATTCATTTAAATGTATTTGGTAATGTACTATTTTGTTTTTCATAGATTAAATAAATATTTGTTGAATAAAACAAATTACACAGAATTTGAATTCAAATAGAAATTTTATTCAAACAAATATTTATTACAATTTTGAATAGTACAAATTCAAGCTCTTACTATACATATACAATTTTGATTGTAATTACATCACAATTCAGTTTACATAAATTCCTCACTACATATCACTCACACTCGTAGTTTTATATTCAACTTCATTCCAGTTATAATCCAGCATCTGAGCAATCTGCAAAAATGTTCACTAACGCGGTAAAATTGAAAAAGACATATTTTTGCAATATAAAATGAAATATGATTTTTGAAAATATGATTTGCCTCGGTTATTTGGGTTGTTCGTCATCATTCACATTTGAATTCATCATATACGAACAATGTGACATGCACAGTGTATCACTGTACATGCCACAAGGCCGTGCATATCGATATGCACTTGATAATGCTACAGGGACAGGTGAGCACAGGTCAAACCCAAATGAAAAGCCGGGTTCAACTCACGTGCAATATATTTAAAATCATGACATGAGCATAAGGTCAAACCTGAGTTTTTGAAACTGGATTCAACTCAAGTGAAATTTCAAAAATCAACATGAATGGATGCAAAGACCGGTAATGCAACGGTGATATGCGTAGATGCATTCAAAGTACAAACCAGTTGCAACATGGATGTCACAAGCAATGACCAGATCAAAGAGCAAAATGATACAAGGCAAATTGGCAACAACAAGTATGGTGAAACACTGCAACTCAAAGAGCATCAACAATGCAACACTTCAATGAGCTACATACAGTGATACAAATGTAATTACCACAAATCCAAGACCAACAACAGTTTATACAACAAAGGATGATGCAGGCACCAGAGACATAAACAACATCAATTGAAGTCCAAGTCAGACCAACAGCTACATGAAGCAAAACCAAAGACAAAACTACATGTACAAGGCAGCAGTTACAAGTAAACAGAGTGCATGCTACAAAACTCGACAGTTCAAAGCTCAAGTTCAATCCCAAAGCAAAGTCAACAGCACAGTGAAGTACAAAGCAACTACAACAGATGCAGTGAAGTAAGAATATAGCAGCAATGTACATGTACCAATGATACAAGAGAAGTGAACAACAATGCAACAGTGTGGAAGTGAAACAGTGATGAAGCTGGAAATGCAAAGACCAGTTACTCAATGCATGCAACATGGTGAGCAACACAAGTGCAACAGAACATCAACTGGAATCAAACATGAATACAACTCAAATGAGCAAGTGCAACAAAGTGCAACTTGACTATCAAGACAAAATGCAATAACAAATTCAGTGAAGCCCAAAGTCAATGCCGAGAAACAATGTATACAAATGATCAGGTCAAAATGAAGCAAACTACTGAATCAAGTACACAAAGGTACACGATCCAGGCAGCAAGTACATCATGAAACCAAAGTGAGAATACACCAGTGAAACGAATGCAAAACTCAAGCCTGGACGAGAATGGATACAAGTGACTCAAGCAAATGCAATATAATTGAACACAACAAGCTGTCACATAACCAAAGTCAAACAGAGGCATATACATATATGCACAGGAACAAAGACAGTGAGCTACATGATAATCAAAGTAACTCAAGTCAACAATATCAAGTACAAGCCAGCATATCAAATATGAATCAATTCATATGAGGAATGGCCAGAGACGAAGCTCACAGGGATGAACACAACGATGGCCGAAGCCGTGGCAGTCACGAAGTAATACACAGTAAAGCCGAAGTCAGAATTCAACGAAAATATACGTCTTTGAAAAAGTCAAAGCAAAGTAAAAAAAGGAAAGTTTCTGCCGTATCAAACAAGAGAAAATCGAACGTTTCAAAATCAAGACCGTGTGCATCAAGTAGTCGCAAATATCAGGAAAGTCGTGCGCATCAGGCAATCAAAAAAATTAGGAAAGTGTAAATGAATATGAGCATATTCAAGTGACTCAAATTCATATAAATATCAAACCCAAAATTCATCATCGGCATCGAGTTCGAATACGAGAAATCATAAAAGCACAAATAGGAAATTACATACCGAAGCAACAGTGAACTCGATCAAAGGAGCAGCTGCGAATGAGCGCAAGCAACACAAATCAGAGATTCGATCATCAGAGAAGCCGCGAGCAAGAGCAACACAAACCAGAGAATCATATTTGAAGAAAGCCCCAATTTGGATCGAGGAACGAAGCCCTAATTTAGTGGCAAAGGGGATCGGCCGACATTTTCAATCACAAGCCAGAAAAGAGAACGGGCTAAAGAAATAAAGGAGGGCCGGTTTTTTTATGTTTATTATATGGGTTTTTTTTAGGGTTTTAGTTTTAATTTGTTTTTAAATTTGTTTTAAATTTAAATTCTCTTTTTAAGATTGCCAAACCTTGGTAAATCACTACCTAGGTTGTAGGTAGTGTCAGATTATCTAGTTAGAATTAGTTCAGTGAGCAGGGTGTGCGAGTTTGCGAAACTCTATAGGCGGGAGCAAGGGTTTGCGAGTTTGCAAAACTCTATAGGCGGGGGCAGGGGTTGCGAGTCTATTAGAGTGTTTGTAAGCGGGAGCAGGGTTTGCGAGTCTGTTAGAGTGTTTGTAAGTGGGAGACTGTTTAATTCTAATAGAAATCTGGGAATGCAGCAGTAGGCCGGGGTTGCCGAAGCTGGGTAAATTTTGTGTGTGATTTACTTTTCAGCATATTTATTTCTGCAGTTTGTTTCTGTGTTTAAATCGAGAAAATTTTCTATAACCCTATTCACCCCCCCAGGGTTAATCTAGATCCTACAAGTGGTATCAGGTGACAGTATTTTTTTAACTCTAGAGTCATGAATTCATCAAATAATGCTTTTTATGAGGGGCAATCTATTGCTAGGTCACCCATGTTTAATGGGAATGATTATGATTATTGGAAAGTTAGGATGGGCATTTATCTTAGTTCTGTTGATTATGATGTTTGGGATATTATTGAAACTGGCTATAAATCTCCCACTATAACCGTTGGTGATACTGAGATTACTAAACCTAAGGATAGGTGGGATGCTAACGATAAGAGATTAAAAACTACAAATGCTAAAGCCATGAATGCTTTGATCTGTGCTCTTTATAAGAATGAATTTAATAGAATTTCTCATTGTAAAACTGCATAGGAAATTTGGCATACCTTGGAGGTGACACATGAAGGAACTTCTCAAGTCAAGGAGTCTCGTCTAGCCTTATTCAGCAATGAATACGAGAACTTTGTGATGGACAAAGGCGAGAGCATAAAGGACATGTTTGGACGCTTTTCAACTTTGGTGTACAACGCTAGAGCGCTTGGGAAGGTATTGAGGTAGAGCTTGTGAGGAAGGTGCTATGAGTCTTACCGATGAACTTTGAGGCAAAAGTCACGGCAATCCAAGAATCGAAAGATTTGAGTAAACTAAGCATGGAGGATTTGATCGGTAACTTGATGACATATGAGCTTGAGCTAAAAGCAAAGGAGGAACGCAACAACTCCGAACCAAAGAAGAAGACGATTGCCTTAAAGAGCAAAGAAGAGAGCGATGAAGAAGAAGAAGATCTGATTGAAGAGCTTGCAATGGCTGTCAATAATCTTAGAAAATGGTCAAGATTCAAGCCACGCAAGAAGAAAATAAGTGGTCATAGGCCAAAAGATTCTGACAAATCCGATAATGAACTGACGTGCTTTAACTGCAACAAGCCTGGCCACTTCAAACAAGAATGCCCCGCTTCTCAAAAACAACAGAGGAAAGAAAAAGAAGAAGAAGGCCTTTGCAGCAACTTGGGATGATGAAGAAGGAGAGGAAGTTTCGAATAGTAGCCTAGAGGAGGCTAACTTGTGTCTTGTGGGAAAATCAGATTCAGAAGCAAGCTCAGAGGAATCTAATGAGGTAGGTGACTATTCTTATAAAGATCTTGTTTTTGTGTCTTGATCTTACTAAAGTAGTTGATACTCTTGAATCTAAAATTGAAAAACTGAGATCTGACAGGAGAGAACTTGCTCGTGAAAATTTTAGGTTAGAAACTGAACTTGAAAATATTCAAAACCTAGAATGTAAAAAATGTAAAATTTTAGATTCAGAATTATCAAGACTTACGAATAGCTCTGAGAATCTTGAAAAAGAAAACTTGAGTCTTAAGGAAATCATTGACACTAGGAAAAAGGATTTTATAAATAGATGCACCTCACTTGTCACTGAAAACACAACACTAAAAACCAAAGTCCAAAATCTTGAGAAATCTCTGAATAACTTTTCAAGAGGGGAAAAAATCATTCAACATGTTATTGGGAAATCAAATTTTTGCTAACAACTGAAAAGGACTAGGTTTTGGGAAAACACAAGTTGATGGTAATGCAAAAGGTAAGAGTGCCTTTGATAGATGTGAAATAATTGGACATCGTGTTGAAAATTGTAGTCATAGGAACAAGAACACAAAATTTATACAAGTTTGGATTCCTAAGAATTCTGCAAATAAATTTCTTGTCTATTGGAACAAGAATAAAAGGACTAAACAAGTATGGGTTCCAAAGGGATTGTTTATTCACATGCTTCTTCCACTAACAATCATGGACCAATAAAAACAAATAGGTCACAAAAATCTTTCATCGTGTAGGTAAGGTGGCAGGCTAAGGAACAACAACAGTATTTTTTGGAACTTGGCTGTTCCAGAAACACAACGGGCAACAAAACAAAGTTCCTTAGCCTAGTACAAAGGTGACAGAGTCACAATGGGCAACCACGAAAAATTATCGTAAAGGTAAAACAGGTGAAGGTATATTAAATGTGATAATCTGCACCGTATTCTGAATGAAATCAGCCAATATTGAGATGCCGTAAAGATGATGTTTTTTGATTCTGACTTGTTCAACATAGTTGGCCAATTATATTTATGCCAAAAACACTATTCTTTGATTTACTTCATATGTATTAGTTTGGATTAAATATAGTGTTTTGTTGGATGATAATATTTTTTCCGGCTAACTCTGTATTCACGGTTTTCTGATTATTTACATGGCTTCAATTCAAATTCAAAGAATGTCATTTAAATTGTTGTTAAAATTGAGTTTGAAATTTTTCTATGCACACATCGTGATCTGGTCTATCAAATTTAATTAGTGATATTTTGGAGTAAAAGAGAAATTCAGATGCAGATCATACTGGTAATCTAGTTGACAGAAAACTTACTAGTTGAACGTGATTTTTTAGACATTTAGTAACTGCATCGTTTTTTCAAAGAAAATATTTTCATACTTTTCATTAAAAATAATTTTCAATTAGAAGAAATTTTTTCTCATATAACCCCTTCGAGAAAATCATTTTTGACCGTATTTTCAGATTAGTCATTTTTATTTGATTTTAAATGACAAATTTTGACTAATCCGACTCCCTACTAATTATCAAAATGATAAATAGTGATTAAAAAAGGTGATAAGTGTTGATATTTAACATACATTACTCAAGAGAGTATATTTGGAAAATTTCTTTAGGAAATCAAACAAGAGTTATAAAAATTTTTGTTGGGTAAAGATTCCATATCTATCATATTTATATCGGCCATTGTTTATCAAATCTTAAATATAGTTTGTCGATATGTGGTACTATAATCAAGGATCATTATTTTTCATTTCATATTTTTTTGTAAAAATAAATAAATATCCAAAGTATTCACTCTCATTTAAAAGTCCTCACCGTTATGCATGGGTGAATTACTTGGATTTTTGATTATGTGCTTCCATGCTCATTTAAAAGTCCTTACGGTTATGCATGTATGGAACGCATATCAAAATTAATTGATTGAATAGACAAGTTGATTCTAATCCAATTTAAAAGTCCTCATGGTCATGCATGGTTAGATTATACTTGATTTCATTTTTTAAAATTAAATTGGAATACTACTAATCTCATTTAAAAGTCCTAACGGTTACGCATGATTAGTAGATATTCAAATTCCTGATATAAAGGTACCACAAGTTGATACAATCGTATGATTTTATATTCTTTCTAAAAGTGGAATATGCGCCTAACAAGGGTAGTTATGATTTTTGTTTGATTTTTATTGAAGTTTAATATTTATATTCAATTTGAGTTTAATGTTGGGTTAATATTGATCACTTTATCTCTATTTTCTCTAACAATATTATTCTTTTGCTGATAACAAAAGGGGGAGCGAAAAGTTAAGATTTTGTCAAATAGAATCAAGCAAAGGTCAAATAATTTTCCATTTGCATCTAGGATCATTTATATATTTCTATTTATATGAATATATGTAGGGGGAGCATCATGTAGAGAGGAAGCATTCAAATAGGGGGAGCAAGTAGTGTATATCATTGATCAAATACATTTAACACAGTCAAAATCATAAATATATAGTTGTTATCATCAAAAGGGGGAGATTGTTGAATATGCGTTTATATGTTTTTGTTTGATGATAATAAACATATATATTCATTTAAATGTATTTGGTAATGTACTATTTTGTTTTTCATAGATTAAATAAATATTTGTTGAATAAAATAAATTACACAGAATTTGAATTCAAACAGAAATTTTATTCAAACAAATATTTATTACAATTTTGAATAGTACAAATTCAAGCTCTCACTATACATATACAATTTTGATTGTAATTACATCACAATTACATCACAATTCAGTTTACATAAATTCCTCACTACATATCACTCACACTCGTAGTTTTATATTCAACTTCATTCCAGTTATAATCCAGCATCTGAGCAATCTGCAAAAATGTTCACTAACGCAGTAAAATTGAAAAAGAAATATTTTTGCAATATAAAATGAAATATGATTTTTGAAAATATGATTTGCATCAGTTATTTGGGTTGTTCGTCATCATTCACATTTGAATTCATCATACACGAACAATGTGACATGCACAGTGTATCACTGTACATGCCACAAGGCCGTGCACATCGATATACACTTGATAATGCTACAGGGACAGGTGAGCACAGGTCAAACCCAAATGAAAAGCCGGGTTCAACTCACGTGCAATATATTTAAAATCACGACATGATCACAAGGTCAAACCCGAGTTTTTGAAACTGGATTCAACTCAAGTGAAATTTCAAAAATCAACATGAATGGATGCAAAGACCAGTAATGCAACAGTGATATGCATAGATGCATTCAAAGTACAAACCAGTTGCAACATGGATGTCACAAGCAATGACTAGATCAAAGAGCAAAATGATACAAGGCAAACTGGCAACAACAAGTATGGTGAAACACTGCAACTCAAAGAGAATCAACAACGCAACACATCAATGAGCTACATACAGTGATACCAATGTAATTACCACAAATCCAAGACCAACAACAGTTTATACAAAAAACGATGATGCAGGCACCAAAGACATAAAAAACATCAATTGAAGTTCAAGTCAGACCAACAGCTACATGAAGCAAAACCAAAGACAAAACTACAGGTACAAGGCAGCAGTTACAAGTAAACAGAGTGCATGCTACAAAAATCGACAGTTCAAAGCTCAAGTTCAATCCCAAAGCAAAGTCAACAGCACAGTGAAGTACAAAGCAACTACAACAGATGCAGTGAAGCAAGAATATAGCAGCAATGTACATGTACCAATGATACAAGAGAAGTGAACAACAATGCAACAGTGTGGAAGTGAAACAGTGATGAAGCTGGAAATGCAAAGACCAGTTACTCAATGCATGCAACATGGTGAG
The DNA here is from genome assembly GCA_030765085.1 of Allium cepa. Classification (NCBI taxonomy): domain Eukaryota; kingdom Viridiplantae; phylum Streptophyta; class Magnoliopsida; order Asparagales; family Amaryllidaceae; genus Allium; species Allium cepa. The sequence continues at coordinate 554,550,805 of CM060932.1, forward strand.
TAACACAAGTGCAACAGAACATCAACTGGAATCAAACATGA